>OY282390.1:6782205-7288099 GCA_958295455.1 Coleophora deauratella | reverse complement strand
TTTTTTTTTTTTTTTTTTTTACGCGACGCATACTGTTCTATTTAGTACTCATAACGTATAGACTACGTATTATACCAAAATGATTTGCATGAAGTGCAAAAAGGAAGCTACTGACTCTGTGGAATGTGGTCTGTGTGGGGGGCATCTGCATTTTGAGTGTTGTGGGTTGGCCGAGAAAACATATCGTAAAATGGGAGCTGAAAAGAAGGCTGCTTGGCGATGTTTGCAGTGCCGAGATAAGACACCAGCACCGGTAGCATGGCGACGTATCTCGCGCGCGACGCGAGTTTTAAAAGCATTTGTTCCGTTCTGACGCTAAGCTAATGAAAGAGACAGCTGAGCTGTTTTCTCGCGTTTGGCGCGACAAACAGCTTTGTCTAGGCCTCATGCTACCCGTGCAGGAGGTGTCTTACAGACGCCTGTACCAGCGGTTGTACAGACGGTAGCGTCTGCTCTGGCTCAGTCCAAACAAGGCGCGGAGATGAATCCTACCCTCAAATCGAATCTTTCTCTAGAGCACGTATTACAGGAGCTTGAAAATTTGAAGTCCACTCTAGCACCATTAATGGACGTAGTAGCTGGTATCGCTGATATCAAGACAGAACTGAGGAGCTTAAAAAAATCCGTAGGCCAGTTTTCTAGATCGGGCGCCAGCAAGGTGTATGGGCCTGAACATATAAGAACGCTGGAAGCAGTCTATCTCGAAAGAACTTTTTGTTTTCAATCGTTTGGCTCGAGTCTTACAGTCCAGATCGGTCACTGAAGTTTTGTATGACGTTCAGAAAAACTTAAAAAAGTCGTATTTTGGCCTAAACATATAAGACTCAAAATGAAATTTGGGTAGGAAAGTAAGTACATTGGACAACCCCATAACATTTTTTTTTTCGCTGAAATCGGTCACCGTCCCAAGTCAGACAGGGGTCAGAAATCGTAAAAAATCGGTTTTGGAACTAAACATATAAGATGTCTGCACCCAATGTAAATCGATAAAACACACTTCACCTTATACAAAAAGTTCAGTCTTACAACGCGAATCGGTCACAGTTCCAAAATCTGACTACTTTTATAGCTTAGGTTTTTTCGCTGACGATGGGCGATAACTCGATAACCATTAAGGTTAGAGGTATAGTTACTTAGGAAAAAATTAAGTGCATAAAATTTCCAACAAAAAAGGTTATATTCATTTTTATTGTGGGATTAATATATAATGAGCAAATTGTAAAACTGTTTCTCATAAACATCGTTTTCGTCTATTTCTCCATAACCTTTAAGATTATAGGTATAGTTACTAAGGTAAAACTAAAGTACATAAAATTTGCAACATAAAAGGTCATATTCATTTTCACTGTATAATTAATAGAAAAAGAATAAATTGAAAAAATAATGTTTATATTTGAAATTTTCATCTATTTGTTGATAAATTAAAGATTAGAGAGGTATCGCGGCTTTAAAAGAAACAAAGTTTATAATATTTTCAACAAAAAAGGTTCTATTCATTTTTATTATGGAATTAATAGATAAAGAGTAAATTGTAAAATTGTTTCTCATAAATAAAGTTTTTGCCCATTTCTCCATAACTTTTAAGATTAGAGGCATAGCATGAATATGTTAAAAATAAAGTGCATAAAATTTTCAACACAAAAAGGTCAAAGCAAAGATTACAGAAGAGATGTCCGTGCAATATCACGGTCTCTTTTTCGAAGTCTTCGAAAATTTTTGTGCTCGTTTAGAAGAATGTCGAAATCGAAATGACGGTCATTTAGATGAGATTATTTAATAAAACCCGTCATATTAAATTTAAAAGTAAACTAATTCAGTTGGCACCTGCAGTTTAACTATTATTTATACTTTCCTACTTCAACAGATTTTTCTTTGTTTTGTTTATAAATTTATTTTAAGTTACAGCTCTTTTTCAAATTACTATATTAAAATCGACACTATATAAGTAATTATGAAAAACCATTTATCATTAGGCCCCAGGAATGTGAATAACTTACTTTTCTAAAATAGCACTTAAAAATTATGACAATACTATGAACAAATTTAGAAGACAAAATCAAAAACAAACAAAATCAACATTTCAATAAAATTTTAGTATAAACCATGTCATCATCATCATTAGCTGAAGGACCTCCACTGCTGGACAAAGGCCTCCCCCAAGGATTTCCACATCGACCAGTCCTGCGCTGCCCGCATCCAGCGGCTTCCCGCAACCTTTACCAGGTCATCGGTCCACCGAGTGGGAGGCCTGCCTACACTGCGTTTTCCGGTGCGCTGTCGCCACTCGAGAACTTTACTGCCCCAACGGCCATCTGTTCTACGATCTATGTGCCCCGCCCACTAGGGCATGCACCCGGGTTTACCCGGTTCTCAAAAACCCGGGAAAACCCGGGTTTTTTGATGATCTTGAGAACCGGTTCTGAATAATATGAAACCCGGTTCTCCCGGTTCCGACTAAAATATTAAAACGTAAAGTATTATTTATATTTTGCTGCGTTATTTTAACAAATTTATTCTATCTGGCAACGTCGGACTCGCGTGCATCGCAAATTTTCGCGCCACGCCTCACACGTGGCTCTGATTGGTTGTCTTGTCGCCAGGCGCGCGGCGAAAAATGAAGCTTTTGATTACAGGGAATCCTAGTTTGGGGCCAGATGACCGTGTGTGATTTGTCCCAGATATTATTATTATTATTATTATTATTTGGAAGTATACATTTGGGCTACTCTGACCGCTTCGCGCTAGGCGAAGTGGCAGGAGCTGCTCCAGCAGAAGCACAGTCGGCTGGAGGTCAATGCGACGAGGAGAAAAAGCGTCGGACAATCGGGGCATTGTCGAGGAGAACTGCCTTTTGCATAGCCGCTATTATCGGTTTGCCTCGAAGTCCCAACCGCCTAAGGTTACGATCCAGGTCAGCAGGGATTAAACCATTAACGGACAGGACTACAGGAATGATTTCAGTGGATTGCACTTGCTACACATCCGTAACCTCGTGCGCCAGGCTAAGGTACCGCAACCTCTTGTCGGCATTAGCTTGCACGAGGTTTTCGTCGTGTGGAATAGTGACATCCACCAAAAACACCCTTGACTGCGCCCGTTCCATCAACACGATATCAGGTCTATTATAATCAATAAACCTATCCGTGATGATGTCTCGGTCCCAGTAGAGCTTGGCGCGGTCGTTTTTGAGAACTGACTCCGGTGTGTACTTGTAATATGGCAACCGCCGAGCTATGAAGCCATACTTTAAAGCGATCTCTTGATGAAGGATCCTGGCTGCTTGGTTATGTCTGTGCAGATACTCAGTGTTACAAAGAATCGAACAACCGGAGGTTATATGGCGCAGGGTCTCACCTGGCTGACGGCACAACCGATATACGTCCATGGTACCGTCTTTCATTATGAACCTCCTGTAGTTGTTCGTCTTTATAACCTGATCTTGTATTGCACAGACAAAACCCTCGGTCACTGCAAAGAGGTCTCCGAAGCGCAGCCAATGCACGGAAGCCTTCTGATCTACGAAGGATTTGTAGAGAGCCTTAAAGAACCTTCCGTGCAGCTCTTTCTCTTTACATATGGCTTCCCGCTCAACAGTGCTGAGCACAGCCGGCGCTTGCCAGTTTTCTTGGGCCGTGGATAGAGGGGTTAGTCCTTTATCACATGCTATGACCACTCTATGCAAATCACTATCAACTTTCGTCTGAAAATAGCATCGGAGGCTGCATATTTCCCGGTTGTACATTTGTTTTACACTAAGAAGGCCACGACCGCCATTCTTCCGCGGAATATACAGCCTCATCACTGACGACCTCGGGTGATGCATCCTGTGGAGTGTCATAGTAGTGCGGACCTTCCGATCCAGGGTATCCAATTCAGTATGAGTCCATCTGAGTATGCCGAATGTGTACAGGAGAACGGGGATGACCCAAGCATTAAATGCTCGTATCTTGTTAACGCCCGACAAATAGCTATCCAAAACTTTTGTCAGGCGCTCCCAAAATACGCCACACACCGCCTGCCTCATCGCCGTCTCGCTGACACCAATACTCTGCTACATACCCAGATACCGGTATGTCTCAGTCTCAGAGAGGGTACGAATGTTCATGGAGTCACTATCAACTCCATTCGAATGCACAACCCTACCCCTTTCAACATGAAGGATCGCACACTTGTCCACCCCTAGCTCCATATTGATGGAGCTGCTGAAATTACAAGTAATTCTCAACATCTCCCCCAACCGTGTCGCATTTGGAGCGAACAACTTGAGATCATCCATGTACAAGAGGTGCGTCATGCGTAGGCCACCTCTCTGAAACTGAAATCCCGTCCCTGACTTCTCAAGCAGAAAGCTGAGTGGATTAAGGGACAGGCATAATCAAAGTGGACTCAGACAGTAACCCTGAAATATACCCCTCTTTATCCTAATCCGGTCTTCCGCATTTGACAGCCGCTGACCATGGAGACTAAGGATCGTACTCCATTGCCCCATACATGCACCGAGGAAGTCTCTAACTGTACTATCAATCTTGTACAGCTCGAGAACTCTCTTTAACCATGAATGGAGAACCGAGTCGAAAGCCTTCTTATAATCAATGCAGCAGAAATTGCGTCGATTGCGATTCACCAATTTGCCCACGACCGCGTCGATCAGGAGCAGCTCCTTCGTACCGCGACTGCCGCCCCTACATCCATTCTGAGTTACAGCCATGATGTTATTCGCCTCTATGAAGGCGTCTATTTTGGCCTTCAGAATGGATGTAAGTGTCTTGTATGTTGTAGAAAGACACGTAATGGGGCGGTACTGGCTAGGGTCAGCGGTATTGCTAGACTTAGGAGCAAGATGAGTGATCCCAGTAGTCAAGAAGTTCGGGACCAGAAACTGCTCGAGAGCTTGCTGGAATTGGATGGCTAAGGTCTCGTGACTAGCATTGAACCCCTTGAGCCAATAGTGGTGCAGTCCGTCGCTTCCTGGAGTTTTCCAATTTGGAGCTTTTCGGACCGCTTGCAACACATCATCGGCACTAATGGTCACGGGGTTCATAGGCTCGATGCCATCACACGCCTCCTCCAGCTTAGCCATCCACCGCTCCTCGTTGTGTTGAACAGGCCTAGACCACAGGTTTCGCCAAAAGGCCACCATACCTGCGCTCTCTGAGCTTTCACCTGTGTTCAACACAGCAGGTCGGTTCAATGATCTATAGAACTTCTTTTGATCACTCACGAAGAGGCGATTCTGACGAAAACGGTCTACTCGCTCCGAGTATCGCCGAATACGATTTGCCCACACAGCTATCCTTTGCTTTAGGTCATCGATGCGCTCAGCAATTCTGAACCTACAAATGCGAGCCTGACGAAGCGCATCACTTGCGAGCCTGACGAAGCGCATCACTTATCATAATAATTTATTATTTATTATATTTAATGTTTTATTGAAGTGCAGTAATATTCATAGTTCTTTTTTTGTTTTGCAATTTGCAGTTAATAAATAAGGTTTAAGTATATATGCGATATGATAACAAGGTAGTTACTGAGCTGAGTTTGTTTCAAATAATTTAATAATGTTTATTTTATAAGACTGATAAATAAAGATAAGTATTATGATTAAAATTTTATTTATTTATTAATTTATAACCATTTTCTGCACACAAAACAATACAAAAACACAAGGCATGTAAAATAAAAGACACATCAGGTACTTTTACAGTTACTTTTGTTTTATTTCGTATTTTTTCCGTGGTATTATAAAAGAACCGGGTAAAACCGGGTTACCCGGTTCTGAGCTCGATTTGGAACCGGGTTTCAGAAACTTGGAACCGGACTCGGTTCTGCATGCCCTACCGCCCACTGCCACTTCAGTTTAGCGATTCTGTGAGCTACGTCGGTGACTTTGGTTCTCCTACGTATCTCCTCATTTCTGATTCGATCACGTAGGGAAACTCCAAGCATGGCACGTTCCATCGCCTATTGGGTGACCTTGAGCCTTCTTATGAGGCCCATAGTAAGCGACCATGTTTCGGTTTCATATGTCATCACTGGCAACACACACTGGTCAAAGACCTTAGTCTTGAGACACTGCGGTATTTTGGACGCGAAGATATTGCGGAGCTTCCCGAACGCTGCCCAGCCAAGTTGGATTCGATGATTGATCTCTTTCTCGAAGTTGGACCTACCTAGCTGGACTGTTTGTCCCATATTTGTCAACAACTTCAAGTGTAGAGTCTCCAACCTTCAGAGGAGTGGGTGTGACACGCACATTTGGCATGATTTTCGTCTTGTCCATGTTCATTTTAAGACCCACTTGTTGGGAGGCTCTACTGAGTCCATCGAGCATTGTGCTTAGGTCTTCCAGTGTCTCAGCCATGACCACGATATCGTCAGCGTATTGAAGGTGAGAGATATACTCGCCGTTGATGTTAATACCGAGTCCTCTCCAGTCCAGAAGCTTGAAAACGTCTTCCAGGGCAGCGGTGAACAGTTTCGGAGATATGACGTCTCCCTGTCTCACCCCACGCTGCAACCGGATCATTTTCGAATTCTGATCCTGGAGGTGGACCGACATGGTGGCGTTGTCATACAAACACTTCAGCACTTCGATATATCGATAGTCAATTTGGCACCGTTGGAGAGACTGTAGCACAGCCCAGGTCTCAACCGAATCAAAGGCTTTTTCATAGTCCACAAACGCCAAGCACTGTGGCCGATTATACTCTTCGGTCTTCTGTATAATCTCCCGGAGCGTATGTATGTGATCTATGGTACTGAAGCCTTTTCGGAAACCGGCTTGTTCGGAAAGCAGGAAGTCATCAAACCTGCGTGCGAGACGATTTGTAATGACTCTCGAAAACAGCGATAAACCATGCAAACACTAACAATTTTAACTTCAAGACTTACACATATGTAAGTACATAATTTTCTAAACTTAAAAATTCAAGGTACAAAAAAGTAAGTTATTCACATTCCTGGAGCATAATAATAATATGAAATGGTGATGTAAATATTTTTTTTTTCATTATAAGTAAGTGTTTAATATTATGAATGTGAAAGTATGGATGTTTGTTTGTTTGTTTGTTCCACTTTCACGCTGAAAATAATGAATGGATTTGGATGAAATTTGGTAGGTAGATAGATGAAGCACTCAGCTAACACGTAGGATACTTTTAATCCCAGAATCCTCGAAGGCTAAGGATAATCCTCGGAGAAGTGGCTAAAAACTGTTATAGATGGCGCTGCCTTAACATTTTATCTCCCTGGACCCAATTCTGAAGTTTACGCAGACGAAGTCGCGGGCGGAAGCTAGATATTATTTGACAGGACTAAACTAAATTTAAGCGTCCTTTCCTTGTCTTTTCGATATAGAAGGAAAAAGACAGAACACTTAAATAAGGTTTAATCTTGTCAGATAAGTTTAATCATGAAAACCGAATCGACACCAATATGTCTCTTCCATAGTAGTGTTAAGTTCTGATAAATTCTTCAACAGTATGTCTTTTGCAATTTCAAAAAAACCGTGGTTTTTTTTGATTCGGTTACCCTTGATTTTTTTGGAGCCCCTTCATTTGATCTTTTAATTATTTGATTCTATTTTTAAAGAGATCATGGTAGAGGATCATTGTTTCATTTTTTTTATGTTTGACTTTAAAACATCAATAGTATTCGAAACATGGTGCCAAAAAATATTTTGCTGTCGTAGAATTACGGGAACAAATTTAGGAACTGATCGCATGGTTTATTTTTTAAATTGTAAATGTTTATTAAAAAAATATGGGTGCTTGATTTAGAAAGCTCAAAGATTGCATAAATTAATTCGACCCTCATACAACGATCACTTAGAACAATTTGTTCCTCAGGAGCATTGTTTTCCGATATGGTCGAATCGCCCAGACGATCCAGTGCTCTTCATGTTTAAAAAAATCACACCCGGAATGAAATTTGTACATCTACTTCTTTATGCCTGAATAAGAAGGTAAAGCCTCCCCGTACACATAGCAATATTAACTGTTCTTAAATTCTTTTGACTTTCCCCTTATTTTGATAAAACAACTCGACTGCATGATATTCGATTTATGATACGGCTGACCTATTAGAGTTAAAAATAAAAAAACTTACTGATCTCGTTGATTGCATCAGTGACTATTATCCGACTTACACTATCCAGAAATATAGCTTAAATCATCGCTATACAACTCTAAATATGTCAGGCTGGGAACTTTTGGCGCTGTCTACATAAAAGTAGAAAACAATATTTAATTGTCTACATTTAGAAATTTTAGAAGTTCTATGCTTTAATATTTGTATACTTCACAGGGTATTGATAAAATATCAATATTGAGTATACGTATAAAAGTATAAATAAATGCTGGTATTGATGAAAATAACAATGTTACTCACTTTTTTGTTGTACCTTAAGATTATTCTATAAAAAAAGTTTGATTACAACTTAGTTTTTCAATTAACTTTTATCTATTAATCCTACAGAAAAAATGCAACAGTTTTGTTACATATTTTATGTATTAAATTTTTTCTTATGTCACAATACCTCAAATTTTTAATTTATCAACAAATAGATGAAAATTTGTAAAATAAAAAAGTGTTTTCAATTTACTTTTTATCTATTAATTATACAGTGAAAATGAATATAACCTTTTTTGTTGAAAATTTTATGTACTTTGTTTTTACCGTAGTAGCTATGCCTCTAATCTCAAAGGTTATGGAGAAATGGGCAAAACTTTATTTATGAGAAACAATTTTACAATTTATTCTTTATCAATTAATCCCACAATAAAAATGAATAGAACCTTTTTTATTAAACATTTTATAAACTTTATTTCTTTAAAGCCGCAATACCTCTAATCTTTAATTTATCAACAAATAGATGAAAATTTCAAATATAAACATTATTTTTTTCAATTTACTCTTTTTCTATTAATTATACAGTGAAAATGAATATGACCTTTTATGTTGCAAATTTTATGTACTTTATTTTTACCGTAGTAACTATACCGGTAATCTTAAAGGTTATGGAGAAATAGACGAAAACGATGTTTATGAGAAACAATTTTGCAATTTGCTCATTATCTATTAATCCCACAATAAAAATGAATATAACCTTTTTTGTTGGAAATTTTATGCACTTAATTTTTGCCGAAGTAACAATACCTCTAACCTTAATGGTTATCGAGTTATCGCCCATCGTCAGCGAAAAAACCTAAGCTATAAAAGTAGTCAGATTTTGGAACTGTGACCGATTCGCGTTGTAAGACTGAACTTTTTGTATAAGGTGAAGTGTGTTTTATCGATTTACATTGGTTGCAGACATCTTAGTGTTTAGTTCCAAAACCGATTTTTTACGATTTCTGACCCCTGTCTGATCTGGGACGGTGACCGATTTCAGCGAAAAAAAAAATTTTATGGGGTTGTCCAATGTATTTACTTTCATATCCAAATTTCATTTCGAGTCTTATATGTTTAGGCCCAAATACGACTTTTTTAAGTTTTTCTGAACGTCATAAAAAATTCAGTGACCGATCTGGACTGTAAGACTCGAGCCAAACGATTGAAAACTAAAAGTTCTTTCGAGATAGACTGCTTCCAGCGTTCTTATATGTTCAGGCCCATATACCTTGCTGGCTCCAGTACTATTCCGCCAAAATCCAGGACCTGGATGAGAGGGTCAAAGTCATTGAAGATGCCCAGGATGAAATCTCTCAGTTGAAGACGCGAATCGTCGCCCTGGAAGATGACCTCAACGAAAAAAACCAGTGGATGCGTCTTAATAATGTAGAAATAAAGGGGATACCTTTGAAGGATCGAGAAAATCTCTTAGACATTGTAACCAAACTAGGGACTAAAATAATGTGCCCTGTATCAAAATCAAACATTAATTTCGTTGCCCGAGTACCAACTCTAGATCGAAACCAATTATAGTATCTTTCCTAAATCGATACCTAAAAGATTTTGTAGCAGCAGCCCGCACAATGAAAACACTATGTCTGGCCGACATTGGTCTCGAAGGTTCCCATCGTGTATACATCAACGACCACCTGACGGTACAAAACAAAATCCTTCTCTCAAAAGTGAAGACACTGGCTAAAGAAAATGAATTCGAATTTGCATGGGTAAAAAATTCAAAAATATTTGTCAGAAAGTATTCTCTGTCCAAGGTCATCGCTATAAAAGGAGAAAAAGATCTACCAAAAATTCATTGATTAAGATTATTTTTACTCTATTGTTTACATTTTATCTACAAACACTACTCAGCTATCATAAGTTTTTAATCGAACTCACTATAATAATAAAAATAAAATTAACATCCCGCCTGAGCGCGGTCTTTTGTATGCAACAATATAATAAAAGGTATGCGCTTAGTTTGAATAGAACTGCCGACGCCGCTACTGTGCAGGTGGTCGCTCTATTATATGGTTTTTATATACTTGCTATGTACTACTTTACGCAACATGATATCTCAAGCTTGTTTATTTTATTCATCAATATTAACTGACTGGATGACCGCTATCCATTATACTGGATGCGTTGCTATTGTTACTAAACAGTGCCTATTTTTTTCACAGTACTGTTATCGATTTTATCTAATTGCTATGTTATGTATTCTGTTAAATTATAAAGATTGCTCACAGTATTTATACAATGTATTTCATGAATTATTACAAACTATACTGTTATGGACTTCTGCGATATTAATTAGATGTGAACTAATGCTATGCTTATATACCGAGATACATATAGTTGTTGTTTTTAGCCTTTACAGTGGATAGTCTCACGATCTACTATCAAAATTGCAGAGGGCTCCGGACGAAAACTGACGCTTTTTCGCGCAACCTAAAATTAGCCAACTACGATGTTATAATACTCACGGAAACATGGCTACTAGATAGTATTGGAGACGGCGAATTGTTCGATGACAGGTACCTAATATGGCGCCGTGACCGGGATTACGCTCTAACAAGACAGTCTCTGGGTGGGGGGGTAGCCGTTGCAGTTCGCCGAGACTTGGTCACAACCTGCAAATCTGACTGGCAGTCTAGTGCAGAAGATCTTTGGGTTTCAATAACGCTCCGGAATCCAAAAACCAAATGTCAATACAAATTACATTTATGTGTTATATACCTATGTAACCAAAATCGTGGTAACTCCTTTGCGGTACAACTTGAGAATTTTCTAGTTAAGTTGAAATCACTGACCAACACTTTTATGTCCGATAAGTGGCTTGTAGTGGGAGATTTCAATATGAGCTATATAAAATGGAATACCTCTGGCAGTGTCCTTCAACCATCATATGCTTACAATGAAATGATAACCAACTTCATCGATACTTTGTACCAGTGTAATCTACAACAATTCAACAACTATGAAAATGCTCATGGTGGTGTACTAGACCTTGTCCTCTCCAACGATTACGTAAGCGTGTCGTTATGTCCTGACCCGTTGGTCCCTGAGGATCCCTACCATAAGTCTTTGATAATTCAGACATCTTTCGTTGAACTTAATGCACTTGAGTTTTCTAAGCGTGTAGTATTCTGTTACCAGCGAGGCGATTATGATAATATTCGTGGTCATTTAGCTGAAATTAATTGGCCCACAATCCTGCACGAGAACTCTTTGGAAATATCTGTGCAGGATTTCTACTGCATCATCAACCGTTTAAAAAATGAATTCATTCCCACTAAATCGGTACGCAGCACTAGATATCCACCTTGGTATACTCCTGCCCTCATAAAACTCATTAAGGAAAAATATAAATATTTCAAAAAATTCAAGGTTTACGGTAACAAGTGTGACGAACAAATATTTCAACTTTTACGTGATCGAGCTAAACTAGCTGAAGAAAAATGTTATAAACAATATATAGACGAAATCGAGACTAATATTACAAAAAATCCTAAAATGTTCTGGTCATTTATGAAAGATAAACGCTGAAGTGGTTCTTACCCAGCAAGTATGACCTACATGGGTCGAACTGAAACCAGTGGAGTTCGAATAAGTGAACTTTTCTCCGCATATTTTCACTCCACATTTCTTGAGCCTAATTCTTGTGTGAACACTAATTTTAATATTTCTGGTATAAGTGATACACCTAATAATATCGCATCAATAAATATTAATAGAGATACAGTTTTCAAACTATTGAAATCTCTAGATCTCAGTAAGGCTGCGGGGCCCGATGCCCTTCCTGCTACTTTTATTGTTAATTGTGCTCATGAGCTTTCAACACCAGTCTCAATCCTATTCGAACGATCTATTAAAGAGGGCATCTTGCCATCTTTATGGAAATCGGCCTTTATAACGCCTATTCACAAAAATGGGTCTAAATGCAATGTTGCTAATTACAGACCAATTTCCAAACTATGTTTATTAGCAAAAGTTTTTGAACGTGTAGTCTTTAATCAGCTTTATGAATGTTTAAATTGCAATTATAGTTCTCAGCAACATGGCTTTCTTCGAGGTAGATCTACAGTTTCTAACCTAGTTGAATTTAATGAATTTCTTACGACGCATATGGAAGATGGTAATCAGGTTGATGTAATTTATACCGACTACAGCAAGGCATTTGACAGAGTTGACCATCAACTTCTAATAGCAAAGCTGCAGTCTCAAGGTATTCGTGGCGACCTTCTCAGATGGTTCTCGTCTTATGTTCAAAATCGAAGTCAAGCAGTTGTTCTTAATGGATATAGTTCAACTTGGGTGGGCGTCCCTTCAGGAGTGCCTCAAGGTTCTTTACTAGGGCCATTACTATTCATAATTTTTAAAGATGATATTGGCACTTGTTTTCAGAATTGTAATTACCTTCTTTTCGCAGATGATATGAAAGTGTTTCGTGTTGTTAATAATATCTATGATGCAGCTGCTCTCCAAGATGATTTGTTAAGGCTTGATAACTATTGTTCAAATAATAAACTGGATCTTAATGTATCCAAATGTTTTTTCATGAATTTTACCCGTAAGCAAAATATATTTAAATACACTTATACAATTAGGAATAATTATTTATGTAACAAAAAAGTAAGCAGAGATCTAGGTGTAATTCATGACAGCAAGTTGTTGTTTGATCAGCATGTGGACCACATTGTGGACAAAGCGTATAAGGCACTCGGATTCATAATGCGTTCTTCTAGAGACTTTAAACATATGAAAACATTAAAAATACTATATTGTACTTACGTGCGAAGTCACTTAGAGTATGCTTCCCAAATTTGGAATCCGCATTATGAGTTCTATTCAAAAAAAATCGAAAGAATACAAAGAAAATTCACGCGCTTTTTAGGCTTCAAGTTCAAACTGGGTCACAATGAGTATGAGGATCGCTGTGAAAGGCTTCATTTTCTTCCACTTCACAAGCGTAGGAAGATTGCAGACGTGGTCTTCCTATCCAAAATTATCCAAAGTTAAGTCGATTGTCCGAGCCTTCTTAGTAAAATTAACTTTAAAATACCAACTCGTAACTTTCGTAGTAACGCATTATTTCACATCCCATTTATTTGCACCAATTATAGAAGAAATAGTTTTCTTCCTAGAGTATGTAAAACAATTAACCAATTAAATAAAGATGATCAGTTTGACCTATTCAGCAGTAGCACTACTAAATTAAAAAATATGTTAGCAAAACGTTCCCTTAGTTTGTAGATTTTTTTATTTATTTTTTTGATTCATTGTTTTTGTTGTTTGGTTGTAGTTACTAATACTTTCAATGCCAGTAGGCAATTTACACTGTTTTACTACAATATGTGGAAGCTTGTTATTGGGTTGTAGTTGTTATCTATGTATTCATTGTGTAAATAAGGCTGTAAGCTCCCCAAATAAAATAAAATAAAATTTTATCCCAACAGACTATTTTTTGGCACAAAGATAATATTTTGAAAATCGAAATATAGTTTCCAAAAAATCGTTGGAAAAACGTGCCAGATTGCTGCGTCTCGGCAGACCTTCTTATTTATGGATCACTAAAGGTCTACCTTATCTACAAATAAGTGGCTGCGGCTGCCATTAAACACATGTACCTGCCGTGCCGATCCTCGAGAGCTACGATGGGATACCTTGTTTGTAAATTAAACTTCGGTAGCTAAATTGCCCGCAACACGCTTTAGTGGCGAAGAGCGAGCAATGGTACCAGTCGTACCTTGCACACCTATATAAGCTTACCACATAGCTCAAAAAATCGCTAATCTGAAGTGGCAGTGGCCGGGGCACATAATTCGTAGGCGGGCCTTCCACTCGGTGGACGGATGATACCTAATTAAGATTATTGTTAACAACCCATTACGTCCCCACTGCAGGGGAACGGGTCTCTTCCCATAACTCGGGAAGGTTAGGCCATACTCCACACACGGGAGCCAAGTCCGGATTGGAGGTTGTGAGGCTAGTGGACAAGCCCAGTGTCAGAAGTTTTCAAGCCGCCTATAAAGCCTCCGACATGGCTTAACGACTGCCATCTACCGATAGCAGCCGGCACCAACGGCTTAACGTGCCTTCCGAAGTAAGGAAACGGTCGAGATAAATGCCACTAACAGTCAAACCCATCCAGGTTAAGACCGTGTCTGTAGTCAGTTAACCTCACGCAGGTCGACGCGTCCACGCAAACCGCACTGAGCCACGCACGATCGAACTGCTCGGCCAGCGCGCGCCGCTATCCCCACCGGCCGCTCGTTGTCATGGCGACACGAGTGTGGCAGTGACACTGACCTCTTCTTGAGCTGGTCGATGCGCTGCGCGCGCTCGCGGATCTCCCCCGTGAGCCGGCCGCACTGCTCGGCCAGCGCGCGCTGCTATCCCCACCGGCCGCTCGTTGTCATGGCGACACGAGTGTGGCAGTGACACTGACCTCTTCTTGAGCTGGTCGATGCGCTGCGCGCGCTCGCGGATCTCCCCCGTGAGCCGGCCGCACTGCTCGGCCAGCGCGCGCCGCTATCCCCACCGGCCGCTCGTTGTCATGGCGACACGAGTGTGGCAGTGACACTGACCTCTTCTTGAGCTGGTCGATGCGCTGCGCGCGCTCGCGGATCTCCCCCGTGAGCCGGCCGCACTGCTCGGCCAGCGCGCGCCGCTATCCCCACCGGCCGCTCGTTGTCATGGCGACACGAGTGTGGCAGTGACACTGACCTCTTCTTGAGCTGGTCGATGCGCTGCGCGCGCTCGCGGATCTCCCCCGTGAGCCGGCCGCACTGCTCGGCCAGCGCGCGCCGCTATCCCCACCGGCCGCTCGTTGTCATGGCGACACGAGTGTGGCAGTGACACTGACCTCTTCTTGAGCTGGTCGATGCGCTGCGCGCGCTCGCGGATCTCCCCCGTGAGCCGGCCGCACTGCTCGGCCAGCGCGCGCCGCTATCCCCACCGGCCGCTCGTTGTCATGGCGACACGAGTGTGGCAGTGACACTGACCTCTTCTTGAGCTGGTCGATGCGCTGCGCGCGCTCGCGGATCTCCCCCGTGAGCCGGCCGCACTGCTCGGCCAGCGCGCGCCGCTATCCCCACCGGCCGCTCGTTGTCATGGCGACACGAGTGTGGCAGTGACACTGACCTCTTCTTGAGCTGGTCGATGCGCTGCGCGCGCTCGCGGATCTCCCCCGTGAGCCGGCCGCACTGCTCGGCCAGCGCGCGCCGCTGCACGCCGAACATGTCGCGCCGCGCCGCGATCTCCACCAGACGCTCGTTCATCGCCTGCCGAACGAAACTCTGGTCACACTCCGAACTAGTCTCCCGATGAAGAAAGCGGCGAGAAAAAATAATTGACTAATTGAAATAGGTAAAGTGGCGAATTAGTGAACGAGTAGTTACCAGATCCAGAAGTAAAATAGGGAATTTGCTTTATAAATAAGTTCATAATTAATTTAGTCAGGCATTCACTTCAGACTGCAAGATGGTAATCCGGGAGTTGACTGCATGAACAATAAATTACGAAACATTATTGACTAAATACCTAGCCCTTTATTAAAAAACTTAATCACTTTAATTTTCATTGCATTTTTAATTTATAATTTATAAAAAATATACCTAATAAGTATGCAAACTACTATTTTGAACAATGACGTCATCGTTCAAAATTTCAAACATTTTTAGAACAAAATGTCGTTTTTGACATTTGATAAAACGTAACTCAACTCAACGTAGCAGTCAACTACCGGCTTGTTGGTAATTGATGATAATTGCGCAAAATACGTATAATATGAGCGATAAGTCTATATTGTATCACAACTTCGTCTTTATTATTTTGTAGGTCCTTTTTCTTACGTGTACTATGGCTGTCGTAAAAAATAATTTTTAATAACTTTGTCGAGTACGAAAACTACCTACTATATGATGATAACCTAGAAGAATGGAAACGATAGTTTGAGGGCTGTCGATATCAGAGTACTCGCCGCGTCTCACCGCATCTGTATTGTCCAGTCCCTTCACAACTCATTTAACACGAAACACGTCAATCTTTAAGCGTCTTCACGGCTACATCCAGCACTAGCACTCACCGCGTCTAGCTGCAGCCGCTGCTTGTCCAAGGTGAACGCAGTGTCGTCCAGCCCCTCGACGGCTCGCTTGGCGTGGGCCACTTTGAGCCGCATCAGCGCTTCTTCGACGCGCTCGCGACGCCAGATGTCGCGGGAACTCTTCAGTTCCTTCTCGCTGCCTTCAACGTTCAGAAGGGAGGTTTTCAGACGACTTTTCTGTGTAGATATAAGTTTAAAATAATATAAGTAACTAATAAAAAACAGATACCAAATAATAAATAAATATCAAGGAACAAATCACAGATGGTCATCCGTCCCCAAATTAGGGTTCCTTATGGTATGGGAACAAGAGACCATTCTACATACATATTATACGTTTATATACATATACTCGTAGATAAAATACACCCTAGTGCTAAGACAAAGGAGATACAATCATAAACATTATGACAACATAAGACAGAATCTTGAAAATACATAAAACAAGTTAGGCCTCTACTGGAGCATGATTTTTAATAATAATAAAAAGTTTAATTGTAATAAACGTTCCACAAAAAAAAAAAAAAATACTCAGCCCGTGCTGATTGGCAGAATAACTCATCCCTCTTGAATGCGAAAATTATCTATTGGGGGTTACATTATTTATATTGGTTATATTTCCCATTACCATTAGAAAAGTGTTTTCTTTTAAATCCACAAATGGCAAGCCCTTGGCAATATCTCAATTTCCACCTGATGGCAAGTGACGACGCAGGTTTACCAAGCTTCTAGTGTCACTTCTAGCTATAACTTTCCGAAACAGTGTACAAGTTCCGCGTGGTAGGGACTTTGTGTAGACAGCCACAAAGATATCTGAACCCCACCGTAACACCATGTATGACGAAATATTGAACTAATAGCTTTAGAAAAAAAAGAATCATCGGGTTATAAGGAAACCTTATATTTAACAACACACATTATTTACAGACCTCAGACATCTACCAGTTGGGAATTGCGATAGATGGTGTTTCAAAGTTAAGTGCAAACGCACTCAAATCTATAATAAAAAAATATAAAAAATATAAAAAAATACATTTTAAAACTTAGGGTTCAGATATCTCTGTAGGCTAGTGTACAAGGTAGAAAAATAAGTGTGACTGACCAGTGCGGCGTGGTCCAGGCTGCGCGCCTCGATGTCGCGCGCCAGGCGGCGCATGTCGTCGTGCAGCCGCGCCGAGTGCTTCTCCAGCAGCGCCACGCGGGCCGCGTGCCGCGCGCACACCTCCTTCAGCCTGCCACGAGGTATTGTAATGGATGTGAGATACGATATTGGATAGGGACTTAGCCCCCGTGTGTGGAGTATGGCCTAACCTTCCCGAGGTATGGGAAGAGACCCGTTCCCCTGCAGTGGGGACGATATGGGTTGTTAACGAGGATATGATGCAAACACATTCTGTTCCAGATCCATAAACGTACTCCTAGTTACCATCATCATCAGCCGAAACACGTCCACTGCTGGATAAAGAAATCGTAGAACTGCCGACTCGTAGTTATAGTACCGGAATAATGTAAGGGATAACGTGAGATAAGATTTTGCCAAAAAAAGTAAACACCGGTGTGTTAACGTCATCTATGCTTTCTATGAAGGAAGTTATTGTAACGGGATAATGTAAGGGTAATATGACATGGGATATTGTTTAAACAAGCAAAGACAGTGTGTTAATGTTAACTATGAAGTAAATTACAGTAACGGGATAATGTAAGGGGTAACGTGAGATTAAACACAGTGTGTTAATGTCATCTATGAAGAAAGTTATAGTAACCACGCTCAGACAATTAATAACAATCATAATTTAAATTAAAACATAAGTAAAGACGTAGGATGCGAGCCGCACAGGACCGGTCGGTGTGGAAATCCTTGGGGGAGGCCTTTGTCCAGCAGTGGACGTTTTTCGGCTGATAGATAGATAGAAAGACGTAGTATTTAATTGTTTTAGAAATAATTTTATACCTGTGTTTGGACAGACAAAAATATATTATATTTTTTCTTATCTCTGGTTCAGATAAGGTAATTATTAATAACGTTGATACCGTACCGTACTACGAAGAAAAACATTAATTTAAATTTATTATAGATAATAGTGAAGATTTCTTATTTTTTTACTCTTAAAGCAGCCATTTTCACAGAGATTGTTTGATACGTAGTTTTTTCGGAAAAGTTCCTTATTTTTGATGTACAGTACAGGTAAGTAGAAAACAATATACTGAAAATTACGGAAAATACGTTCATGAATTGTATAATGGTCAACGACCATGGCTCTCTGTAAATGTAATCAATAAATAGTCTCTGTTAGTTGGTCTTAAACAGGAGATAATAAATAAACAAAATATATAAAAAATTGTTTCCAAAAATTTTCACAGATAAATTCTCACACACCCACAGCCGCCTACATACTTTTTTTATAATAGTCTTTTTTACGTGGTCTATGTTGTAATAGGACTGTACTATACAGTCTTCGCAAACAAACTGATGTAACCTAATATCGAAATGTGTTGATCTATAACCTGACTACAAATATATTTACCATTAAATTTCTTATTAGTAAAAAATATATGTCATTATAAAATCTAAAGTCGGTTGATTTGTTTTAATCGGTTTTAATGTGGGAAGTAGTACTGTGAGATTTTGCTAAGTCTAGGGATGGGTAAGTACTGCAGTATTTACTCATGCCAGAGTAAATACTCAGTAAAAACTATTATAAGTACTTTTTTTTTACTTTTTACTGAGTATTTATGTTTTACTAACAAAAACTTAATAAGCTATTGTTTTTTATCTAATATTTATCTGTATGACACTTTTTTAAGTTTTTCTAAGTTCTTTAAGTTTTCTAAGTTCTAAGTAGTCTGACGATATACCATTATTACCATTTTAATTAGGGGATTCCCCTCAAAATCTTTATCAATAGAGTTGTTATTCGTAGTGTTACCAACTAAAAAAAATCACGTTAGGCTCCGCGCACACGGGAAACTTTTATGTACCACTAATGCGTGTAACTTGTTTTGTTTTTAGGGTTCCGTAGCCAAAATGGCAAAAAAGGAACCCGTATAATTTCGCCCTATCCGTCCGTCCATCACAGCCATTTTACTCGGTGAGTATTGGCACTATGTGTATATATATTTTTTTAATGGAATGGAAAGTGACGAATTAGTCGAGGATGGTACACGCAAACTCAAATAATGCTTTGAAGACTCCCAGATTGTAGAATTTGGGTAACACTCCCGCGCAGTTCGCAAAATAAATGCAGAAGCATATCGCTTCGTGCGAATAGGTGGTATCACAGTATATGGATATTATACAGTATGGACACTCCCTGCCGCTCTCCGAAGGCGACCTCACCCCCCCTGTGTGACCAATGTGTGACCTAATAGTCAAGGGTTGACAAACTAAAGACATATATTTGTGGTGTGTGTGGAATATATTTACACGGTTTCTTTTTTATTTTGACAAAATACGTGACGATTATGGAGATTTTAACAGATTATTTTGTACCTACATTTCGAAATACCTAAATAGTAGTAAGTAGCAGGTGAAACTGATAATAATTTCCTCAAGGACATATTAAAAACTAGATAATTCGATTTCAACTAGATAAATAAAATGGCATTTCAAAACAATCTGTAAACGTCTTCATAATCATCACATATTTTGATAAAAACAACAAACAATCCTTATTTATAAACAATGACTTTAAGATTTTCCTAATATTTAATGTATTAGCCATTTTTGTAATGTATATTTTATCACACATTTGTTTTCAATAAATTACTTACAATATCAATAGCTTACTGATAATACAAAAAAAAATATAGGTACAACGATATCAACATGTAATAAATTTACACGGTTTTTTTTATTTTGACAAAACACGTGACGATTATGGAGATTTTAACAGACTATTTTGTACCTATATTTCGAAATACCTAAATATGGGTAAGTAGCAGGTGAAACTGATAATAATTTCCTCAAGGACATATTAAAAACTATGCTTCATTTCAATCAAAAAAAAAGCAAAACGTAAACAAACTTACTATGGAACTGACACATGTCAATGTCATCTGCATACTATGTTTGTTTACCTTTTGCTTTTTTTTGATTGGAATGAAGTATAGATAATTAGATTTCAACAAAATAAATAATATGTAATTTCAAAACAATCTGTAAATATCTTCATAATCATCAAATAACTTGATCAAAATAACAAATAATCCTTTATTTATAAACAATGACTTTAAGATTTTGCTAATATTTAATGTATGAGCCATTTTTGTAATGTATATTTTAGCACACATTTATTTTCAATAAATTACTTACAACATCAATATACTAACAAAAAAATATAGGGACAACGGTATCAATATGGAATATATTTACACGGTTTCTTTTTTATTTTGACAAAATACGTGACGATTATGGAGATTTTAACAGATTATTTTGTACCTACATTTCGAAATACCTAAATAGTAGTAAGTAGCAGGTGAAACTGATAATAATTTCCTCAAGGACATATTAAAAACTAGATAATTCGATTTCAACTAGATAAATAAAATGACATTTCAAAACAATCTGTAAATATCTTCATAATCATCACATAACTTGATCAAAACAACAAATAATCCTTTATTTATAAACAATGACTTTAAGATTTTGCTAATATTTAATGTATGAGCCATTTTTGTAATGTATATTTTATCACACATTTATTTTCAATAAATTACTTACAATATCAATATACTAACAAAAAAATATAGGGACAACGGTATCAATTATGGAATGTGTTTACACGGTATCTTTTGTATTTTGACAAAATACGTGACGATTATGGAGATTTTAACAGATTATTTTGTACCTACATTTTGAAATACCTAAATAGTGGTAAGTAGCAGGTGAAACTGATAATAATTTCCTCAAGGACATATTAAAAACTAGATAATTCGATTTCAACTAGATAAATAAAATGACATTTCAAAACAATCTGTAAATATCTTCATAATCATCACATAACTTGATCAAAACAACAAATAATCCTTTATTTATAAACAATGACTTTAAGATTTTGCTAATATTTAATGTATGAGCCATTTTTGTAATGTATATTTTATCACACATTTATTTTCAATAAATTACTTACAATATCAATATACTAACAAAAAAATATAGGGACAACGGTATCAATTATGGAATGTGTTTACACGGTATCTTTTGTATTTTGACAAAATACGTGACGATTATGGAGATTTTAACAGATTATTTTGTACCTACATTTTGAAATACCTAAATAGTGGTAAGTAGCAGGTGAAACTGATAATAATTTCCTCAAGGACATATAAATATAATATCTTCATATATAATATCTTTAATATAATATCTTCATAATCATCAAATAACTTGATCAAAACAACATCCTTTATTTATAAACAATGACTTTAAGATTTTGCTAATATTTAATAAATAAATAAATAAAATATTTATTTCGTTACAAGGTAGTTTCTTATAAAACATGTGTTTTGGGCATCCTTTTAAGTATAGATAATACTTGTGCCAGGATACCCAGCTCTTCCATATCGTAAGTATACAAATGAAAATAAACTATAAACTATATGAAACATAAAATTTTGAAAACTAAAAAATTGCGTAAACAAACTAAGGTTAGTTATTACAATTTCAGTAAAATTCCTAACAAAAGTTGAAATTGAGTGCGTGTGTATGTGTGTGTGCGTGTGCGTGTGTGCGTGTGCGTGTGCGTGTGCGTGTGCGTGTGCGTGTGCGTGCGTGTGTGTGTGTGTGTGTGTGTGTGTGTGTGTGTGCGTGAATATGTGTGTCTGTTTTATGTAATTATTTTCATCAGGTCCTCCACCTCACTGTAGCTCTTAGTTTTTAACCATTCAGAGACTCGTTTTTTTAGTTCATAAGTTTGAAGCGGATATATACCTAAGATCCTGTTTATTTTATTGTACAATATAACTGATCGACTTTTATAGTTATTACTAGCAAATGCAGTTTTAATCATACACTTATCGACAATATCATTCCTTCTTTTCTCTAAAATATTAATATCATAAGGGAGTGATTTATGTTTCCTAAGTAGCAGTTGGAGCATGCATAGTTTTCTCACTGAGAGTGAATTACACGTTAAATAAAAGCTGCTCTGTAGGAAATCTGTATTTCTTGAAGTACGTTACTTTAAGGAGTGACCGCTGTGCCCTCTCAAGTTCAAGAAATTTTATTTTAGATGCACCACCCCAGATCGGGATACAGTAACTTAGTATGGACTGGACAAGAGCAACATATATTTGACCAATCAGTTCCTTGGAAGCGACATGTCGTAATATTTTAAAAATCCATGTAAGCTTTCTAGTCCTAGTGATAGTTGCCTCAAGGTGTTGATGCCAAGATAGGTGCTGATCTATTATAATACCTAGATATTTAGTGCTAGTTACCTTAGCTATTTTAGGACATGTGCAATCATTCGACAGATTACCACATTTGTGTATTCTGATAGTAAAATTATTAGAAGGCTGAGTACGGTTAGTAATAGTAAAACATATATAGTTTGTCTTAGTGGTATTGAGGGTTAACAAATTGAGATCGAGCCAGTTTGCAATTTTAGCTAATCCGTAAATCTCTGAACCTCCTTCCAAGAGGGTCCAGTAAAAACTACGGCTGTGTCATCAGCGTATGAAAATATTCTTCCATTATCTATTTTATAATTACACAAATCATTTATATAGACTAGAAATAAGGTGGGGCCTAAGACACTGCCTTGTGGTACTCCATAAGTTACGCACAGATCATCACTTGTATACTCTCCAATCCTAACTCTTTAATGTATGAGCCATTTTTGTAATGTATATTTTATCACACATTTATTTTCAATAAATTACTTACAATATCAATATACTAACAAAAAAATATAGGGACAACGGTATCAATATGGAATGTATTTACACGGTATCTTCTTTATTTTGACAAACTACGTGACGATTATGGAGATTTTAACAGATTATTTTGTACCTACATTTCGAAATACCTAAATAGTGGTAAGTAGCAGGTGAAACTGAGAATAATTTCCTCAAGGGTATCAATATGGAATGTATTTACACGGTATCTTCTTTATTTTGACAAACTACGTGACGATTATGGAGATTTTAACAGATTATTTTGTACCTACATTTCGAAATACCTAAATAGTGGTAAGTAGCAGGTGAAACTGAGAATAATTTCCTCAAGGACATATTCATTTGCAATATGACTTTTCAAAATGTATTAGCTGATTACTTCATGTTGTTGGATAAGTTAAAAAAAATCATATTAAAAGGTTTATGAAGTTCTTTCACTTTCATAAATCTTTGATCGATAAAATGTCCGCCCTCGGAAATTATTTATGTTACACATCCGTGTTGGGGTTAATCTATATATTGTGTACTAAGTTTCAATTTATTTAATCAAACCAATAGATTCACAGCAAATTGGCTGTGACAGAGACGGAAGTGATCGTTTTTCTCTTTTGTGGTACAGAACTCTAAAAGAGTCGCCTTGATCGGACAGAAAAACTGGTTTTCTTGCATCAGTATTTACAGTTTTAAAATTTTAATTATTTAATCTTTCTATTTGCTTAAACATTTTCTTCCAATGGTATTTGTTATTATTTCTGTCCACTAAATTATCCGGCACTAAGTAGTATATAAAAATGCCCAGTTAGTGGTTGAAGAATTTAAACATATCCAACCATGAATGCGCACAAGATGCTTTGAAGCGATATTCAAATATTGATGTCAAGCGAAAGGTTAACATAAACTCCAACACGAAGACCCAAAAAATGAATTTCGCACGTTTTTTTTAATAAATATGTTTCCGCACATTGCACTGGTCTTGATTTTATTAAATGTATACCATGATTACCATGTCATGCAAAAACATCCGATAAAAAGTTTTTACTGTCTCTAGAGAGTAAATACTTAGTTAATATGGTAAATACTCAGTATTTACTCAAACTCAGTATTTACTCTGACTCAGTTTTTACTGCCTTACCCATCCCTAGCTAAGTCATGATTGTTTACCTAATATATAGGTATTGATTTCACGCAAAATGGGCGCACCTGTCGCCTGGTTGCGGAAACCAGTCTGTTCTTATTATTAATACAGGTATTTATTGCTTACCTGTTCTCCTTTTCCACGAGCTCAGCGGAGCATTCCCGCTCTGCTTGGTTGCCTTCCATCATCATCGCGCGAGAGCCGAGCGTCTCGACTTGGTAACACTGAAGTTACATCCTTTATTAGTACGACAATTTTGGGAAGTATTGTTTTTTTTCGAAATATTATGTTACGCATAACAATTAATAAAGCATATTCAAATCTAGTAGCATTTATCTCTAAACTTTTCACGCTTCACTCGCAAAGCACGTTCAGTCACTGGTGCCGGTTGCTATCACTAGATGGCAAACGTTGAGCCATGTCTGAGGATATGGCACGAGACCGTAGCTCCAGTGGGAACAAACGCTCTCTGTTGGAAATATTTGTAACCTTTACGAGTTTACCTATCCTACGTATAAAAATTAATTTGATTACTACTCCTGCTACCGAACAACATTCTCAAAGGAAACAATTCCCGTACAAACTTGATATATGAGACATTACTTGGCCAATCAGCTGACTTTTATACTTTGTATAAAAAGTCCATATTTGTTTGTGATTTCAGGGAAGTCGTAGTCGTAGAGCAAAAGTTGATCAATTTCATAAGTAAAGATGTGGATTGTATTCCTTACAATGGCATAAAGAGATTCCTTTTGACTCTGCATCACTTTCTCCATACTTTGCTGTTTGTACTCCAGTTTGCTCATCATTGCCTTTGCCGCTGAAACATACACAATTTTATAAAAAATCACAAACAAAATGCATTGATGTAAATTGCTATGGATTTCATCAATATAACATATAAACCAAAGCTTTTTTGTTTCTTGACATTTAAAAATGAAATTCTATTTATTTAGGATTTTGTCGAGTGAA
This sequence comes from Coleophora deauratella, assembly GCA_958295455.1. Classification (NCBI taxonomy): domain Eukaryota; kingdom Metazoa; phylum Arthropoda; class Insecta; order Lepidoptera; family Coleophoridae; genus Coleophora; species Coleophora deauratella. The sequence continues at coordinate 7,262,603 of OY282390.1, read as the reverse complement.
CCTTCACATTTTGGATACGATGTCTGTGTCGTAACTGGGCGGACTCTTTGTATTTTAGTCATTATTCGAAAGTCGATATACTTTTTTCGTAAGTGGTTGATTTAATATTATACAAAGTCTAAAAATACCTCCACCGGAACCTTAAGGACCTTCTAAGTTCATAACTTTATAGTTAGCCTATTGTATCTCTTTTACATTTGTAACCTCATTTTTGTTAACCGACTTCAAAAAAAGGAGGAGGTTCTCAATTCGTCGGAATCATTTTTTTTCTCTTTTATTTATTACAATATACTGAATTGAATTGAACTTTTTCTTTAAGTAGCTGTAAATTCTCAGAAATCGGCTTCCCATACAAAGTCAGCCGATCGTTTAGGAATTTGTATGATTTTTTTTTCTGGGAGACTTTAAACACCTGTATGGTTTTTTGAGCACACTTGTGACAGACCTTTTATCTGCATGTTGAACACTTTCTCCTCGTTCTTGAGCGCCAGCAACTTCTGCTGCTCGACAAACGAGCAGTGCATCGCGCGCTGCTGGTTCACGGTCAGTTGGCTCGCATAGCGCTCTTCCTCCTGTAATTAGCACTGTGTTTCATCATCAACTTAAAGAGTTCCACAGCTGGACAAAAGCCTCCCCCAAGGATTTCCACACCGAAAGGTTCTGCGGTGCTCGCAATCCAGTGGCTTCCCGCAACCCTCACCAGGTCATCGGCCCACCGAGTGGGAGCCTACGCTATGTCTTGCGATGCGTGGTCACCATTTGATAACTTTAATGGCCCAGCGGCCATCTCTGTGGCCAGCACTGTGTTTAGCTCAAATCAAATATAAACTAACACAGACATACAGTATCGTCAATCCTTTTGTAATCTATCCTAATTTCATGAATGATAAAGATTTCCAAACAGTTTTAAGCGTTACAGTCCCCACATTACAGTTTTTAATGGCGTTTGTGAATATTTTTGCACTCTCCGTGCAAACTGGTCAAACTGACGATCGAAAAGTATAAAGACTTTTCCAGGAGAAACACAGAGGGCCATCCGACCACTCAAACTAGAACACATTTTTTTGTCGATTATAAAAGGCTGTAAAACAAAAGTTGTCACATTTGACCAGAATAATGGCCTGAATATGTTCACAGCTGCCATTCAATAAATAAAAAAACATCTTGTATAAACTGACCATGAATACTTAACACATGGTGTAAGGTACTGAACTGAAACGTCTATTCACGAAATCGGACTCAAATATAAAACATACCTAATGGGGAAGAAAACGCAAAGCTATTTGCAGATAGCGCTACGGACGCTTGACTCATAACAACTTTCAATTTGTTCCGCGTTTTTTTATTATCGAGGTGTTATAAATTAGTTTTTTTTCTGTAAAATTTTTAAATGGAAAATGTATGCGACTTGGACTGTCCCTCAATTAAAGGCGAAGTTGAAAAGTACATAATAGAAAACGTAACTTTTCCCACGTCTTCTTCATCCGAAAATCTTTAGGAAATTAATGATTTCAATTATTATTGCAACCAATCGCCACACAACGCGGCATTTTTTAAATAATCTTATGTTTTGTTCACGTAAAAAATTTTTTCTATACGTTTTGACAGTTAGTATGAGTCAAGCGATATCAGCGCCTCTATCGGCGAGCTTTGTCAGTTTTCTTCCCCATTTCTTAGGCAACTGTATTAGGTATTTTGTTAATGTTATTATAATTATTACTTACGTTCAAAATGTCCTCCAGTTGTTTGGCTCGGCGTTCGGAGTTTTTGGTTTTGTCTAGAGAATCTGTCAACGTTTCTTTCAGCTGGATAATCTGCAATACACAAACTTGTTTATTAGACGAGTCATTGATTAGTAGGTGGAAGAATTAGACTTGATTCGATGCCTATTCGCCAGACTGCAAAACTGTTGAATACTTCAGAATGTACTTTTTTTTATTTGATAGGTGGCAAACGAGCAGACGGATCACCTGATGGTAAGCAATTACCGCCGCCCATAGACACCTGCAACACCAGAGGAGTCACAAGTGCCGACCTTTGAAATGGGATGGGGGGATGGAGAAATTGGGGGGGGGGAGGTTGGGCCTCCGGTACCCTCACTCACTCGGCGAAACACAACGCAAGCGTTGCTTCACGCCGGTTTTCTTTGAGGCTACTAAGATTCGAATGGCTCACGCAATTTTTAATCCCATTACTATAGCAACATTTAATTTTAAGATGACACATCCAATCCGAATAATCTTAAAAATAATTTGTACAGCCACGCTGTTACTTACTTTCTTCCGTAACCTTTACCATCCGGCATAAACAAGATTATCATTACTTAACAAGACAAATAATTGCGATGGGGAATCTCGGTAAGCCTGCTTACATTCTTGGCATCATGGACCCTCAGCTTTCTGTAGTCCTCCGGAGTAAAACAAGTCCAGAGCTATGGAGTGTAAGTTTTGCATATATACTCACTTTATTGCTGACTGCCTTCATTGCCTTATCCTTGCGGTGCTGCGCGTCCATTATCTGTTTATTCTCCAAGTGGAGCTTCTCTAATTTTACTTGCATATTCGCCATTTCGCGTTGCAAACATTTGTTCTGAAAAGAAATTCCAGAGTATGTATCTATCAGCATTCTAAAACTGGTTTGATATTTATAGTTTCGTAAGATAGGGTTGTACAGCATTGTGGATGTTTAATCGTTTATGGATATCTGTTTGGCTGATTTTGGACTACGGAGGCAGGCGCGGTCCTAGGGGGGGTCGTAGGGGTCATGACCCCCCCAAAATCATGGACGTCAAATTGCCAAACCTTCTTTAAAGAGAAAACTCACGAATATTTAATAAATTATGAACCTCCTGCTCTAATTTTTTGCGCTCGCTTCGCTCGCGCCTTTTTGTACAAACAGGGCCGTAGGTTCTTCTGTTTTGTGAACGATATTACTGGATGCATATGCGCAAAAGAAGTTGCGATCGCTTTCTTATACATCATCATTATCAGCCGAAAGATTGCTGGACAAAGGCCTCCCCCAAGGATTTCCACATCGACCGGTCCTGTGCTGCCCGCATCCAGCGGCTTCCCGTAACCTTTACCAGGTCACGTTCCATCGCCCTTTGGGTGACCTTCAGCCTTCTTATGAGGCCCATAGTAAGCGTATATCTCTTATACAAGGAAGAAATTACTTTAGCGGAGGGACATTCAAAACAGAACGTAAAATTGAAGACACTTATGAAAAATGCAGGTAAACTGATGTTTTACTTTGATTAATTACGAATTTCCGCGCTCGTTTTGCTCGCGTCTTTTTATAGATGTGACAGTACCCTTTGATTCCTTGTAAATTACTGTAATACAAAGGAGGTTGTTAAACTGGAGAAACATGCAGAGGAGGGCGTGAAATTTACATGAAATTTCTTAAAAATGCAGGTAATCTTACTTTAACTGATAAATTTTCAATGCCTTAAAGGTGCAGCGAGGGTGCACTTCTTATAATAATATGAGGCCCATTTATACGGCGTGAAAAGCTCATTTGTTTTCATACAAACGCAATAAATTTGCTACGTACGCACTAAAAATGCACGTTGAACGCGTTGTATCGCGTTTGCCGGGCCCTTAAGGTGACGCACTCATAAACAATTATTTTAAAATGGGGCGTTTGCGCCCCGCAACCCGCGCGCACCTCGACAGTTTTACGCGACTCAGGAATCGCGATCGACCGAGCGCTAGAACACAGACGTCGTAGAGTTGCCTTTAATATTATTTGTTTTACTTTTAATTTTCCTTTCTTTTCATAAATGTATTGTACTAATGTATACTTCACCCGACTACGGGAAATTCAAAAGGAGGGTTATGATTTTAAGAGGCTACGCATGTTTGTGTGTATGTATGTAATTTTTACCAGAAAAATAATTCAAACATACTTAAGTACTGCTTTTTTCAGGTGAGATCATTTTACATTTTATTTTACAAACATATTATTTACATTTTACTTATTTATACTTTACTAGCGGCCCGCCCCGGCTTCGCTCGGGTGGACATACATTTTTTGATCATTTTGGGATAAACGCATCTTTATGCTTAGTTTTAACCATAAACCATTGTTATTCTCAAAGGTTTTTATTTTATTTTTACATTTTATTTAATCAATTTTAATCAAATCAAGTCAAAAGCATGTAGGGAGCATGTCAACAACCCATAACGTCCCCACTGTAGGGGCACGGGTCTCTTCCCATAACTCGGAAAGGTTAGCCCATACTCCACTCACGGGGGCCAAGTCCGGATTGGTGGAGGTTGTGGGGCTAGTGGCCAACCCCAGTGTCGGAAGCCGCCTGAAAGGCCTCCGGCATGGTTTAACGACTGCCATCTAATGATAAGTCAACAACCCATAACGTCCCCACTGTAGGGGCACGGGTCTCTTCCCATAACTCGGAAAGGTTAGCCCATACTCCACACACGGGGGCCAAGTCCGGATTGGTGGAGGTTGTGGGGCTAGTGGCCAACCCCAGTGTCGGAAGCCGCCTAAAAGGCCTCCGGCATGGTTTAACGACTGCCATCTAATGATAGCAGCCGGCACCAACGGCTTAACGTGCCTTGCGAAGCACGGAAATGGTCGAGATAAATGCCACTAACAGTCAAAGCCATCCAGGTTATGACCGTGTCTGTATTCAGTTAACCTGCGTGATCGACGCGACCACGTAAGCAGCGCTGAGCCATGACCGCTTCAGTGTCGTTATTGTGTCATTATATTACAGTTGATGACATAAGTGATTTTGACACCATCACCTTTACCATGCCCCTCACTCCTTATTTCCGAAAACTGGGCATAAAACTTAAACAAATTATACAGAAAATAGATCTTTGCTTATAAATTACAGGAAAATCTCTAAGAATTTTCTATAAATCTTAAAATAAGTTGATAAAATTTAAAATATTGTTTGTTTGTAGGTATGGACAAAGCCCTCTGCGCGAGAGTCAGACTCGCACTTGTCCGGTTTTTATTTTTTATGTGTATAGGTTAACTCATATTTATTTTATTTTAGATTGGCTAGAAATAGCTACGGCGACGACGTTACTGTTTATGCAAAAGTTATAAGATAAGAAGAAGGTGATAGACACAACTTTTGGCTTTGGGTCTGGGTGGATCATACTTTCTCATCCATTTCTTTTGACTTTAAAGTTCAAAAATATAATAGTAAAAAATAACTTTTCGGGTATATTGGTAGTTGTATTTAAGCACTTTGACACGAGCACGATTTTCTAGTTTGTGGATTCGTCATTTGTAAAATTTTCAACGCAAACTTCATACATACAGGTAGGGAGCGGTGCGCGCACTGAGCGACCGTTGTGGAGTGACGTCACAGCAGCGTACGGTGACCCCGCGTCACTTGCCTACCTAAATAATTCAGTATCTGGGAAACTATCAAACGTATCAAAAACATTTTTTCACCATATTTTTTTATTTTTAATAGAGTATATTTTAAGATAAAAAACAAAAATTGGTGGTATTCTTCATTCAACGTTACATGGAATGGAAGGTCTTTATTATTCTTATCTGCAGTCCTAAAATAAGTGTATTTATTAATGAATTTGAAACCATGATTAATTATTATACGATAACTAATCAATTGTCATCTTACACGGGGAACACATTTTGTAACTCTGCATATGTCGGTGAAGTATAGTTTTGAGGCGACTCCATGCCTTTATTCTCCGAACTCTGTTCTAAAGTTTTTTTCTTAAAATATAATTTTATCGGGTTACTTACTGCTTACTGAAATGCAATATGTTTATAAAAACACTGGACTGCTTATTAGTAGAAACATGTAATTTATTTAAACTGTTTAAATTGTGGCAATTACTCACCTTTTCTTAGTTATATTCCTACAATGCTCTGTTAAACAGGCTTTCCTTTTCCTTTTCGAAAATATGGCACGTTTTTTCCCCATTTTTAATAATAAAATATCCCTCACTTATATTTGCGTTCGATGATGTGCGATAGTTCAACTGGGACAGACCTGTCGCTGACAATGGTCAGTGGCGGACTGAGCGGGCTGGAGAGGGCACTGATTGCATACTGAGACCGCGCGCGCCCTAGCTCATTTCATAAGGTCGTATGCGACAAAACAGTTTATTTCGTTTAACTTAAAAACTACAATTAATTTAGAAAAACTGAACAGTCATTTTCAAGTAAGCTTGAAGATTAATGTACGTACAAAACTTTGAGCCTTAAATCAGTTCCATTTGCGCGTAAAATGCAAATCTCTTTTTTAAAAGGGGTATCTTTAATATTTTTTTCTCTGTTATGAAAGTTAATCAATCGTGTAACGCAACAGGCAAAATGAAGTCAAAAAACTGAAGAATCAGGTTACAAAATATAACTTTCGTACGTTTCGTTATTGCTGAGTAAAATCGAGATCCCTACCACCAAAATCTTCAGTACCTCGTCTTAAATCATTGTGATACTACAATCTCCAATATTTGCCACAAAGACGAGACAACTCCCATTTGTTTTATAATTTTGTATTTTAATTCACTTAAAAAAATTGTGTAATTAACCCTACTTTTATCGACTTATTTTACGATTAATGTGACCATACTATTATTATCAATATGAGTTATGACCCCCTCCAAAATTTTTGGCTGCGACCGCACCTGTACGAAGGGCTGAATAAAGTGCCTCATATGCGCAGACGATCAGCTAAATATTTTAAAATTTTAGCAGGGGGTAGGCCAAATAGGAAATAGAATTTCATAAGAATAAAACATTTTATTACCAAAAAACATGTAGGTATATCTTACCTCACTGTCTAAGGTCTGATTATTATCCAACATATGACTGATCGACATGCGAATCTGACCCAGCACATGCCCTAGGTGCATATTCTCTCGCATGGCCTCAGCGTTGTTGGCTTTCTGCTGGTCACAGAACGCCTGACGCTCCCGGCACTGTTCGGCCAGCCTGTTGGCTTCTGCATCCAGTACTGCGTAGTCCTAAAACCGTTACCCAAATATATTAACAATCTCTATAAACTTGTTAAAATTCGAATAATTATATAAACATTAAAAATATATATATTCAATAGATACAGAGCAAACAAATCTGGTCATCGCAGTATTGTTTGTCCTGTGAGGCCTGGGTGGAAATCGAATCCACACCAGTTAAACCATCCACCAATTAAAAGTAGTGAAAATTAATAATAAAATATGTAATGTGCTAGGATCATTTCATTATTCGGATAAACTTGATTATCTTTTATTTATTTAAGGCATAGACCCGGTAGAACAGTAACTAGTAAAAAAGACTCTGATAACAATTATAATTTAAGACCTACTACTGTAATTACTGTAATGATAATGAAGGACGCCGTCTTATAATAATAAGAAACTAGAAGCTTTACCTCTCTGAAATGCCTGATGTCCTTGTCACGTTGGCGCAAGTTCTCCACAGCATTTGACCACATTTGCATCATCTCCTTTCTTTGCTCCATTGCTTCTATCACCTGGCCAAAAGTTAAAAGCTTAGTCGTCTCAGGATTGACGCCACAATAATATAAATACCTTCTGTTAGGGTGACGGTCAATGCCTAAATGACTTGACTTCCTTCCTTCCTACCGTGTGGCACAAATAACAGTTTATAACCTGGTATAAGGTATAGCTGATTTGACTAGAAATAGCATTTTCTCTTTCAGTCAGAACTCCGTATAGTCATTGATATTGAAATGGTGATACAATGATCAATATAAGCATCACTACAAAACATACAAAAAAGATCTTTATCTCCATTCAAGAGTCCCGTTCGTGCCTCTTACCGCAGTTTGAGTAACATTATGTTACCTGAACGGAAAGCTTCTCGCTGGCCCTCTCCTCAGCCGCGAGATCAGAGACCAACGCATTGAGTTGCTCCTGCATGCGGTCATGCTCCACTTTGAGCTTCTGCCTCTTGTACTCCATTTCCTGGAATAAACAGAAGTTATCGCAACATCCCACATTTAAAGCCCTTATCGAGACAAATCATTTTTTACCTGAGCACCATAATGGTAGCCCTAACGGTATTAACTCACAAATAGGTAAAATTGTAGATAGCATACGCTCATCCATCCTGTGAACCGAGAACCTTAGGCCTGTAATATAGAGCTCTTGATGTTGACAGTATTTTTCGTTTTGCTTACGTGTATAAAATTTTATTAAAATTTGAGTTAGGGGAGGGGGGTGCACCCGCAAGGGAACACTCGAATGTTGTGGAACATTGGGGACATCTTATATCAACTCCCTGAGCGAAGCCTGGTACACCAGATTTAATTATATGAGACAATTTTGAAATAACACGTCTTTACCCGACATACATCTTGCATAGAGAACTGCGCGATCGCTGCGAAGTCATAAGCAGTGCGATGTACCGCCGCGCTCCCTTGTTATAACGCAAGTGTCTTCCGCTTATAGATTGTCTTCTATTCATATACAACGTAACCGACCTTAGCTCTTGAGACATCTTGCTTAGTGAACTGTTCGATGGCAGCGATGTCGTTCGCACTGCGGTCCAGCGCCGCTCGCCACTCCTGCAAAGCGCCGCGTTCGCCGCACACATCCGTTTTGAGAGTATCTGCCTTTTTAAGCAGCTTTGCGATGTCATCTGAAATGTGGTGTACGTAGTTATGTTCGAATAAGAGCTCGAGTTTGAATACTCAAACACCTTCACAGACAAGGTGCCACGAAACATGAATGGGGAAGAAATCGCAAAGCTATTTGCAAATGGCGCTACGGACGCTTGACTCATAACAACTTTCAATTATTTCCACTTTTTTTATTATCGAGGTGTTATAAATTAGTTTTTTTTCTGTAAAATTGATAAATGGAAAATGTATGCGACTTGGACTGTTCCTCAATTAAAGGCGAAGTTGAAAAGTACATAATTGAAAACGTAACTTTTCCCACGTCTTCTTCATCCGAGAATCTTTAGGAAATTAATGATTTCCATTATTATTGCAACCAATCGCCATACAACGTGGCATTTTTTAAATAATCTTATGTTTAGTTCACGTAAACAATTTTTTCTATACGTTTTGACAGTTAGTTTGAGTCAAGCGATATCAGCGCCTCTATCGGCCAGCTTTGTCAGTTTTCTTCCCCATTACAAAACTGCTTGCCTGGGTGCGAGTCCACGCTTTTACTATGAAGTCACTGGTATAAGTAAGAATTACCTAACAGGAATTGGTCTTGTGAGATAATCAGATCATTTTTAGTATGGAGACTGAAAGTTTTAAATACAGACTTAAATAAAGACCCTTAAAAAAACACATATGACTATAATAAATTATGGCAGAGGCGTTTTAACTTGCCTTAAATAAATGATTTCTTTAAAACGTCACAGATGGCGCTTATTGCGCTGTTTACTCGTGGACCCACTATTTTGTCCCACTGGTGGTTCCACGAGGGATACTTGTTTCTCGTGGTCCCACTACTCCGTTCGGTGCAAAAAATAACAATTTGTTATGTGACATTAAAGGACAAATCATAACGGATTTTATTTTTAATATAACTGTATTTTGAATATTAAAACAATATTGAATTACAACTAAAACTTAACTAATGATCGTTTAACGCATTACATTCTCCTACTGGTAGGAGCACAAGGACATGCATGTTCTATCGTGTTCTAAAGTACCAGGAGAGCATGACCGAACAGAAGGTAGACAGTGCCGGATTACTAGTTGATGCCCTAATCAATTACATGCCCTCTATTGGCTCTATTAGAAAACCTAGTACCTAGGTGGCATTATATTTTTATAGGATGAAACTTATAGTAGGGGACTGATATTCTGTGACATTGCTGAAATCCCTCCAACCCCGACCTCCTTCGTGGCCTAGTAGAAGGGGTCCATAGGCGCGCATTGCTTAGGGGGTCAAATAGTAATGTGGCACTACTTTCTGTTCGGTCATGCTCTCCTGGTACTTTAGAACACGAAGTATCAAATATAACCAGGCTGCTGCACTGAAAAATTTCAAGTTTACCTGTAATATCAATTAATGAACTGCTTGTAAAGTAAAAGTGAGGATTTTTTCCCGACTACGGCGAAGCAAAAAGAAGGGTTATGACTTTAACCCTTATGAGGTATGCATGTATGTTCAGCTGTTCCCGCATAACTTCTAAACTACTTATCAGAATAAAATATACAAATACACAAAAAAAATGTACAGCAACGCTGTGCACACTTTCACGAATACACTTTAAATCAGAAAACAGCCATAAACATTCATAATTATTAGCAAGTGATAGAATTAATTGTTCCACTTTTTCCTTCTCTTTGAAGTTAGTGCGGTTACGATGCGCATACAAAGAGGTTTGTACGCTTTTGAAAGCCGGTATCTTTCCTTTGTTCCCAATAGGTCAGTTGTACAAGTTCAGTTAACTGAACAGGTGGGTATTTTTATCTCACGAAAAAAAAAACAATGCTACTGTCATTTATTAATTTATCTATTATGTGTCACGACGACACAGAATAGTTAGAAAACTCATACTATCAGTACAAAGAGATTGTACGTAGGTATATGATGAGGAAAATTTATTCACCATGCTTTGTACAATTAAGATATACTTAGTTCACAATATACAATGTAGTGGGACCACGAGAAACAAGTCTCCCACGTGGAACCACCAGTGGGACAAAATAGTGGGTCCACGAGAAAACATGGGCTTATTGTTTAGATCATCGATATTAGGATGATTTATAGATAGATATCCTATATCTAAACTTCACTAACAACTTAAAACTTATGCTCTAGGCTCAGACTAAAAAGTCTTTATATCTTGTATAATAATAATAATGAATGCATTTTTATTACAAAGATGTAGTAAAATCACGTCTATGGCAAAAATACATTGTAAACTAAAGCGTTATGCACCATCTAGTGATGCTTTGTACCAATAGAAGATTGATCATGGTTGAATTAAATTTTATATTTTTATTTATTAAGAGACATGAAATTTCCATTTTCGATGAGGTATGTACAGATATTGTTTTTTTTAACTGGGAAATCTAAAACTTCACAGAAACTACGTAACTCGGTGAGCGAGTCAGAATCGCACTTGGCCGGCTTTATTAAGTAATGAGAAAAATATTTTAAGTATGTCTGAGAAAACATTGGCATAATTATCTAAGTTTAATTAAACATAAACTAATTTCGTTTACTTTGCAGCCTATCAACGCGCTTGCTGATGTCCTTGCTCTGCTTGTGGAAGTCCTGCACGTCCCGCTCGAGCCCGTCCGCCTGGTTGCAGGACAGCTGGCGCAACTTCACCTCCTGTTCCAGCTGCTGCTTGTGGGCAAGCAGGAGCCGCTGCAAATTATGACAAACAGATACTATAGTTCATCATAGTAATTCAATAACTAAATAATTGGGAAGATTACTGCATCAAAAATAAATGATAAACTCCAATCCGTCATTCCTTAAATGCCGTACTTGTTTTTCCCATCCCATCTTCAATTTTTCATCAACAAAACGACGTCACGTCTAGATATTTCGAACAAGGTTACAAACTACCCACAACTGTCAAATAATTATACAATAAATAAAGATCATATATATGAAAGTGATTGGTTGCCGGGACTTGTACCGAGCACACGTCTGCTGAGTAAATTTTTTAATTATTTCCGTTTTAAGTGCCCATCACCCTTAGAGCCGCGTCTTTCACTTGATATTGGCGTTTCGCCATTTTTTTTATTGAAGATTCTCCCATTTTTCACTTGACATTGGCAAAATCACTCCTTAAATGAGATGTGGAATGCCAAATAGAAAAATAGAATAGAATGTATATGAAAGAACAAAATATCGTTTTTTACAGACGTAACAAGTACATAACTCAAATGACTAGTAGTCATTGACCCTATTATCCGGGGACAAATCGCACTAACTCCCAAACTATTTCATTCAGAAGAGGGCTCCACAGGTTGTCGCTACACACGGCTTCAAATGTTATATTAAAATACTTTAGCTACTCTACTTCTTCTTCTTCTAATCTTGTGGCACACTTAACTGTGCTATTACTAGGGATAGACGGCAGCTAGCTACCCTACAATAAAGCCTGATTTGTAACAAAATGTACTTACAGTATTTTCTTGATATTCGGTTTGTAAATTTTGCTTGTACTTCTCAAGATCCTTGCGTTTGTCTTTCTGGGCAATAAGAGCCTCTTTTAATCGCTGCACCTCATTTTGTCTGTAAAATAATTCAATCTTAAAATTAGAAGTGATGTATCTAAAGATTAGATAAATAAATACAGTGGACTGCTATACTAGTTGACAGCCCATAGATTTCAAATCTATTCCATTATTTCAGTAGTTGACTGCTAATTGTCTGAGTCGTTTTTTCCCCATTGGCTAGCTAGATTGATGGTCATACTATTTTAACAAATCTCAAAAATTACAATTACATTTATTACATACATACATTACATCCTTAGTAAAATTCTTTCCACACTAAATATGATTTTTATATAAATTAATTAAAATAGATAATTTAATTTTCTATTTTTTGTTACATCCTTAACTGGTAAGCCCTTGGCATCATCTCACCTGATGATAAGTGATGATGATGCCAATGAATTTTAAAAAGTTATTAAGAAAGCATATTTCTTAATATATATTTGATCCTACCCAAAGAAATATGCCACATGCAAGAACCACCTATACAATGTTGAATAATTAAAATAATAAAATCACAGGAAATTGAAACAAAAATTAAGATAAGAAGTATATAATAAATAAAGGTAATAAATAATATTAGGTTGCAGTGCAGAATCAGTTCTTATAAAACACTTAAAAAGAAAGGAGCTAATTGAGTCTTTAATATATGTAAACTGATTAGGTGGGCCAAGTAGATGTTAATAAAGAAGATTCCTACGTCATTTAAAGGCTGTCGTGGAGTTCCACGATTCCACTGTCAGGTGAGTGGCATAATTATGTACGATTTGTAATTTGATTGTGACAACACTGAATTAGAAAGTATAAGAAATGATTGTCTGTGGTTCTTACTTTTTTAGGAGCTGTCACGCGGGATCGAGATGTAGCGCGCGGTGACTTGAACAGCTCAATAATGTGGTGCGGAGAATTTTCTCCTGGAGAGAGACCTGGTGGTGGTCTCTCAGCACGTAAGATGTGGAAAGTCTGTAAGTCCCTGATGGACTAGTTAAGCGATGCTCAGCGAGGTTCATGAGATGTTATGATCATGGTTTTACACGTGTCAAGGACACATAAGGTCATGAGATTTAAGTTGTCACAGTAGTGCTGAGCATGTTGGTTCTCTCACCTGTGTTGTTGTTGTTGGTGCTCTGGGAAAAGCACCAGGGGGGAGTGTGGACGCTCCTCCCCATAGGTGGTATGAATTTGCGACGTTCTGCCAGCCTAACTAGAGTTCAGGGGTGGCCACCCAGTTGTTGTGGAGGGGAACATCATGTACGGTGCATATTGGCAGTACGTTCCCGTCATTGTTGTTGTTCTGGCGTGACGGTGTCCACAGAAATGTGTGTTGTGGTGAGAGATATACTGTGGAGGCATAGAGGCGGGTTGTAGGGGTGCTTGAGGAGACCCGTGAGGGCCCAGCCCCCAATATCTTGTGCTCAGACACTACCTAACGGTTGGGGACTCATGTCGCAAGCCTCGCCGGCGCGGCCTCTGGTCAGTGCTGGTAGATGGTGAGTCCAATCGGGTCCGAAGCCCGGCACCGTGCAGAGAGTAATGCGGTCTTCTACTGTCCATGAGCCGATGATGGTCTCTCAGAACAATATTTTAGGTATGTGGGGTACCTATAGGGGTTCGCGTTTAGTGTATCTGATTCTAGCTCATAACGTTAGTATAACATCTTGGAGCCAAGCTAAGAGTAGCCTATTTATTACCTATACATGAAATTCATACATACATATATTTCGAATAGCCTTCTAACTTATTAATTGTGATTATGTGGTGATACAAGCCTATGTATTATCATATTATTATATAAACGTCGCCACAAAGGCTTTGCAGAGCAACTTTGTGTATGACATTTTTAATGTTGTTTGATAAGTGTTTCTTTGGACTAGTGAACTGCAGGATCTGGTGAGTATTTCCTTGTCCTAAGACATACTGAACAGGACCGAAGTTTCCCTTTAATCACCCCAATGGAATAGTGACAATTGCGATGCAAACTTAGTAATGGTAACAACAAAAGGTACAAAAAGCAGATACCTAGAAACCAAAGTGTTCTCTAGTTCTTGGTTTTCAGCATTCGCAAGCGGGATCCTCGTCCCCTGGTTCCAGCCAAGCTCTTCCAAAAGATGCTCCATGTAACGGGGAGCAGCCGAATGCACACTCATTTTTATAATATTCTTTCCCTCAGCAAAATAATAAATAAATCGAAAACGTTGCTAAACAAACATGAAAATATTTGATCAATAAATAAACCAGTCTCACTCACCATACAAACACCGCCATTTTTCAAAACAAAAGACAGCTGATCATTGATAATGACGTGTGACATTTGCCAAAGCTTAGAAGTCGTTCCATAACCAAGTTAAGATTCACCTGACAAGAGTTTGTCCCTTTCACACTTACACAAAATATAATAGGCTATCCTGCTGTCAGAGTAAAAATTACTCTAACGAAACTAATTTGGAACGCTTTCTTAGAGTATATTTTAAGTTTTACAAACCGGAAATAACAGGAAATTTAGATAATAACAGGATAATAATAAGAATTCATTAAATAGGCAGCTCCATGCTTTATTTTCGGTTTAGTTGGTGAAAGTTTGTAATCTACAGTAATTTTATGGAGAAAAACCATTGTAACAGGAGTAATGTGTTCCGGATACGGACACGGTCGCCAACAAGCGGCCCAACCAAGGTCACATTCGTTGTTTCCAACCGTGTAGACCGTGGTTGGTGACCAAACCAACCAAATGTCTTTGAAACTCCGACTGCGCCCGCCGTCCCGCGACCAGGTCACCCTGGTCGGGATGCTTGTTGGCGACCGTGTGGCACTGGCTTTACTCTGACAGCACTGTAATCTATGAAATATAAAAGAGACAGACTTTTCTCAAGAGACGACTCTTTAAAAACGTGCTCTTTGTATGCTCGCTTCCATTTTCTATGAAGACACTAAACTGTCACCGTAAAATCGCGTAAACACTTATTTTACGGATATACCTGTTATTTAATAAAAAAAAACTGTAAAATCACGTAATCAAAGGTTAATTATGGGTTTATTCATGAAATAGCGTATTACGAGATCATAATATGGTGAATGTCAATGTACCTATATTCGTTGTCTAACATCACATTACTGTCACATTTGGTAGGAGTAAAAGAAATGAAATTCTTACACAGACCTGCATCCCGTTCCCCCCCTCTGGAGTGACGATATAAAACTTCTTTGAATTCTTGTATCTTGTTGTAGACACAAGGAAATTTTACAATTAAAGCGAAATTTTTTTGTAATCTGAAATTTTTAATGGAATTTCAATATGTAAATTCTTGCACAGACTTGCACCTCCGGAGCGACGATATAAAACTTCTTTGAATTCTTGTGTCGTGTTGTAGATACAAGGAGATTTTACAATCAAAGCAACATTTTTTAATGTAATCTGAATATTTTAATGGAATTTCAATATGTACACACTCCATTACCTTGAATAAATATTAAAAGATTAACCTAGAACACTGAGATAGGTAATGCTCTTCAAATACATTTTATTTGTACGAAGATTAACAAATACAAGAACGTTGTTGACAATTTAAAGTTTATTGAGGTATTTTTGGTAATCGTGCATTTACAGCAACAAAGCTTGGTATTAGATACGAGTATATGAAATAGTATTTTGCCCGTTAGGCCATTAATTTAACTGTTAGCTTACGTGTATAAAAATATACTCAACAAGGGTGCCCTTTGTATCGCATAAAATTTTATGTCATAATTGCCTATGGCATAACAAGTTAGGCATAAAAATCTTGCGCAGAAATATAAATCTGCCTAATCGTAATTCTGCATAATTATTACTCCCCCTAAACTTTGAAAGTAATAAACAATAATGTCCTAAATTAGGAATGACTAAACAATAATTGTCCTAATTGAAAATTGCATAAATATACTTTTGACTAAATAATAAATGACCTAAATAGTAATTGACATAACTGAAAAATTCATAATTTTAATTAGGTCTAAATATTAAAAGCCCTAATTACACGGAACATGGAAGTCCTAAACTAATGCGGGAGCGAGCGAAGCGAGCTCGGGAATTCGGAGCACCCCGACACGGATAATTTAGGTTCGGAGACTGTGAGGCGGAGGCGAGCTTGCTCGCCTCCCCTCACAGTCGCAGTGTTGGGTTTGATTGATAAAACATCCACAGATCGACTGCTTGCTTGCATGTTTGCTTGCATGCTTGGTTGCTTGCATACTTGCTTGCTTGCATGCTTCCTTGCGTGTTTGCCTGCTTGCTTGCATGCTTGCTTGCTTGCGTGCTTGCATGCTTCCTAGCAATCTTAGGTAAGTTGCTACTTACCACTAGCAACCTTAGGTAGGTTGCTTGCTACTTACCACTACCCTGTACTTATATACTGGTTCTTACAACCTACGCTATAAATAGTTAATGAAGTTAAAAATAAATAAAACAAAGTAATTATAATAAATAGAAAGGAAAAGGCAACCTAACTCATATTTTTCTTCTTAGAAACGAAAGATATGCAAAAATACTATTAGTACATTTAATGTTATGCAACTTATTATTTAGGCAATTTTCTATTATTCGAATGAATATTATGCTTAAGTTTGATATGCTATAATATTATTAGGAATTTTAACATTATGCAATTTTGTAGTTAGGGACATTTCTAATTATTCCAAGTATTATTATGCTCATAAATTTTAGGAAAACATAAATATGCGCAATTTTTTTTATGCCAAAATATTTTATGCACAATAATGTTATGCAAAGGCCAAATAGTCATAAAAAAGTTATGCTATATTATAGAGACCCACTCAACAAGTTTAACGCAAAATATGATTTTTCCAAATACATTTCTAAATTTTAAAATTGTTCTTCAAGGTACCTTTACAGGCCTTTTGTGTATCGTATATATAAATCCCTACTTACATAGTTTAAGACTATTCCTTGAATTAAAGCCAAACGACCATAATACTGTACCCGCGGAGTACGTAGTCCTCTAAAAATACCATCGCCCAATGCTCAGTCTTAGTTCCACACGTTTGCTCTTGTTTGCTAATAGTCTCTGTTAATAGTTAGCGTTTTATTATTAAAAATACAGAATATAATTTAAACATTGCTATGAGTGCTGATGCAGCTACACTACCTTGTCCCTTGTGTTCTCATACTGGAATATTTGATTCTGTTCAGTCATTAAGAGACAGACTGATCAATGTGTCGACAAATAAAATACTGTGTCCAGTTTGTCAAGAAGAAGTATGTGGGTTAGACAAGTTAACCATACATTTGTTTACTCATGTAAAGTTAATGCCTTCTAAAACAAGTACGGAAAAAAGTGAACCAAAATCAAATGAAGATTCAACGAGTGAACCTAAATTTAATAGTCAGTGCACCAAAACACAACCGAAGAAACTAAGACCGACTTCTGCGTCTAAAAATAAACCACCGCCACCGTCATCTTCCGCGAGCACGCCAGTCAAATTTGTAAAGATATATCCAAAGTTGCCGGTAATATCTTTAAATACTATGCCAGTTATAAATGTTTCAGGAGTACACCTTGGAGATGAAAATATGCAAAATCGTAATCCTATTTGTTTGTCTACAGTGCAATCGGAAGCATCGGTTGCACAAGCAGATACAAGATGTAATGTCTGCGGTTTACAGTTCGTGAATTTCAATATTTTAAATATACATAGATCTCTAATTCATAATATTAAAGATGATTCCAATGCAACCTATACACGTTACGATTGTCATTTATGTTCCAAGAATTTTAAAATGAGGGGTTCACTAATGGTTCACTTACGTGTAGCTCATTATGGGTTTTCATCTAGTACAAATAATAGCAGCACATTAGAGAAAGCATCTTCCAGTGAAGACAGAACTACGGATCAAGTTTCAAAAAATAAGCTGACAAACTTCGAGAGAAATGATAATAAACAATGGCAATGTGATGTTTGTCGAAAATGTTTTACAACGAAGTACTTCCTCAAGAAACATAAACGTCTTCATACAGGTTAAAACAATTGGTGTTAGTTTGGAGGTAATTTATACTAACAAAAATTAATCAGTTTGATAAACGTCTCATTAGGTAAAACTCGCACTTTTTATTGTGTAGACAAATAATATGCTGCTTTATTTATGAACACTTACACAAAAAATTACAAATACTGAACTAAAATCTGTGTCTTTGCCTTATCACTACAAAATTGCTATATGAACTGAAGCTTTTTAACTATCGTACAAATATTCAAACTCAGACATTAAAATTCAATGTTTAGAAATAGAAACCTACATCATGTTTGAGTACATAAAAATTTATTTACAGGTGAAACTCCTTATGCGTGCCTACAATGCAATAAAACATTCACGTTCCAGCAGTCTTATCACAAGCACTTGCTTTATCATAATGATGAGAAACCGCACACCTGCAGTTATTGTGGCCGAGCTTTCAAGGAGCTTTCCACTCTTCATAATCATCAGCGTATACACACTGGAGAAAAACCATTTTCTTGTGAAACGTGCGGTAAGTGTACTAAAATTATTAAATATTGCGGTTTAACAGACTATTTATCTATATCAGTGTTTTTCAACCTGTGAGTTGCGACCCCCTGGGGGGTCGCGCAGCCTTTCTCAAGGGATCGCGGGCACAAGAAAATGTAAGTGTTTTATAGGTCCTACACTGGGCCTGTTTATTTTTTATCAATTTTTCAAAACGTGGGTTTATTTTGGAGACGTTGATAAGTAAATCATTTTCTAATTGACGAAAATTATAAACGTAAATCTCAAATCACTAACATTTTGTATGTTTATGGCTCTAGGGGGTCGCAAGAATTTTTCAAGTTGTAAAGGGGTCGGGTATTAAAAAAGGTTGAATAACACTGAACTATATTATTTCGTGGCCAGATAATAGGAATTGGCCATATCGTCGAGGAGCTCCGACAAAACAGAGTCAACGGAGCCCCGCTTCAAGTTTTTTCTTAACTCCTCAACGATATGGTCAGTCATTTTCACTATCTGGCCAACTCTATGACCTTGCCGCGATATGTACAGGGTGGAATGTTGTAAGTTGTAACCTCACCTGGAGGGAAAGTACTCTAAATACTGGAGATACCCAAATGGTATTTTCAAAAATCTTTGGATGTAGTTTTGCTTCTTTTTAAAAATAAATGAATGTTTCCTTTGGGTAAAATTTTCTATCTCCAGTATTTAGAGTACTTTCCCTCCATGTGAGGTTAAAACATTCCACCCTGTAAAATCTGTTCTTTATCCACTGCTGAGTATAGATAGCCTCTTCTTTGGCTATTATGAAATAAAACATTGATATTTAAATATTTTCAGGAAAATGCTTTCGACAGAGGGTTTCATATTTAGTTCATCGACGTATACACACAGGAGTTATGCCTTATAAATGTACTGCATGTGAAAAAAGTTTTCGATATAAGGTAATAATCATGTTTGCTATAAATTTTGTGTGATGTAGGTAAATAAGTATGTATAGTAAATAAATATATGGACGTTTGTTAAAGGTATCTCAAAGAACCCACAAATGTCAGGCGCAACCTCCTGGGACAGTAATTCGACAGGCTGGTGACCTCGTAGAGAAACTAAAGAAAAAAAATTCAAGTTCTAAATCTGTTTCTGAAGATCTCGAAGTCACTGAAGTGATAGCCAATATAAATACGGATATTCAAGAAATATCAAAAGAAAACGTAGAATTAGCAATAAGAGGGGCGAAAATATCTTTGGAGGATATGGAATCTGAATGTTTCAGTTTGATTACCGAAGCATTTTCTGAGAACAATAATGAATTTTCTAGCACGAGAAACCCGAGAGAGACAGAGCAGGCTATAACAAATAATATTTTTAATTCAAATATTGAAAATTTTATTAGTTCAATTCCCACTGACGATGAAAATGTGCCGTCACCATCTGAAATTTTAAAAAATCTTTGCTTATCTAAGGAAGATGATTACATTAATATATTGCAAGAAAATAAAGATAAAAACCACAAAGATAATTTATTTTTATAATTAGATTAATTAATTGTGTTTTTGTTATTATTCTGAAACAATAATAATATATGTTTGATAGATTCATCCGCATTTAATTTGACCTTTAATTTCACGTGCGCTTTAACCTTTGATATACTTTAGGTTATTTATTAATTGTAACTTTATAGAGCAAGTTTTTCTAAAATTATATCCTTGTGGTGACAGCATTCAGAGATAAAATATCACTATTCGCGGCGACTATCTACGTTATGAAATATACCTAATAATACGTATATAATGTTAAAAACTTTATAACATTGCCTTTTAAGAAGAAGAAGAATATTTTTTGTTGGTCTATACTACTCTATACATATCTATAATGGTATTCAAGATTTTAGAACATAATAAAACAAATTTCCTACCACCAGTTATGCGTCACCCATCCATCACCCAGTTATATTTTATCGGTTTTAGAAAACCGAAAGTAACGTTTTAAAAATTTATCGGTTTTTTGACAACTATTGTAGGAACTAGGTTGATGATTTTTGATTGGTGGGCTGGAGGAGTTGGGAGGAGTCTCTATCTGGATTTTGTGTTTGTGGTGTGTATGGTGTTGTGTGTAGTGTGAGTGTGACGAGAAAGAAAACACACAAATGAGGGAGCTACCAGCTGTTTTTGTTCGCGACGGAGTTCTTGAAATCTGTGAAAATCAAGTATGGATCAAAATTGAACAGTGTCATTATATTTCATCTCTAAAAAGTGTCAATTTGTGAACTGCATGTGGAATTTTATCGTTGTAAAATTTAAGTAGGTAGTTTGAACAATTGATTCGAGGTTTGTCACACGCAACTTGCATTAAATGGACGCAGTACGTTTTCAGATAAATTACGTCTTATTCTGTGTGCATGCAATACGTGGAAATTAGGCCAGCATTTGAGAATCAACGGTTGCTGTCTAACTGGTGAGTTCCTCGAATTTGATGATGTAGGAAATGTTTTCAAAACTTGGTAGAAAAAGCCCCTTTGTCAAAACTGATGTGTATGTATGTATGTATGTATCTTATAGATATAAATGAATTATACCTAACATTGCTACAGACAATGCAGAGTGGAAACTACTGAACCCTAACTTGAGGAATATAAATATACATATATATAGGAATATATATATATATAAATGTTCCTAGGAATATAAAGAGAAAAAAAGGTAGAAAAAATAATACAATATTTATGGGTTTAGTTAAGTAGGGTTTAAAGAAAGAGAACACGTTTATTGGTTATAGTACCACAACACAAATACAAAAATATTAAATATGACTAACTAAAAATACAAGATTGACAAACTTTATGTGGTGTTACTGCAGCAACCACAGGGCCCCAACTCAGCATATGCTAGGCTCGAAAGCGAAACGCTGGTATTCTGTTGGTACCCTTGGCTGTTAGTCAGGCGTGGACGTGACAGTCTGTCCATACGATGTCATAATAATAAGTTTGTGTTTTTTGACCAAAAAAAAATGCTAGTGCTATTTTCTAAACTAAATTAGAGTACAGCAAGGCCTCTTTAATCTGAACCCCTCCTAATCCGAAACATCCCCTTACCCCGCGCATCCACCATTTCCCAGTAAGTTGCTGTACCATGCACGCTTCTGAAGTGGTACACAAATTGTATTGACCACCCCGCGTTACATGTTTGCATATAAAATAAAGGATAACGCATTTTCAATGTCGTTAAATACTAGTTGTCCAAGTACTATACTGGAATTCTTAGCTTAGAAATAATAAGTTTTTCATTTAATTGTATAAAAGTTTTACATGATTAAAACATAGTCTCAATAATAAACCTTTGTTTTATTGCCAGGAATGTTTACCTACTATAATCCAAACACTCCATGGATCCCAAAGGGGGATAAATTTTGGTTGTTCGGATTAAAGAGGCCCTGCTTTATTCTAATACACTGGTAACCAAAAATACCCGGCCAAGTGCGAGTCCGACTCGCGCACCGAGGGTTCTGTATAAATTCATATCACACATGTCTTGAACTCTATATCAAATTCTCAGGCCTGCAATCCCTTGAAGCTGTGAAAAAATCTAACTTCTATGCCAACGCAATCAGGAGGTACGGCCGTTTATGCTGCATATTTTGACACTTGCATGGGAATCAAAACCTATAGGGTACTTCCCGTATACATAGAATCATGAAATTTGGCAGGAAGCAATGTCTTATAGCACAAGTAAAGGGAAAAGTCCGAAAACAAATAAATAATAATTAATACTTAATTCGATTTAAGATAGATTTTTAAGAATTTTCTAATAGCTTTTTAGGGAATGTTGTTCAGCTTTATGAAGAATCGTTTACCAGTTTTGTTATTTACTGTATGGTGAGGCCATGGTAACCGGCCTTTTCACATTCAGTTGGGTCGAATTAGAGTATTCTAATACACTGGTTACCAAAAAGTAATTAGATTCGTTTCTAGAAGTAGTCACTTTTTTATTTATAAAGCCAACATGTTACATAAATTTTATCTCGACTTTATCGTGACATTTCTTTAAAGTCAAAATTTATGCGATATTGCTTTTCTTTATTATCGTAACTTTACCAATTACTATTTTTATACTTCATTCCAATCAAAAAAAAGCAAAACGTAAACAAACTTACTATGGAACTGACACATGTCAATGTCATCTGCATACTATGTTTGTTTACCTTTTGCTTTTTTTTGATTGGAATGAACCATATGTATTTTTTTTTAGGTAGTAGGTATAATTTCAATTTTCTTTTGCGAATATACTAATCAGCTAGAGCGATGCGTAATTATAGAATTTTGCGAATCTTGTCGGCCTTATGGTTTTGGCATCCAAACACTATTCTTTGCATTGAAATATGTGCAAGTGCATACTGCACTTTGTGCAACACCTTTTTGTGTTGCTTCCTGATGATTCGAAAACAACGCGTGTTTAATGCCTATCAACAATTTATTGCTTGTATTACAAAAACATAAGCTAGCAGTGATAACAAAAAGGCAACCAACAACAAACAAAATGAACTCAATTTAAAAGTTCAGCATAAGAAGTAGGGTGTCTGTTGTAACTATGAAATGGAGTTGATTTGTTAAATCTCTGTTAAGTTCCCATACCCAATTATCAAATTGCGCATTTATGTCAGTAGTTTGTTGTGATAGATGACTTATTGCCTAATTCATTAGAAATTAATCGTTTCTTATATTTTTGTATTGTTTCAAGAGTACCTACCTAACTTTATTTATTAATTGAGTAGGTAAGTACCTAATGGACGTTTAATAAATGAGTCTCTTTTAAATTATACATATGTATGCTAACGGTACTTACTGGACTAATAAAATAACAACTAAAAATTACAAATAATTTTATCTTCTCTCGTTCTTCTATGTTCGCACTATAATCGATCGAAAAGTATGTATGACAAAAAAATTGTCGTGTTTTGTAATTTTAATGTCAAACCGAGGGCTGTGCTGCCCTCATACCTAAGAAGGCCACGGGAACTCTATATATTTTGCGGCCTTTGATATCCAATTTAGGTTCAGAAGGCTATGATGGAAGAGGCCTTCTCAACTAGCCTTCTGAACCTAAATTTTATGTCACGGGGTGCTCCGAAATTCCGAGCTCGCTTGACTCTATCTTACGTTACATTGTGACTTCTGGAGCCCTGGTTTGTAAGCAAACGACGCAGCTGCTGTTAAAAAAATATAAGTCGGAAGTTAAAGAATTATACATAGTGCAAACTACTAATTTTAAAGCTACTATTTCACTAGAGTTGTTGATGTACCTACAAAGACAATCAATCAAATCCTTTATTCGCCATAAACAAGGTAAAAAGTGTAAGAGAACATGTAATTTCATAGAACAAGCCTGTTAAACTAGTCAACAGCATGCAAAACTGTAAAACAGTAGACATAAATCCTGATTGTATTCATATTTTAATGTTCAGTCTAAACCGAATTTTCATTACGTGCTAATCCTAAAAACGTGTTAATGGTATAGGGTTCAAAATTTTAATCATCTATAAATATCTAAAATCAATTTGCCCATACAATGTTGCAGTAGAGCTAAAAGAGGTATCGGTATAGGCAGCCAGCCTGTGAAGTTGGCAGGGTCGCGTCTCTGTTCTGTACTCTCGTGCCGAGTGTCGCGTATCGATCGCCCTCGCGCGGCCCGGCCGCCTACCTCACCAGTCTCTCCCCACAATTGCTCAAATAATTCAGACTAGACTCTAGTCCCCGTATGAACAATTATTTTCCTGATGACATAAAACTAAACAATTCTTGCATTCTTCTGCTGTTGTTTTAAATGGAACGAACGTGGGTAAATATTTTACTTGTAACTCCTTACTTGAACAAACTATGTAGTTCAATCGAACTCTGGCCAATGTACCAATGAGTTTTTTTACAATATTTACATATTAGTTGTTTTAGCATGATTCGTGAGGAAATCTGGACATCTGATTCCTAAATGTGTACGAAGGCCGTGTTGCAATCTATAATTTGGAGATCTTAAACCTCAATATGGTCAAGCTCATTGTATCTTGGGAATATCACGGTTTATTTTGTTGTGCCACACTATAAGAGAGCTTGACCATTGATCCCTAATTGATCCTCATCAAAATCTCAAGTTGTTTTTGCAATGTTTACTTTATTACTCCTTCATCGCTTGCTCCGCATTTGCTTGCTCGCATTTAAAAATACGTATCACGAAAGCGGACAACTGATTGACCTGTTTATTGTGTTGAGCCTGTGATAACGGCATATAGAATTTTTGGGGCAATCTAGATAATAATTTTTGTTTGGTTACAACAATGTTGGCTCAATATCATTTTAGAAGTGAGTCTATGAATTATCATATTGTTAACATTTACCTTTGTTTAATTCTAGACAGTATTCATTAATCGACCCATAACTTTAATTGGAAGATCCCAACTAAACTCTTAGTGTGTAAACCCGTTTACACGTTTCTAATAAATTAAGTAGGTCAATTTGCAACATTATTTCAAAGTAGGCCAAGGCTTTTGCGTTGTTTCGTTGAATTTTGGAAACGAACATCGGTTGACATCGAAAGAAAATTAAATGTTTATTTGTTAAGTAAGTTAGGCAAGCACATGACTTCTGTGATCAATCCTATATTGTATTCGACTCACAAAGAAATGTCACGTCACTAAGTGGCCGCCATGTTACTACAACAGAAAGTTAGCATCCAACGAAATAGCTTTTCATGAAATAAACAAAAATATCATTGTGCCATTACTGATAGGACAAAGTTCATTAGATTTAAAAAACGGGGAAACTTAATTATTTTAGAGTAATGCTAATATTAAAATCTTTGTAGGTGTTTGGGATAAATCAGTGGTTAAAACCCATATATTTATTTATAAGTATTTTAGGTGCGACTTACAAGTCACTGTGTAAGCGTAAATTATATACAAAGCAGCCCTAGTAGCATGGCGACATATCTCGCGCGCGACGCGAGTTTTAAAAGCATTTGTTCCGTTCTAACGCTAAGCTAATGAAAGAGACAGCTGAGCTGTTTTCTCGCGTTTGGCGCGACAAACAGCTTTGTCTATGCCTCATGCTACCCGTGCTGGAAGACCTTGTTACAAATCTTATGGAGAAAACAATGAGAGGGGAGACAAAGAAACAGACTATAAATAAGTAAATGTTATTACGTATTATTTGTGTCATCAACACACTAGGAAAAATTAAAGGGGAAATGAAAAGTTGCTTTGTAGAGCTCATGCGAAAGTGGGAATGGGAGAGCAGGTATGGTACCGCTCGCTATCGATTAAACGAAACGAGATGTTGTAGACAGGAACCGATGCTGAGTTTTCATTAACTTTTCATTATTTTCATAATTCACTGTGTTGTATGTAATCCCAGGCAGCATCCCTGAATGTGTTTAGTAGGTATCAAGGTATCAACTGTGCGGAATGATAGATTCAATATTGGCCTAGTTGCGCGTGTTGCGTAAACGTCCGTAGACTTGAACTCATTTTATCTATTCTACGCTTGTATCGTCCGCTGGCATACTTTGTTGCGTAGGTACATCCAATCGAATTCTTGTTATTTTTTTATGAGGCCTATAGGCAAATCCATGTTTATCTCTAGTAGGCCAAGGGGCCATCCATAAATTACGTCACACGTTAAGGGGGAGGGAGGGGGTCAACGAAGAGTGACATTATGTGACAAGGGGTAGGGGGAGTCATAAACGTTGTGACGTCACATAATAAATAATAATAAAATATATAATTTTGGAATTTCTGTTTTCGTTTATTTAATTCTGGGCGAAAAATTGCAAAATATGTGACGTCACATTACTTCTACTTACTACGTTACTATATTTCCTGTTTTTTATAACCATTGTTATTGTACCTCAGCCGAGACATTAAAACTATACAGGCTTCCGGTGGCTAGGTACCATAGACACTTATTATAGGCAGGTCTCTTGCCGCTCTCTGGTACTTAACTACCCGTGTGTGCGTGCGGATTCCTTGTCGGACTTACCCCGCAAAGAGATCCGTAACGTTACATGTGACCATCTGTGACAAGGACGGGGAGGGCGTCAAAAAATCATGAAATTCGTGTGACGTAATTTATGGATGGCCCCCAAGCACTATTGCTGTTAACACACAAATGTGTAAATAAATAAGATTTATCCATATAATCTTACATATATTTGTGTGTTAACAACAATTGTGCTTAGATTAGTTGAGGGAAAAACATTGATTTGCCTATGGGCCTCATAATTTTTTTATTACATCTTTTAAAAAACAAAGATGAGGTTTTTAGGAGAAGCATCGCTACGGTATCCTTAATTCGAACTGATTCCAAGGACTGATTAAACAATAACTTTGTGCGCTCGTTTGTAGGTTTATAACATCGTACAAGTTTTTATTCGATTCGACGATAATCCGTGAAAACGCAGTTCGCTCGTGTTGAGGTGAACGCGGGGTTATGCAAGAATCACGGACAACCGTCACGAAACCTTTTACCTCGACAAAGTTACTCGTTGTAGCTTGCGACATCATTGTAGCTTTCTCCGTTCGATTCCAAACGAAAGCCATGCTTATTATAAATCATAAAAAGTTTACAGAGATACGAAAAGTTTGGTTCCAACTTTTTAAACTTTGCTGCTGGTTTTTATTTGGGAAAGCGAGGTAGTTCGCTCTTTTATGGCATCTGGCTGGTAGCAACATAACTCACTCACAGCGAGAGCACTGGGAGAGCACCCCCTCGCCATCCGACGTGCGCCGCAGCTCAGCCCCTTCTCGCGTCGCCCACGTTCTTTGTTCTCGCAACAGACTATTTTAATAAAACCTCAACACATTATTTTAGGTAATTAGGTCAAATGCATTCATTAGTAGGCTTAGCCTGCGTTTAAAACTATGTGCTATGCACATGTTTTTACTGTCACCTAGTTTCGTAGTCTTGAACGTGTTGCTGAGTAGCAAGTGGCGACAGAGGTGTTATTAATATGCACAAATCGATTTCATTAGCAACAACTGAGTGAGGTAGTCGCGTGCAGTGTTGCAGTAGATTGTAACCAAGTATCATACGTAAAGACTAAAAACAGCGCTACATCATACACGTGAATTATCGTGCTTTACCAGTCCAACGCTGCTTAAATACGGCATTATCTTTATACACTGCTGTAACACCATCAGTGTATGTAGTACAAAGGATTTGTATCGACAAGCAAACTAGCTTGCTTTATTATATAGAGCGCACGGCAACGTCAGTTTTATTTTTCGTCTGGTTTTGTTGTGTCCCTGATACAGAAATAGATAGTCAGATATTTTCTGCAGTGTAAATGCCGCACAGATACGAACAGTTTTGGTTCGTTGCTTTGGTGGTTTTTGTGTATTGTTTTTTTTTCGAAACCTTTAGACTTAAAAAGCGATAAATTTATGTCGTAAGCTACACGTGTGGCGTGTGTTACATGCTCGTTCATTTGATTAGGTATGGTTTGCTGTACGAAGTGTTGGTAACGTCATCAGTCACCGTTGAATCTAATGTGCATTTGCAAGTTGTGCAGTTAGCATGGCGTGGACGCTCTGTCGCTATTAGTATCCAGGCTCCTATCTTAGGTTCCATTATCGTTATTATCACTAAGTAAGCAGGCAGATTCACTAGGTATATGGGTAAATATTGCGAAGCAGCTGCTTATATTATGATTCGTGTTAGATTTATGAGGAACTTTAGAGGTGTG
This sequence comes from Coleophora deauratella, assembly GCA_958295455.1. NCBI lineage: Eukaryota > Metazoa > Arthropoda > Insecta > Lepidoptera > Coleophoridae > Coleophora > Coleophora deauratella. Next base: position 7,234,201 of record OY282390.1, on the reverse strand, counting down.
AGGTTAGTTGGCTACAGTGGATTCCAAATAAAATTGATCCAGCTATTAATGTAGAGGTGATCTGTCTGGGTGTATAATTTGCAGGGGACTGGAAGGGTCGGTCGTCCGGTCGTTGAACCCGTAGGGCTCCGGAGGACGCGTGTTGGGGGCGCGGGCGCACTAGGTCGGTCGTTGCTCCCCTGCCTGGGGTGCAGCATTCCTCGTGCGACGCAGATTGATTTCTATGCACTTTGTCTGTGCGTCTATCCATGTGTATGTGCTTTGTCTACAAACACTAACTAGAGGACTCTACATTATTTTAGTTTTTGCCTTTAATATAATACAAAACAAGTATTCAGTGGAAATGCAATTAACTACCGAAAGTTTTTTAAAGAATGCTTTTGTATTTATGTATGTATTCGTGCTTAATTTTGTTTATGGAGAAAAGACATCCGCTCGATACCGCCCTCTCGTTTTTTTGTCAAGCTTGATCTTGTCTAACAAAGGACCGTACTATACCTTACCTGAAAACAGCTGATGAATTCTAATGTCCCTTTGTGCGCACCTCTCTCATATCTACCTATATAGAATAGTGGTGTGCTGATTGTTTACATCAGCTGTTCTGTGTATACTGTACGTATTTCTGTCTCTTTTTATTCCCCTTCCTTTGTTTCCATTCGACTTCCCAATGTAATTTCACTTCAGTCTTGTCTGATTTCTCGGCGACTGATGCACACACCAAATGTGTACTGGATTATGTGTTAAAGCAAAGAATACTAACTGTTCGTTGATGTTTCTGACAATGGATGGATATATGCGTATTTACATACGATCAGATGTGAAGTGTTGTGCAGAGATGAATTCATAATGTAAATGTGACGTGATGGATGACCTTATTTGAGCTGTGTCAAACAGGAAAACGTAGCGGACAGACTGTAATTTATTTATTTATCGACATCTGTGCAGTCGTCGTAGAAGTGAGTTCTTTTAAAGTCCACGGCTAAACAAAATTTTAAGATGTTTATTTTACATAAAAGATGTTCTTCATCTAGAAAATGGAAAGTCCATTAGTGTTATAGGAGTAAAAAAGACGTATAAATTATTAAAAGACGCTGGTATCCGATAACCGAGTGTATTCAAAAAGCAAGAAGAAAGACAAAGTCAAAAGTATAAAAAGATAAAATAACGTAAAATGAAAAGCAAAGCAAAGTACCAAATAAGGTATTGTGTTACACTTCAGAAAAGTGTAATTCTTCACAACTTGTGTTTTAGCAATTATCCTATTAGCTCTTTCAATTAAAGTTAGTCTTCCCAGATATATTTAAGTATAATATCCTCCAAGAGCATGGCCCACGCGATGCGATGCATTGCAACACTTACAATCTGAACCAGAAACCCAAGCTTACGGACATGTGTTGGTGTTTGTATATGCCATAGCAACTATCCACCTTTACCTCCGGTTTGGTTAGGGCCGGGCGATACGAGGCGAGCGGGTTCCGCACGTGAGCGCCGTCGGCTGCAGCGCTCGGTTGTCGACCCGCGGCCTTGGAGACCCTCGACAACACCAAAAAACACTTTAGTCCTCTCAAGACTTAAAGTTGAACTTTCGACAACAAAAGAATATCGTTTTCCGAAAATAGAACAAAAACGTTAGAACATGAAAAAAAAATGGTTTTGAGGGCGAAATAGCATACCTAGTAGGTACCTATCCTGAAAACGATAAAATCTACGTATTTGTGAATGCGATGATCTTCTCAATGCAATTACTAATTATGTACAATAATAAATAACGCCATCCATCTTGTCTGTGTTGTTTGCTCTACAGTTTGCAAAACACGATTCAAGCCGCATGACGTTGTAAGTAGCATACACGCTGTAGCAGTCGCAGAGATACCATGTACTCGTCGTCGGTATATCTTGAACGACTTGCTGATAACCGACTTTTTGTTGGTCGCGCAATCAGCATCAAAGCGTAACGCTCTACTGAAAATTTAAAACAAAAATATCAGTCGTCATCGTCAGTGTTTGGTAGTCGAGGCACGCCCCCGGAGTCAAGGAAGGTCACTTTGGAATAACAAATCAGAAAAGAGGACGTGTTGGCGTTGTCTTTTTGCCCGACCATAGCCATCGTCGGCTCTCGTGTCATGCGAAGGTTTCTGCGCCGCAACAAAAGAAACAAACTTCATGTTATCATACATAAATTAAACATTATTTGATTGCCTGTTACTGGATAGAAATAAACAAAAAACAGACATTCCAGAGTTTTATAACAAGTAATAACAAATAATATTACCACCCCTGACAGTAAAAGTTGGGATACCTACTCTGACACCATTGAACCAGTTTTCATCAAACATAGGTAAGAAAAACCAGGCTGAATTTATGCTGAAACCTGCTCTCTAGTGAAAAAAAATATCACATTCAAATCCATCCATCCGTTTGAAAGCTACGACGCCACAGACAGACAGAGTCACATACGCTTCATTTATTACCCCTCTTTTGCGTCCGGGGGTCACAAATCATTCGCTACTCCGTATTGATTCGAAATTATTTTACTCTGAGGGATGCGTAATGCATATGTTAAATCTGGCTTACTCGTGCATGCGCACTATAAAGTCTCGTTACAAATACATAATCGCATACGAAATTCTTTCGAAGAATATCAGACGTTGAATTGAAAAAGTGTCTATCGAACAAAAATGATTCACAAGATTCTACCTGGCGGGCAACGACGGCAACTGGCGTTTCTCTCATTTTTTCCTGAGATACGATTGAATTGTAAACTGAACAGGTTTTATTGTGCTTGCGAACAGGTCGGAACTGCGTCTGAGGTCTTTACGTGCAGTTTGTCCTTATGCTCCTGGCTCGCAGTTGCATGCATTGGTACTTTTACTACCCGACTGTCCGAGAGGAGGGTAATGATTGATTTTCGGGTATGTATGTATATTCGTTTCATTGTTCCGCCTGTAGCCGAAACGGCTTGATGCATTTTTTATTACGAAGATTCGTCTGGGGAGATTGACATAGGATACTTTTTTAAACAATCGGTTTTGTTTGTTTGTTTGTAATCTCTTTATTGCACGAATATGACAAAAATACATAAGCATAAGCATATATTTTTTCTTGTTAATTTGATTTATCATTCCCAAGGTATGGGAAAAGACCCGTGACCCGTGCCTCAGCAGTGAGGACGCTATAAGTTGTTAACGCTATCTTGGTTAGTGTCATTTAATCTTCTTTTTTTACATTATTTTTGTGAAGTATATTATAATTAGCTATAGTTGTATCTAAAGCGTTTTACTAGTTCAGGTAGGCATACAATAGCGGTTTACTTCCTGGGGGCTTGTACCCGTCTACATTACTTTGGGTCGGATTTCTTCGCATTTCCTACGCTATGTTTCCTGCTTATACAGTTACAATGTACAATGAAATCCCTTTAATAGGATATGCATTTACGTCAACATCAAGAACAAGTCATAAGCCTACTATTATTAATGTATGTTCCTTTGTCTTCTTCAAGGTTCTTGTAATTCAAGGGCGTGCCTAAGCATCAAGGGTATAAAACTTGTACTTTTACTACGATACTTCAATTTAGTCAAGATTTACTGAATTAATCTTATCAAAAATTGTGACCTCAATCCATAAGTTGTCTGCAACGTCAGGTGAGCTGAGTGCTCTCACCTATAAGCCTCTTAACAAGGAGAGCCAAGAGCTTCATATAGACAGGGCAGGCAGTGAGTGAAACTGGGGGGACATGCTGGCGAGTGCGGCGGGCGGGCGCCACGTCGCGGTCGTTCACTCAGCCCTGCCCTGACTGGCCCTTTGCCCTGCCAGCGTCCGCTACGGGATCTTGATATACGACGTACATGCGTTTGTTTACTGATTTGTCCACACCACATTTAATGTAGATGTGTTAACCCGATAGCAAGTTAGGAACAACTATAGACAAATGTTTTTGTGTATAATATAAATACAATATCATTTAATCCTGTCTTAATTTCAGGCAAAGACGCAGTCAGTACTAGCTTACTATAATATTGGTAATACCATTGGAAAATAAATACAATATTCCCTGTATAGACAACCTAATCATGGATTCCGGTTTTAAATAGGGACTTGCATTTTTAGACTGCCGGGTGTCAGCAAGCTCATCGAATGAGGGCTATTTAAAGATCCCCCTTTTGCAATAGATTGATAAATGATGTTTACCATTTTAGTGCTTGGTAGCTGTGAGTAACATTTGGCTGATGTTATATTCTGGGATACTAAATGTTGATCCTTATCCGGACTTATTGAAGTTCTATGTTAGTTTTCAAGTTGTGCGTCGTTTGAAACCGTAGCGTCTCCTGCTGGGGCACGGGGCCTTTTCCCCATATCGTTGTTGCGTCATGCGTCTAGTGTCGTCTATTATTCTGCATTATACCACAGAATACCCAATAGTAATTACCTATACTTAGATTCGGTTTCGCTTTAATGATATAAAAAGTGCTTCGAAATGACTGCATCTCAGTCACCAAAGTTTCTTCTCACAAACATTAAGCAGTACTGATGTTGGTTACTTATTAAAAAAAAACTCATAACAATCACCCCCCCTGGTCATCCCGACAGATGTAATTTAATGAGATGTGTACACTTAAAAATGTTGATACCTGTTGAATAGTGTATACTATACCTGTAGAATACTCAAATAACCATTTGAACTTAAACTCATAGAATCTAGCTTTAAAACCCATCCCATAAAAATATCAATACAGCTAAATATCTTGGGAAATTGTTAAACCAATTTGTATCAAACACGGGATGTAAGAGCGACTCTTTTAATCGGCCTTTTAATCACAAACTAGAATGCTTCTACTTTAATGGTAGCTGAGATCTACATAGGAGAGCCTTATTGGCTATCATCAGACCCTCGTCGTGAGATTGAAATTCCTCGTGATGAGAAATTAAAAAACTACTCACATAAAATATAGATAAGTTCCCTTCATAAATGGCAAAAGATCTGAATGTCTTGGGAATTCCTGAACCGTTTTTTATCAAACCTTTCTTTTAAAGAATTGCCAGCTTTAAAGAAAACTGCATCAATATTAATATATCAACCCTTTGTTGGAAAGATAAATTGTAACAGACACAAACACACAACACACCTCTTAGGTCAAAAGCCTATACCTTCTCCGTTTGGTCGTAGGTGGAATAATTCTAACGGTCTTCTAAGTCGTAATCTAACAAGTATAGTCGTTAACAGATAGCGAAGGTTCGAGCGTGGATTTCGACTGTAAGGTCAGGCAGGCTACAAATGCTATAATATGCAAGTGCCCTTGATGCCTTTAGCTCCATCCGACTCTATGCATATGTTATAAGCTGTAGTGCACAGTAACGTTACGCAATCTTTTTAAGAAAATACAAATAGAACAAAATACAAAATTCAAGTAGTTTTACGTGGTTTTGTTTGGGACAGTTTATGAACACCGTATTGTTATAATAAACAAGGTATGTAGGTACTTTTACCTGCACATTACTACCTACACTACTTATCATAATAGTGCATTTGAAATCTTTAAATACGTACTTACTAGTAAGTTTTCCCTTTAATAAAACGATATTCTCGTAGTCGTGACTCGGTGAAAGCCCCGCAATAGTGAGCTGGCCTGCTGGCTGCTGGCTCTCTGTCGTCGGGCCTGCTCGTTTCGTTCCAGTTGTAGGTAGGTACTGCACTGCCATATATTATCGTAGAATGCTTTTAAAACTCACTAGTACTATCATGTACTATTCTTTTTTCTATGCTTTCTACGATTATGCCAGTCGCTCACTAGATGCTATTCAAAAACTGAATAACTTTCCCCTAGGATATAAAATTGGAAAACAAAATATTTTACTTCTCATACATCGATTCGCTGCTTTTTAGGCAATAGAAATAATGCATTTGTAATAGCTGTGAGAAGTGATCCTACTACCTAGATTAGATAGAAGTAGACGTAAGCGCAGCCGTCGGGCGTCTGCACGGCGCACCGTTATATATATTTTAGTGCTTGACTGACTAACAAAATACTTAGGGTCCTAAAATAAGCAGTGTGCTAGGTATTGTATTAACTAGTAGGTTAGGTCGCAAGGACAAAGATAAATACATGTGAAGATAGATAGTAGTATAGTAGGCCGTATGAAATATAGAACTGCACAAACTTTTATTAAATCATCAAAAATGAACCGGTGTGAAGTTAGCAGCCAAAGTTAGCAGCCGTTATAACCCGACCAAATAAAAGAGTCATCATAACCTCAAAACAAAGGGCATTAAAAATCATAAATTAACAGTAATAATGAATCAATAGATCTAGACTTTACGATTTTCTAGACATCTAGGCACAAGGACGAAATTATTTTTTTCCAACAAAAATATTCATTGACAAATCCCGAATTGTTCCAAGGAGCGTAAGTCCAAATTACCTAAAATACTAGTTAGGTAATGTCTTTGGATATATAGAGCATTATTGAGATCTAGACTTTTCGATTTTCTAGACATCTAGGCGTAAGGTCAAAATTTTGTTGAAAAAAATATTCATGATAAAATCTAAATATGACCCAAAGGGCGTAAATGCATGGGACCTAATGCATTTGTTAGGCAATAGCTCTAGCTAACTAGGACATTCATCAGATCTAGACTTTTCGATTTTCTAGACACCTAGGCATAAGGTCGAAATTTTGTTAAAAAAAATATTCATGACCAAATCTGAAACTGTTCCAAGGAGCGCAAGTCCATGTGACCTATTGTATTTGTTAGGCAATACCTCTAGCCAACTAGGACATTCATCAGATCTAGACTTTTCGATTTTCTAGACACCTAGACGAAAGCTTAAAATTTCACCGGCAAAAAATGCCATGTCCACATTTAACTAAAGAAATGTCCTTGTTCCTGGTGACGTAGGTCGACCAAAACCCATACAAAATCTAGGTAATAGCCCAGGCTAGCATATTCAGCTATCACAGGTAGACTGTTCTTCCTAGATAATCTCTCAAAAGATAGCAGCCATTTTCAACCAAACTCGGATTTCGAAAATGAGAGTCAAAAATTAGACCAGTTCCAGGGAGCGCAAGTCATTTTCGCTTACAGAGTTGCTAGATATGGTCCGTAGGTATCCTATGCTACTGTCAAATCTAGACTTTTCGATTTTCTAGACACCTAGGCATAAGGTCGAAATTTTGTTGAAAAAAAATATTCATGACCAAATCTGAAACTGTTCCAAGGAGCGCAAGTCCATGTGACCTATTGTATTTGTTAGGCAATACCTCTAGCCAACTAGGACATTCATCAGATCTAGACTTTTCGATTTTCTAGACACCTAGACGAAAGCTTAAAATTTCACCGGCAAAAAATGCCATGTCCACATTTAACTAAAGAAATGTCCTTGTTCCTGGTGACGTAGGTCGACCAAAACCCATACAAAATCTAGGTAATAGCCCAGGCTAGCATATTCAACTATCACAGGTAGACTGTTCTTCCTAGATAATCTCTCAAAAGATAGCAGCCATTTTCAACCAAACTCGGATTTCGAAAATGAGAGTCAAAAATTAGACCAGTTCCAGGGAGCGCAAGTCATTTTCGCTTACAGAGTTGCTAGATATGGTCCGTAGGTATCCTATGCTACTGTCAAATCTAGACTTTTCGATTTTCTAGACACCTAGGCATAAGGTCGAAATTTTGTTGAAAAAAAATATTCATGACCAAATCTGAAACTGTTCCAAGGAGCGCAAGTCCATGTGACCTATTGTATTTGTTAGGCAATAGCTCTAGCCAACTAGGACATTCATCAGATCTAGACTTTTCGATTTTCTAGACACCTAGACGAAAGCTTAAAATTTCACCGGCAAAAAATGCCACGTCCACATTTAACTAAAGAAATGTCCTTGTTCCTGGTGACGTAGGTCGACCAAAACCCATACAAAATCTAGGTAATAGCCCAGGCTAGCATATTCAGCTATCACAGGTAGACTGTTCTTCCTAGATAATCTCTCAAAAGATAGCAGCCATTTTCAACCAAACTCGGATTTCGAAAATGAGAGTCAAAAATTAGACCAGTTCCAGGGAGCGCAAGTCATTTTTGCTTACAGAGTTGCTAGATATGGTCCGTAGGTATCCTATGCTACTGTCAAATCTAGACTTTTCGATTTTCTAGACACCTAGGCATAAGGTCGAAATTTTGTTAAAAAAAATATTCATGACCAAATCTGAAACTGTTCCAAGGAGCGCAAGTCCATGTGACCTATTGTATTTGTTAGGCAATACCTCTAGCCAACTAGGATATTCATCAGATCTAGACTTTTCGATTTTCTAGACACCTAGACGAAAGCTTAAAATTTCACCGGCAAAAAATGCCACGTCCACATTTAACTAAAGAAATGTCCTTGTTCCTGGTGACGTAGGTCGACCAAAACTCATACAAAATCTAGGTAATAGCCCAGGCTAGCATATTCAGCTATCACAGGTAGACTGTTCTTCCTAGATAATCTCTCAAAAGATAGCAGCCATTTTCATACAAACTCGGATTTCGAAAATTAAAGTAAAAAATTAGACCAGTTCCAGGGAGCGCAAGTCATTTTCGCTTACAGAGTTGCTAGATATGGTCCGTAGGTATCCTATGCTACTGTCAAATCTAGACTTTTCGATTTTCTAGACACCTAGGCATAAGGTCGAAATTTTGTTGAAAAAAAATATTCATGACCAAATCTGAAACTGTTCCAAGGAGCGCAAGTCCATGTGACCTGTTGTATTTGTTAGGCAATACCTCTAGCCAACTAGGACATTCATCAGATCTAGACTTTTCGATTTTCTAGACACCTAGACGAAAGCTTAAAATTTCACCGGCAAAAAATGCCATGTCCACATTTAACTAAAGAAATGTCCTTGTTACTGGTGACGTAGGTCGACCAAAATCCATACAAAATCTAGGTAATAGCCCAGGCTAGCATATTCAGCTATCACAGGTAGACTGTTCTTCCTAGATAATCTCTCAAAAGATAGCAGCCATTTTCAACCAAACTCGGATTTCGAAAATGAGAGTCAAAAATTAGACCAGTTCCAGGGAGCGCAAGTCATTTTCGCTTACAGAGTTGCTAGATATGGTCCGTAGGTATCCTATGCTACTGTCAAATCTAGACTTTTCGATTTTCTAGACACCTAGGCATAAGGTCGAAATTTTGTTAAAAAAAATATTCATGACCAAATCTGAAACTGTTCCAAGGAGCGCAAGTCCATGTGACCTATTGTATTTGTTAGGAAATACCTCTAGCCAACTAGGACATTCATCAGATCTAGACTTTTCGATTTTCTAGACACCTAGACGAAAGCTTAAAATTTCACCGGCAAAAAATGCCATGTCCACATTTAACTAAAGAAATGTCCTTGTTCCTGGTGACGTAGGTCGACCAAAACCCATACAAAATCTAGGTAATAGCCCAGGCTAGCATATTCAGCTATCACAGGTAGACTGTTCTTCCTAGATAATCTCTCAAAAGATAGCAGCCATTTTCATACAAACTCGGATTTCGAAAATTAAAGTCAAAAATTTGACCAGTTCCAGGGAGCACAAGTCATTTTCGCTTACAGAGTTGCTAGATATGGTCCGTAGGTATCCTATGCTACTGTCAAATCTAGACTTTTCGATTTTCTAGACACCTAGGCATAAGGTCGAAATTTTGTTGAAAAAAAATATTCATGACCAAATCTGAAACTGTTCCAAGGAGCGCAAGTCCATGTGACCTATTGTATTTGTTAAGCAATACCTCTAGCCAACTAGGACATTCATCAGATCTAGACTTTTCGATTTTCTAGACACCTAGACGAAAGCTTAAAATTTCACCGGCAAAAAATGCCACGTCCACATTTTACTAAAGAAATGTCCTTGTTCCTGGTGACGTAGGTCGACCAAAACCCATACAAAATCTAGGTAATAGCCCAGGCTAGCATATTCAGCTATCACAGGTAGACTGTTCTTCCTAGATAATCTCTCAAAAGATAGCAGCCATTTTCAACCAAACTCGGATTTCGAAAATGAGAGTCAAAAATTAGACCAGTTCCAGGGAGCGCAAGTCATTTTCGCTTACAGAGTTGCTAGATATGGTCCGTAGGTATCCTATGCTACTGTCAAATCTAGACTTTTCGATTTTCTAGACACCTAGGCATAAGGTCGAAATTTTGTTGAAAAAAAATATTCATGACCAAATCTGAAACTGTTCCAAGGAGCGCAAGTCCATGTGACCTATTGTATTTGTTAGGCAATACCTCTAGCCAACTAGGATATTCATCAGATCTAGACTTTTCGATTTTCTAGACACCTAGACGAAAGCTTAAAATTTCACCGGCAAAAAATGCCACGTCCACATTTAACTAAAGAAATGTCCTTGTTCCTGGTGACGTAGGTCGACCAAAACCCATACAAAATCTAGGTAATAGCCCAGGCTAGCATATTCAGCTATCACAGGTAGACTGTTCTTCCTAGATAATCTCTCAAAAGATAGCAGCCATTTTCAACCAAACTCGGATTTCGAAAATGAGAGTCAAAAATTAGACCAGTTCCAGGGAGCGCAAGTCATTTTCGCTTACAGATTTGCTAGATATGGTCCGTAGGTATCCTATGCTACTGTCAAATCTAGACTTTTCGATTTTCTAGACACCTAGGCATAAGGTCGAAATTTTGTTGAAAAAAAATATTCATGACCAAATCTGAAACTGTTCCAAGGAGCGCAAGTCCATGTGACCTATTGTATTTGTTAGGCAATAGCTCTAGCCAACTAGGACATTCATCAGATCTAGACTTTTCGATTTTCTAGACACCTAGACGAAAGCTTAAAATTTCACCGGCAAAAAATGCCACGTCCACATTTAACTAAAGAAATGTCCTTGTTCCTGGTGACGTAGGTCGACCAAAACCCATACAAAATCTAGGTAATAGCCCAGGCTAGCATATTCAGCTATCACAGGTAGACTGTTCTTCCTAGATAATCTCTCAAAAGATAGCAGCCATTTTCATACAAACTCGGATTTCGAAAATTAAAGTAAAAAATTAGACCAGTTCCAGGGAGCGCAAGTCATTTTCGCTTACAGAGTTGCTAGATATGGTCCGTAGGTATCCTATGCTACTGTCAAATCTAGACTTTTCGATTTTCTAGACACCTAGGCATAAGGTCGAAATTTTGTTGAAAAAAAATATTCATGACCAAATCTGAAACTGTTCCAAGGAGCGCAAGTCCATGTGACCTATTGTATTTGTTAGGCAATACCTCTAGCCAACTAGGACATTCATCAGATCTAGACTTTTCGATTTTCTAGACACCTAGACGAAAGCTTAAAATTTCACCGGCAAAAAATGCCATGTCCACATTTAACTAAAGAAATGTCCTTGTTCCTGGTGACGTAGGTCGACCAAAACCCATACAAAATCTAGGTAATAGCCCAGGCTAGCATATTCAGCTATCACAGGTAGACTGTTCTTCCTAGATAATCTCTCAAAAGATAGCAGCCATTTTCATACAAACTCGGATTTCGAAAATTAAAGTCAAAAATTAGACCAGTTCCAGGGAGCGCAAGTCATTTTCGCTTACAGAATTGCTAGATATGGTCCGTAGGTATCCTATGCTACTGTCAAATCTAGACTTTTCGATTTTCTAGACACCTAGGCATAAGGTCGAAATTTTGTTAAAAAAAATATTCATGACCAAATCTGAAACTGTTCCAAGGAGCGCAAGTCCATGTGACCTATTGTATTTGTTAGGCAATAGCTCTAGCCAACTAGGACATTCATCAGATCTAGACTTTTCGATTTTCTAGACACCTAGACGAAAGCTTAAAATTTCACCGGCAAAAAATGCCATGTCCACATTTAACTAAAGAAATGTCCTTGTTCCTGGTGACGTAGGTCGACCAAAACCCATACAAAATCTAGGTAATAGCCCAGGCTAGCATATTCAGCTATCACAGGTAGACTGTTCTTCCTAGATAATCTCTCAAAAGATAGCAGCCATTTTCAACCAAACTCGGATTTCGAAAATGAGAGGCAAAAATTAGACCAGTTCCAGGGAGCGCAAGTCATTTTCGCTTACAGAGTTGCTAGATATGGTCCGTAGGTATCCTATGCTACTGTCAAATCTAGACTTTTCGATTTTCTAGACACCTAGGCATAAGGTCGAAATTTTGTTGAAAAAAAAATATTCATGACCAAATCTGAAACTGTTCCAAGGAGCGCAAGTCCATGTGACCTATTGTATTTGTTAGGCAATACCTCTAGCCAACTAGGACATTCATCAGATCTAGACTTTTCGATTTTCTAGACACCTAGACGAAAGCTTAAAATTTCACCGGCAAAAAATGCCATGTCCACATTTAACTAAAGAAATGTCCTTGTTCCTGGTGACGTAGGTCGACCAAAACCCATACAAAATCTAGGTAATAGCCCAGGCTAGCATATTCAGCTATCACAGGTAGACTGTTCTTCCTAGATAATCTCTCAAAAGATAGCAGCCATTTTCAACCAAACTCGGATTTCGAAAATGAGAGTCAAAAATTAGACCAGTTCCAGGGAGCGCAAGTCATTTTCGCTTACAGAGTTGCTAGATATGGTCCGTAGGTATCCTATGCTACTGTCAAATCTAGACTTTTCGATTTTCTAGACACCTAGGCATAAGGTCGAAATTTTGTTAAAAAAAATATTCATGACCAAATCTGAAACTGTTCCAAGGAGCGCAAGTCCATGTGACCTATTGTATTTGTTAGGCAATACCTCTAGCCAACTAGGACATTCATCAGATCTAGACTTTTCGATTTTCTAGACACCTAGACGAAAGCTTAAAATTTCACCGGCAAAAAATGCCATGTCCACATTTAACTAAAGAAATGTCCTTGTTCCTGGTGACGTAGGTCGACCAAAACCCATACAAAATCTAGGTAATAGCCCAGGCTAGCATATTCAGCTATCACAGGTAGACTGTTCTTCCTAGATAATCTCTCAAAAGATAGCAGCCATTTTCAACCAAACTCGGATTTCGAAAATGAGAGTCAAAAATTAGACCAGTTCCAGAGAGCGCAAGTCATTTTCGCTTACAGAGTTGCTAGATATGGTCCGTAGGTATCCTATGCTACTGTCAAATCTAGACTTTTCGATTTTCTAGACACCTAGGCATAAGGTCGAAATTTTGTTGAAAAAAAATATTCATGACCAAATCTGAAACTGTTCCAAGGAGCGCAAGTCCATGTGACCTATTGTATTTGTTAGGCAATACCTCTAGCCAACTAGGACATTCATCAGATCTAGACTTTTCGATTTTCTAGACACCTAGACGAAAGCTTAAAATTTCACCGGCAAAAAATGCCATGTCCACATTTAACTAAAGAAATGTCCTTGTTCCTGGTGACGTAGGTCGACCAAAACCCACACAAAATCTAGGTAATAGCCCAGGCTAGCATATTCAGCTATCACAGGTAGACTGTTCTTCCTAGATAATCTCTCAAAAGATAGCAGCCATTTTCAACCAAACTCGGATTTCGAAAATGAGAGTCAAAAATTAGACCAGTTCCAGGGAGCGCAAGTCATTTTCGCTTACAGAGTTGCTAGATATGGTCCGTAGGTATCCTATGCTACTGTCAAATCTAGACTTTTCGATTTTCTAGACACCTAGGCATAAGGTCGAAATTTTGTTGAAAAAAAATATTCATGACCAAATCTGAAACTGTTCCAAGGAGCGCAAGTCCATGTGACCTATTGTATTTGTTAGGCAATACCTCTAGCCAACTAGGACATTCATCAGATCTAGACTTTTCGATTTTCTAGACACCTAGACGAAAGCTTAAAATTTCACCGGCAAAAAATGCCATGTCCACATTTAACTAAAGAAATGTCCTTGTTCCTCGTGACGTAGGTCGACCAAAACCCATACAAAATCTAGGTAATAGCCCAGGCTAGCATATTCAGCTATCACAGGTAGACTGTTCTTCCTAGATAATCTCTCAAAAGATAGCAGCCATTTTCATACAAACTCGGATTTCGAAAATTAAAGTAAAAAATTAGACCAGTTCCAGGGAGCGCAAGTCATTTTCGCTTACAGAGTTGCTAGATATGGTCCGTAGGTATCCTATGCTACTGTCAAATCTAGACTTTTCGATTTTCTAGACACCTAGGCATAAGGTCGAAATTTTGTTGAAAAAAAATATTCATGACCAAATCTGAAACTGTTCCAAGGAGCGCAAGTCCATGTGACCTATTGTATTTGTTAGGCAATACCTCTAGCCAACTAGGACATTCATCAGATCTAGACTTTTCGATTTTCTAGACACCTAGACGAAAGCTTAAAATTTCACCGGCAAAAAATGCCACGTCCACATTTAACTAAAGAAATGTCCTTGTTCCTGGTGACGTAGGTCGACCAAAACCCATACAAAATCTAGGTAATAGCCCAGGCTAGCATATTCAGCTATCACAGGTAGACTGTTCTTCCTAGATAATCTCTCAAAAGATAGCAGCCATTTTCATACAAACTCGGATTTCGAAAATTAAAGTCAAAAATTAGACCAGTTCCAGGGAGCGCAAGTCATTTTCGCTTACAGAGTTGCTAGATATGGTCCGTAGGTATCCTATGCTACTGTCAAATCTAGACTTTTCGATTTTCTAGACACCTAGGCATAAGGTCGAAATTTTGTTAAAAAAAATATTCATGACCAAATCTGAAACTGTTCCAAGGAGCACAAGTCCATGTGACCTATTGTATTTGTTAGGCAATACCTCTAGCCAACTAGGACATTCATCAGATCTAGACTTTTCGATTTTCTAGACACCTAGACGAAAGCTTAAAATTTCACCGGCAAAAAATGCCATGTCCACATTTAACTAAAGAAATGTCCTTGTTCCTGGTGACGTAGGTCGACCAAAACCCATACAAAATCTAGGTAATAGCCCAGGCTAGCATATTCAGCTATCACAGGTAGACTGTTCTTCCAAGATAATCTCTCAAAAGATAGCAGCCATTTTCATACAAACTCGGATTTCGAAAATTAAAGTCTAAAATTAGACCAGTTCCAGGGAGCGCAAGTCATTTTCGCTTACAGACTTGCTAGATATGGTCCGTAGGTATCCTATGCTACTGTCAAATCTAGACTTTTCGATTTTCTAGACACCTAGGCATAAGGTCGAAATTTTGTTGAAAAAAAATATTCATGACCAAATCTGAAACTGTTCCAAGGAGCGCAAGTCCATGTGACCTATTGTATTTGTTAGGCAATACCTCTAGCCAACTAGGACATTCATCAGATCTAGACTTTTCGATTTTCTAGACACCTAGACGAAAGCTTAAAATTTCACCGGCAAAAAATGCCATGTCCACATTTAACTAAAGAAATGTCCTTGTTCCTGGTGACGTAGGTCGACCAAAACCCATACAAAATCTAGGTAATAGCCCAGGCTAGCATATTCAGCTATCACAAGTAGACTGTTCTTCCTAGATAATCTCTCAAAAGATAGCAGCCATTTTCAACCAAACTCGGATTTCGAAAATGAGAGTCAAAAATTAGACCAGTTCCAGGGAGCGCAAGTCATTTTCGCTTACAGAGTTGCTAGATATGGTCCGTAGGTATCTTATGCTACTGTCAAATCTAGACTTTTCGATTTTCTAGACACCTAGGCATAAGGTCGAAATTTTGTTAAAAAAAATATTCATGACCAAATCTGAAACTGTTCCAAGGAGCGCAAGTCCATGTGACCTATTGTATTTGTTAGGCAATACCTCTAGCCAACTAGGACATTCATCAGATCTAGACTTTTCGATTTTCTAGACACCTAGACGAAAGCTTAAAATTTCACCGGCAAAAAATGCCACGTCCACATTTAACTAAAGAAATGTCCTTGTTCCTGGTGATGTAGGTCGACCAAAACCCATACAAAATCTAGGTAATAGCCCAGGCTAGCATATTCAGCTATCACAGGTAGACTGTTCTTCCTAGATAATCTCTCAAAAGATAGCAGCCATTTTCATACAAACTCGGATTTCGAAAATTAAAGTAAAAAATTAGACCAGTTCCAGGGAGCGCAAGTCATTTTCGCTTACAGAGTTGCTAGATATGGTCCGTAGGTATCCTATGCTACTGTCAAATCTAGACTTTTCGATTTTCTAGACACCTAGGCATAAGGTCGAAATTTTGTTAAAAAAAATATTCATGACCAAATCTGAAACTGTTCCAAGGAGCACAAGTCCATGTGACCTATTGTATTTGTTAGGCAATACCTCTAGCCAACTAGGACATTCATCAGATCTAGACTTTTCGATTTTCTAGACACCTAGACGAAAGCTTAAAATTTCACCGGCAAAAAATGCCATGTCCACATTTAACTAAAGAAATGTCCTTGTTCCTGGTGACGTAGGTCGACCAAAACCCATACAAAATCTAGGTAATAGCCCAGGCTAGCATATTCAGCTATCACAGGTAGACTGTTCTTCCTAGATAATCTCTCAAAAGATAGCAGCCATTTTCATACAAACTCGGATTTCGAAAATTATAGTCAAAAATTAATCTAGACTTTTCGATTTTCTAGACACCTAGGCATAAGGTCGAAATTTTGTTAAAAAAAATATTCATGACCAAATCTGAAACTGTTCCAAGGAGCGCAAGTCCATGTGACCTATTGTATTTGTTAGGCAATACCTCTAGCCAACTAGGACATTCATCAGATCTAGACTTTTCGATTTTCTAGACACCTAGACGAAAGCTTAAAATTTCACCGGCAAAAAATGCCATGTCCACATTTAACTTACGAAATGTCCTTGTTCTTGGTGACGTAGATTGACCATAACCCATACAAAATCTAGGTAATAGCCCAGGCTAGCATATTCAGCTATCACAGGTAGACTGTTCTTCCTAGATGAGCTCTCAAAAGATTGCAGTCATTTCCAACCAAACTAACGAAATGTCCTTGTTCCGTGTGACGTAGGTCGACCACAACCAAAGGGCTACAACTCACCATGTAGGTAGGTAGATACTATCCTTGTACCTAAGATGTTAACGCTGATTTAGAGATAACTAAACTAGCGGTAGGTACTTTCCATCAGGTGGGCCTTCAGCCTTTTCCCCCTCATAGGTATCTCACCTTATACAAAAAAATACAAAGAATTTCGAGGGAAAGATCAATCGAATTGGAATAGGTATTATAGGTACCTATCGATAGCTCAGAGTAGGTATAGGTGCCAACCGGGTGATAAAAAAAATTCCAGCAAGATTTTAACTGTAGCTTCTTCTTACGAATCTGAATAACTTTCCCCAAGGAGCAGATCCTACTCAAATGGCAAAAGAAATCCTGGCTTTCCCAAACAAAATTTGCCCATCAGCTGACTGATTTGTAACGAAGACGGGAAATGTCTTTTTTGCGATTTGATTACTTAGGTATAAATAACTTTCTCATGGAAAGTTAGGTATTTCATTTTTATCAATCTGTGTATCTTATATATATTATTAAACTTGGGAATCCATAGTCATGCGTCATGCTCCCAAAACAAGTATTGTCTTGTCTCCGCACGCACACAAAGACATTAGTGGCCAGTGCGTGAGTAACACTATACCAAAATGCGCGAAATGGATAACACTATACCAAAATTATAAATAAGAAAGAGATGCGTAGCTTTTCCCGTTCTGATTCAGTTTGTGAGATTGCGGTTCTTTGGCGGTGCCTTTGACGTTTGTCGGCATCCCTTTGACGGAGCCGCACGCCGCGCTGCTTTCTTGAACTATTGCACAGTGTTGCCATAGTCGAAAGCAAATTGCACGATAGTGCACGTTGGAAATTTAAAAAAATAAAAAATATATATGTTACATTGTAGTATATATTTTTGACAATGTCTAGATTATAATAAATTTTGTTTCCTAGAATCATTATCATATTAAGTTATCTTTCAGTTTTACTTACTTGATACAAAAACAGTCAAACCCATCCAGGTTGTGACCGTGTCTGTAGTCAGTTGACCTACGTGATCGACACGACCACGCAAATCGCACATTTTGAAAAAAAAAGACATGAAAAAATGCGTAGCACTGGTTTTCTTTTTCTAAAGTTTTTTTTCAGAGAACGAAAAATACAACTGAAATAAGTATTGGAACAGTCAACATTTTGTATGAATCGTTTGCCCGTTGTCGGCTAAGTCAAAGGGTGTAACCGCCGATCTTTATTATACCTACATACAAAACTGTCATTTCAAACAATTCACTGTTACTACTGAGTGCTATATAAATCATTTTGATCTGCAACTACTTTATCTTATAATACATCAGGTGCTTAAGCTGGAAAGCCTGATTCTATTTTAATATTGTTATGATTGTTAATACATTTAGCCTTACACTAAAACAACACCTCACTATCGCTTAAGTCTTTTTTCCTGAACCTATAATTTATAGTTTATGACATTTAAATCATTTAGCCTGTTTCTAAATAAAAGCGATTTGAGGTCAGTTTGTATCAAACGACACTTATTCCTAATAAGAACTTAATAAGTAATAAGAACTTTAAAAAATGAAAACCTGACTAAACTGTGCGGATTTTGATAAGAAAGACAACTTAGGCCTCGTGTATGGAGACGCGTCAGGCATCGCGTCGTACGGTCAAATCAAACATATAGTAATTTATGAGAGCCTTAATGTAGAAGTGTCAACGCGCGCTCATGAACGCTCTCATATATATTACCTTAAGTTTGATTTGACCGCGCGACGTGACGCCTGACGCGCCGCGCAAAGCGCCGCGTCTCCATAAACGAGGCCTTAGGCCTTTTTTCCGTAAATATACTTTTTTAAAATATTTTTTTTCTGAAAATAAAAACTTTGACACGCTCAACTGTAAAGTTCAAAATATGTCGCTTAATACAAAAATATTCCCAATATGGGATAAGCCCGCTTTTGTACTGAATCTTTCTCTTGTATGTATCTATTTATGCAATTAGGAACCCATTTTCGCAATAATAAAATGTGTACTTAGTAAGAAAGTCATCATAATAATCTCATATAGTACTAAATTACAAGATATACTGAACATTATACTGGTAAACAAATAGAAGTTAATCCAATCAAACCGATTATAAAATAAAATCACAAACTGATGGAAATTGTTTTTTTGATTGGCTTCGTTGGGTAGTATAGGTACTAAGCCGCTGTTTATGGGTGATCACCGTAGTCAGCGAAAAAAGCGGCTGGTTACCGGCTGGCTGACTACGATAATAACCGGCTTAACATCTATAATCACAATTGAAACCAGCACGGGTAACGGCATGAGGCGTAGACAAAGCTGTTTGTGACTTTAGGTATGCCAACGAGGTTAGATGCTCTTTGCATGTGGGAGGCACTGATTCAGCACTAATTTTTGACATATTTGTTGAATTGTCAACGTAGTAAATAATCAAGCAGAATCAGAATCACCATAGTATTTATTGTTCATAACCAAGTACAATACAAAACCTTATGAGGTAGGTAACGAACCACTGACATTTCTCTGACAGCCCAAGCGCGCTTAAACTAAACAACTGTCAAACCTAGAGTGCGTTCAGTTCAATGCCAAACATAAGCAAAACATAACAATATTACACATAAGAATTGGTGCAATAGTTCCTTAGTTTCAGAGATGAGGCTGCCAGCAGAACATTCCGCTAGCAGCCTCAGTGAAAAACTCGATTTTCTCTGAAACTACGACAGCACATTTTTTTCCTTTGGTCACTAATTGGCACTAATTAGGCATTAAATATTGGCACAATCAGAATATCAAAATTACCATGAGGCTGCTAAATGAAAGCACACGTACTATGGAGCCAAAAGTTCTGACTATATGTATGTATGTATTTAAATTTATATGTTTATGTGTATCAGTCTCTGGTTCCCATAGCATAGGGAATCCTAGTTTGGGGCCAGATAACCGTGTGTGATTTGTCCCGGATATTATTATTATTATATCTCTAGTGCAGCTCTTATGCAGCTGATGTGCTACTTGGGATTCTCTTAGACAGCCTATGGCATTATAAGGGAGTAAATATATTCCCTTAGACAGTCCATGGCGGTGGCTTACTAACCTCTTGTACAGCCATTAACAAGCCCAGGGTTCCTCACTCAGCTTTTAGCATATCTTACGACTAAAGGCTGTACTAAAGTGTTCGAACTTGCCGTTAAATTGCTTCTAGTGTTTTTTCTTCCTCTTTTACATGCCTTAGCCAGCCTTTAGTCTCTCCTCAAACTCTTATCCAGCCATTGTCAAGCTTATTGCTGTTTAATAACTGACATGTAACTGAAAATTCAGCTCTTATGCAGCTGATGTGCTTGTAGATGGGGTTTTGCCCAGGCATTTATGAGTAAACTGACGTTTATTGGGCATTTACTCAAAACGCCCAAAATTGCCCGGGCAAAACCAAACCCCATCTTTAAATGTGCTCGAGTGCGCGCCACGAAAGAAGTCCCGCGGCAAAATTCGGTAAAAAATAAAAATGACAGATAAAGTTGACAATGGAACTGCTGGTCATATGTTCGTGGAGATTTTTAATTTATTTTTGTGTGCTGAGTGATTCTTATAATGCCGAAAGTAGTTAAAAGTACAGTAAGACAAGTAATCTCCATTTTCAGTGCGATGACAGCGACGCGTCTGCGGGACTTCTTTGGTGGCGCGCACTCTACTTGACTTGGGTGACACGATTAAAATTTAATCCACAGACTATAACAAACAGTGAAGTGAAATCGCTGGTCACACGAAAGACTAAAAAGTCGCTCTAAAAAAAGCACGAATGATACGGTTACTTTAATTGACAGAGTACTTTAATAAGCAAGACAGAGAGAAAAGGTTTTTTTTTCATCGATTTTCAATGGCGCTGTCTCTTTTATATCTTTCCTTAACTTCTGCTTAACTTTTGACAAAAAAAACAATTGACAAATAGAAAACGAAAAGATTTGTTACCTGTTTTATATTTTCATTTAATGTGAACAAATGCTTAGCAATTGAGGGAACAAATACAATAAAAAGTTTCCTGCCAATACACTTTTGACAAGGGGTAAGTAATTCCATCATATTCTCATTTTCGGTGCTTTGCAGTAGTGTCGAAGCTGATCTTAAGCTGGGGTCCCAAGGCCCGTTTTCTGACTGATCAGGCCGCGCCAGGCCGGGCCGACGCGCCGTGGGAACCGTCTCAGTCGTCGCCTGTTGTCGAATGGCTCGTCGCGTGATGCGATCGTGCCACGACAGGCGTCCTTGATCCGGCCTGGCCTGTCGGTTGGCGGGCCGTTGGACCCCAGCTTTACTAAAATGATGAGCGTCCTGTTGTGCAACCTGTGTCCAGCATACGCACTGCAGGTGCCCAACGGGTGCAGCTTCCTCCTAAATAATACAGTCGGTAAAAAGCAATCAGAAGGACTGGCGGCTAAAATGTACAATAGTGGGCATCGAGTTAAGCGCTCAAATTTTTAGTACATTTTTACCATTCCTTTAACCTACATCAATCTAGTATTCAACCCCATCTATGTGTTCCACAGTTAATTACCACATTCAAGGGAATGTTATAACATAGACCGATAGACATTTTATAGTCAGCAAACCCATGACCCATGTTGTTCTCTTTGTATTGTTTTCTTTTTAATTTAAAAAACTTATGTAGAATGTACATCGCAACCCCTGAAGGATTTGACTACACTGAAACTGATGCTGCTGGGCCTGTATTTAAATGCATGTGCCTTGTTGTTTTTTGGTCTGTTATTAATTTGCCTGTTTTATTTTTATTCAGGTTCTGTCAGTGAAGGTTTCAATAGTCACGAGATTGGCCTTAATGAGAAGCCTCCTGTGGTGCGAATTCAGCTGCAGCACATTTCCCTGTGGATACCCAATCAATTGGAGCTAACTCTTTTACAATCCAGTTGAAGAACGGTAAACAGAAGAGACCTGTAGTTGGGAACACCAAGCGCCCTCCCTACTGCCTACCAATGATAAAATTAGCATGTAATAATAAAACAAGTTAATTAAGAACTGTATTTTATTATCCTAAATAATTTATTAAATGTTTTCCTTGAGCCATAGTTAAAAAATCATGATAATTATTTACATTTTAATTGTCTTGGGGAGAATCAGTAGTACGATGGACTTCACCCTTAATTTTACATTTTGTTAAAATTAAATTAGGACAAATAGAGGGCCATCCTCCTTTATATTTTGTATATTATTGGACTCCTGTTTACGCATTTAGACTCCTATTTGGTCCTTTACACATTCTGTTTATGGCAGTTCAGAGGGCACAGAAGTCTGGAATGTTCACAGGCTTCTCGAAGCGACCTTATATGCTGAAGGATTTTTGTCCATTGTTCGGTCAGACCAGAGCATTCCAGAATCAACTTGAGATTAAATCATGAATTTTTTTTTTCATCAAAATTTCGACCTTGTGCCTAGGTGTCTAGAAAATCGAAAAGTCTACATTTGACGGTAGCCTAGGATACCTATAGACCGTATCTTACCACTTCATGCGCGAAGTTGACTTACGCTCCCTGGAACTGGTCTAAATTCTGTCCTTCATTTTCGAAACCCTAGTTTGTATGAAAATGGCTGCAATCTTTTGAGAGCTCATCTAGGAAGAACAGTCTACCTGTGATAGCTGAATATGCTAGCCTGGGCTATTACCTAGATTTTGTATGGGTTATGGTCAATCTACGTCACCAAGAACAAGGACATTTCGTAAGTTAAATGTGGACATGGCATTTTTTGCCGGTGAAATTTTAAGCTTTCGTCTAGGTGTCTAGAAAATCGAAAAGTCTAGATCTGATGAATGTCCTAGTTGGCTAGAGGTATTGCCTAACAAATACAATAGGTCACATGGACTTGCGCTCCTTGGAACAGTTTCAGATTTGGTTATGAATATTTTTTTTCAACAAAATTTCGACCTTATGCCTAGGTGTCTAGAAAATCGAAAAGTCTAGATTTGACAGTAGAATAGGATACCTACGGATCATATCTAGCAACTCTGTAAGCGAAAATGACTTACGCTCCCTGGAACTGGTCTAATTTTTGACTTTAATTTTCGAAATCCGAGTTTGTATGAAAATGGCTGCTATCTTTTGAGAGATTATCTAGGAAGAACAGTCTACCTGTGATAGCTGAATATGCTAGCCTGGGCTATTACCTAGATTTTGTATGGGTTTTGGTCGACCTACGTCACCAGGAACAAGGACATTTCTTTAGTTAAATGTGGACATGGCATTTTTTGCCGGTGAAATTTTAAGCTTTCGTCTAGGTGTCTAGAAAATCGAAAAGTCTAGATCTGATGAATGTCCTAGTTGGCTAGAGGTATTGCCTAACAAATACTATAGGTCACATGGACTTGCGCTCCTTGGAACAGTTTCAGATTTGGTCATGAATATTTTTTTTAACAAAATTTCGACCTTATGCCTAGGTGTCTAGAAAATCGAAAAGTCTAGATTTGACAGTAGCATAGGATACCTACGGACCATATCTAGCAACTCTGTAAGCGAAAATGACTTACGCTCCCTGGAACTGGTCTAATTTTTGACTCTCATTTTCGAAATCCGAGTTTGGTTGAAAATGGCTGCTATCTTTTGAGAGATTATCTAGGAAGAACAGTCTACCTGTGATAGCTGAATATGCTAGCCTGGGCTATTACCTAGATTTTGTATGGGTTTTGGTCGACCTACGTCACCAGGAACAAGGACATTTCTTTAGTTAAATGTGGACGTGGCATTTTTTGCCGGTGAAATTTTAAGCTTTCGTCTAGGTGTCTAGAAAATCGAAAAGTCTAGATCTGATGAATGTCCTAGTTGGCTAGAGGTATTGCCTAACAAATACAATAGGTCACATGGACTTGCGCTCCTTGGAACAGTTTCAGATTTGGTCATGAATATTTTTTTTCAACAAAATTTCGACCTTATGCCTAGGTGTCTAGAAAATCGAAAAGTCTAGATTTGACAGTAGCATAGGATACCTACGGACCATATCTAGCAACTCTGTAAGCGAAAATGACTTGCGCTCCCTGGAACTGGTCTAATTTTTGACTTTAATTTTCGAAATCCGAGTTTGTATGAAAATGGCTGCTATCTTTTGAGAGATTATCTAGGAAGAACAGTCTACCTGTGATAGCTGAATATGCTAGCCTGGGCTATTACCTAGATTTTGTATGGGTTTTGGTCGACCTACGTCACCAGGAACAAGGACATTTCTTTAGTTAAATGTGGACGTGGCATTTTTTGCCGGTGAAATTTTAAGCTTTCGTCTAGGTGTCTAGAAAATCGAAAAGTCTAGATCTGATGAATGTCCTAGTTGGCTAGAGGTATTGCCTAACAAATACAATAGGTCACATGGACTTGCGCTCCTTGGAACAGTTTCAGATTTGGTCATGAATATTTTTTTTAACAAAATTTCGACCTTATGCCTAGGTGTCTAGAAAATCGAAAAGTCTAGATTTGACAGTAGCATAGGATACCTACGGACCATATCTAGCAACTCTGTAAGCGAAAATGACTTGCGCTCCCTGGAACTGGTCTAATTTTTGACTTTAATTTTCGAAATCCGAGTTTGTATGAAAATGGCTGCTATCTTTTGAGAGATTATCTGGGAAGAACAGTCTACCTGTGATAGCTGAATATGCTAGCCTGGGCTATTACCTAGATTTTGTATGGGTTTTGGTCGACCTACGTCACCAGGAACAAGGACATTTCTTTAGTTAAATGTGGACATGGCATTTTTTGCCGGTGAAATTTTAAGCTTTCGTCTAGGTGTCTAGAAAATCGAAAAGTCTAGATCTGATGAATGTCCTAGTTGGCTAGAGGTATTGCCTAACAAATACAATAGGTCACATGGACTTGCGCTCCTTGGAACAGTTTCAGATTTGGTCATGAATATTTTTTTTCAACAAAATTTCGACCTTATGCCTAGGTGCCTAGAAAATCGAAAAGTCTAGATTTGACAGTAGCATAGGATACCTACGGACCATATCTAGCAACTCTGTAAGCGAAAATGACTTGCGCTCCCTGGAACTGGTCTAATTTTTGACTCTCATTTTCGAAATCCGAGTTTGGTTGAAAATGGCTGCTATCTTTTGAGAGATTATCTAGGAAGAACAGTCTACCTGTGATAGCTGAATATGCTAGCCTGGGCTATTACCTAGATTTTGTGTGGGTTTTGGTCGACCTACATCACCAGGAACAAGGACATTTCTTTAGTTAAATGTGGACGTGGCATTTTTTGCCGGTGAAATTTTAAGCTTTCGTCTAGGTGTCTAGAAAATCGAAAAGTCTAGATCTGATGAATGTCCTAGTTGGCTAGAGGTATTGCCTAACAAATACAATAGTTCACATGGACTTGCGCTCCTTGGAACAGTTTCAGATTTGGTCATGAATATTTTTTTTCAACAAAATTTCGACCTTATGCCTAGGTGTCTAGAAAATCGAAAAGTCTAGATTTGACAGTAGCATAGGATACCTACGGACCATATCCAGCAACTCTGTAAGCGAAAATGACTTGCGCTCCCTGGAACTGGTCTAATTTTTGACTCTCATTTTCGAAATCCGAGTTTGGTTGAAAATGGCTGCTATCTTTTGAGAGATTATCTAGGAAGAACAGTCTACCTGTGATAGCTGAATATGCTAGCCTGGGCTATTACCTAGATTTTGTATGGATTTTGGTCGACCTACGTCACCAGGAACAAGGACATTTCTTTAGTTAAATGTGGACGTGGCATTTTTTGCCGGTGAAATTTTAAGCTTTCGTCTAGGTGTCTAGAAAATCGAAAAGTCTAGATCTGATGAATGTCCTAGTTGGCTAGAGGTATTGCCTAACAAATACAATAGGTCACATGGACTTGCGCTCCTTGGAACAGTTTCAGATTTGGTCATGAATATTTTTTTTCAACAAAATTTCGACCTTATGCCTAGGTGTCTAGAAAATCGAAAAGTCTAGATTTGACAGTAGCATAGGATACCTACAGACCATATCTAGCAACTCTGTAAGCGAAAATGACTTGCGCTCCCTGGAACTGGTCTAATTTTTGACTCTCATTTTCGAAATCCGAGTTTGGTTGAAAATGGCTGCTATCTTTTGAGAGATTATCTAGGAAGAACAGTCTACCTGTGATAGCTGAATATGCTAGCCTGGGCTATTACCTAGATTTTTTGTGGGTTTTGGTCGACCTACGTCACCAGGAACAAGGACATTTCTTTAGTTAAATGTGGACATGGCATTTTTTGCCGGTGAAATTTTAAGCTTTCGTCTAGGTATCTAGAAAATCGAAAAGTCTAGATCTGATGAATGTCCTAGTTGGCTAGAGGTATTGCCTAACAAATACAATAGGTCACATGGACTTGCGCTCCTTGGAACAGTTTCAGATTTGGTCATGAATATTTTTTTTCAACAAAATTTCGACCTTATGCCTAGGTGTCTAGAAAATCGAAAAGTCTAGATTTGACAGTAGCATAGGATACCTACGGACCATATCTAGTAACTCTGTAAGCGAAAATGACTTGCGCTCCCTGGAACTGATCTAATTTTTGACTCTCATTTTCGAAATCCGAGTTTGGTTGAAAATGGCTGCTATCTTTTGAGAGATTATCTAGGAAGAACAGTCTACCTGTGATAGCTGAATATGCTAGCCTGGGCTATTACCTAGATTTTGTATGGGTTTTGGTCGACCTACGTCACCAGGAACAAGGACATTTCTTTAGTTAAATGTGGACATGGCATTTTTTGCCGGTGAAATTTTAAGCTTTCGTCTAGGTGTCTAGAAAATCGAAAAGTCTAGATCTGATGAATGTCCTAGTTGGCTAGAGGTATTGCCTAACAAATACAATAGGTCACATGGACTTGCGCTCCTTGGAACAGTTTCAGATTTGGTCATGAATATTTTTTTTCAACAAAATTTCGACCTTATGCCTAGGTGTCTATAAAATCGAAAAGTCTAGATTTGACAGTAGCATAGGATACCTACGGACCATATCTAGCAACTCTGTAAGCGAAAATGACTTGCGCTCCCTGGAACTGGTCTAATTTTTGCCTCTCATTTTCGAAATCCGAGTTTGGTTGAAAATGGCTGCTATCTTTTGAGAGATTATCTAGGAAGAACAGTCTACCTGTGATAGCTGAATATGCTAGCCTGGGCTATTACCTAGATTTTGTATGGGTTTTGGTCGACCTACGTCACCAGGAACAAGGACATTTCTTTAGTTAAATGTGGACATGGCATTTTTTGCCGGTGAAATTTTAAGCTTTCGTCTAGGTGTCTAGAAAATCGAAAAGTCTAGATCTGATGAATGTCCTAGTTGGCTAGAGGTATTGCCTAACAAATACAATAGGTCACATGGACTTGCGCTCCTTGGAACAGTTTCAGATTTGGTCATGAATATTTTTTTTCAACAAAATTTCGACCTTATGCCTAGGTGTCTAGAAAATCGAAAAGTCTAGATTTGACAGTAGCATAGGATACCTACGGACCATATCTAGCAACTCTGTAAGCGAAAATGACTTGCGCTCCCTGGAACTGGTCTAATTTTTGACTCTCATTTTCGAAATCCGAGTTTGGTTGAAAATGGCTGCTATCTTTTGAGAGATTATCTAGGAAGAACAGTCTACCTGTGATAGCTGAATATGCTAGCCTGGGCTATTACCTAGATTTTGTGTGGGTTTTGGTCGACCTACGTCACCAGGAACAAGGACATTTCTTTAGTTAAATGTGGACATGGCATTTTTTGCCGGTGAAATTTTAAGCTTTCGTCTAGGTGTCTAGAAAATCGAAAAGTCTAGATCTGATGAATGTCCTAGTTGGCTAGAGGTATTGCCTAACAAATACAATAGGTCACATGGACTTGCGCTCCTTGGAACAGTTTCAGATTTGGTCATGAATATTTTTTTTCAACAAAATTTCGACCTTATGCCTAGGTGTCTAGAAAATCGAAAAGTCTAGATTTGACAGTAGCATAGGATACCTACGGACCATATCTAGCAACTCTGTAAGCGAAAATGACTTGCGCTCCCTGGAACTGGTCTAATTTTTGACTCTCATTTTCGAAATCCGAGTTTGGTTGAAAATGGCTGCTATCTTTTGAGAGATTATCTAGGAAGAACAGTCTACCTGTGATAGCTGAATATGCTAGCCTGGGCTATTACCTAGATTTTGTGTGGGTTTTGGTCGACCTACGTCACCAGGAACAAGGACATTTCTTTAGTTAAATGTGGACATGGCATTTTTTGCCGGTGAAATTTTAAGCTTTCGTCTAGGTGTCTAGAAAATCGAAAAGTCTAGATCTGATGAATGTCCTAGTTGGCTAGAGGTATTGCCTAACAAATACAATAGGTCACATGGACTTGCGCTCCTTGGAACAGTTTCAGATTTGGTCATGAATATTTTTTTTAACAAAATTTCGACCTTATGCCTAGGTGTCTAGAAAATCGAAAAGTCTAGATTTGACAGTAGCATAGGATACCTACGGACCATATCTAGCAACTCTGTAAGCGAAAATGACTTGCGCTCCCTGGAACTGGTCTAATTTTTGACTTTAATTTTCGAAATCCGAGTTTGTATGAAAATGGCTGCTATCTTTTGAGAGATTATCTAGGAAGAACAGTCTACCTGTGATAGCTGAATATGCTAGCCTGGGCTATTACCTAAATTTTGTATGGGTTTTGGTCGACCTACGTCACCAGGAACAAGGACATTTCTTTAGTTAAATGTGGACGTGGCATTTTTGCCGGTGAAATTTTAAGCTTTCGTCTAGGTGTCTAGAAAATCGAAAAGTCTAGATCTGATGAATGTCCTAGTTGACTAGAGGTATTGCCTAACAAATACAATAGGTCACATGGACTTGCGCTCCTTGGAACAGTTTCAGATTTGGTCATGAATATTTTTTTTCAACAAAATTTCGACCTTATGCCTAGGTGTCTAGAAAATCGAAAAGTCTAGATTTGACAGTAGCATAGGATACCTACGGACCATATCTAGCAACTCTGTAAGCGAAAATGACTTGCGCTCCCTGGAACTGGTCTAATTTTTGACTCTCATTTTCGAAATCCGAGTTTGGTTGAAAATGGCTGCTATCTTTTGAGAGATTATCTAGGAAGAACAGTCTACCTGTGATAGCTGAATATGCTAGCCTGGGCTATTACCTAGATTTTGTATGGGTTTTGGTCGACCTACGTCACCAGGAACAAGGACATTTCTTTAGTTAAATGTGGACATGGCATTTTTTGCCGGTGAAAATTTAAGCTTTCGTCTAGGTGTCTAGAAAATTGAAAAGTCTAGATCTGATGAATGTCCTAGTTGGCTAGAGGTATTGCCTAACAAATACAATAGGTCACATGGACTTGCGCTCCTTGGAACAGTTTCAGATTTGGTCATGAATATTTTTTTTAACAAAATTTCGACCTTATGCCTAGGTGTCTAGAAAATCGAAAAGTCTAGATTTGACAGTAGCATAGGATACCTACGGACCATATCTAGCAACTCTGTAAGCGAAAATGACTTGCGCTCCCTGGAACTGGTCTAATTTTTGACTTTAATTTTCGAAATCCGAGTTTGTATGAAAATGGCTGCTATCTTTTGAGAGATTATCTGGGAAGAACAGTCTACCTGTGATAGCTGAATATGCTAGCCTGGGCTATTACCTAGATTTTGTATGGGTTTTGGTCGACCTACGTCACCAGGAACAAGGACATTTCTGTAGTTAAATGTGGACATGGCATTTTTTGCCGGTGAAATTTTAAGCTTTCGTCTAGGTGTCTAGAAAATCGAAAAGTCTAGATCTGATGAATGTCCTAGTTGGCTAGAGGTATTGCCTAACAAATACAATAGGTCACATGGACTTGCGCTCCTTGGAACAGTTTCAGATTTGGTCATGAATATTTTTTTTCAACAAAATTTCGACCTTATGCCTAGGTGTCTAGAAAATCGAAAAGTCTAGATTTGACAGTAGCATAGGATACCTACGGACCATATCTAGCAACTCTGTAAGCGAAAATGACTTGCGCTCCCTGGAACTGGTCTAATTTTTGACTTTAATTTTCGAAATCCGAGTTTGTATGAAAATGGCTGCTATCTTTTGAGAGATTATCTAGGAAAAACAGTCTACCTGTGATAGCTGAATATGCTAGCCTGGGCTATTACCTAGATTTTGTATGGGTTTTGGTCGACCTACGTCACCAGGAACAAGGACATTTCTTTAGTTAAATGTGGACATGGCATTTTTTGCCGGTGAAATTTTAAGCTTTCGTCTAGGTGTCTAGAAAATCGAAAAGTCTAGATCTGATGAATGTCCTAGTTGGCTAGAGGTATTGCCTAACAAATACAATAGGTCACATGGACTTGCGCTCCTTGGAACATTTTCAGATTTGGTCATGAATATTTTTTTTCAACAAAATTTCGACCTTATGCCTAGGTGTCTAGAAAATCGAAAAGTCTAGATTTGACAGTAGCATAGGATACCTACGGACCATATCTAGCAACTCTGTAAGCGAAAATGACTTGCGCTCCCTGGAACTGGTCTAATTTTTGACTCTCATTTTCGAAATCCGAGTTTGGTTGAAAATGGCTGCTATCTTTTGAGAGATTATCTAGGAAGAACAGTCTACCTGTGATAGCTGAATATGCTAGCCTGGGCTATTACCTAGATTTTGTATGGGTTTTGGTCGACCTACGTCACCAGGAACAAGGACATTTCTTTAGTTAAATGTGGACGTGGCATTTTTTGCCGGTGAAATTTTAAGCTTTCGTCTAGGTGTCTAGAAAATCGAAAAGTCTAGATCTGATGAATGTCCTAGTTGGCTAGAGGTATTGCCTAACAAATACAATAGGTCACATGGACTTGCGCTCCTTGGAACAGTTTCAGATTTGGTCATGAATATTTTTTTTCAACAAAATTTCGACCTTATGCCTAGGTGTCTAGAAAATCGAAAAGTCTAGATTTGACAGTAGCATAGGATACCTACAGACCATATCTAGCAACTCTGTAAGCGAAAATGACTTGCGCTCCCTGGAACTGGTCTAATTTTTGACTCTCATTTTCGAAATCCGAGTTTGGTTGAAAATGGCTGCTATCTTTTGAGAGATTATCTAGGAAGAACAGTCTACCTGTGATAGCTGAATATGCTAGCCTGGGCTATTACCTAGATTTTGTGTGGGTTTTGGTCGACCTACGTCACCAGGAACAAGGACATTTCTTTAGTTAAATGTGGACATGGCATTTTTTGCCGGTGAAATTTTAAGCTTTCGTCTAGGTGTCTAGAAAATCGAAAAGTCTAGATCTGATGAATGTCCTAGTTGGCTAGAGGTATTGCCTAACAAATACAATAGGTCACATGGACTTGCGCTCCTTGGAACAGTTTCAGATTTGGTCATGAATATTTTTTTTCAACAAAATTTCGACCTTATGCCTAGGTGTCTAGAAAATCGAAAAGTCTAGATTTGACAGTAGCATAGGATACCTACGGACCATATCTAGCAACTCTGTAAGCGAAAATGACTTGCGCTCCCTGGAACTGGTCTAATTTTTGACTTTAATTTTCGAAATCCGAGTTTGTATGAAAATGGCTGCTATCTTTTGAGAGATTATCTAGGAAGAACAGTCTACCTGTGATAGCTGAATATGCTAGCCTGGGCTATTACCTAGATTTTGTATGGGTTTTGGTCGACCTACGTCACCAGGAACAAGGACATTTCTTTAGTTAAATGTGGACATGGCATTTTTTGCCGGTGAAATTTTAAGCTTTCGTCTAGGTGTCTAGAAAATCGAAAAGTCTAGATCTGATGAATGTCCTAGTTGGCTAGAGGCATTGCCTAACAAATACAATAGGTCACATGGACTTGCGCTCCTTGGAACAGTTTCGGATTTGGTCATGAATATTTTTTTTCAACAAAATTTCGACCTTATGCCTAGGTGTCTAGAAAATCGAAAAGTCTAGATTTGACAGTAGCATAGGATACCTATGGACCATATCTAGCAACTCTGTAAGCGAAAATGACTTGCGCTCCCTGGAACTGGTCTAATTTTTTACTTTAATTTTCGAAATCCGAGTTTGTATGAAAATGGCTGCTATCTTTTGAGAGATTATCTAGGAAGAACAGTCTACCTGTGATAGCTGAATATGCTAGCCTGGGCTATTACCCAGATTTTGTATGGGTTTTGGTCGACCTACGTCACCAGGAACAAGGACATTTCTTTAGTTAAATGTGGACATGGCATTTTTTGCCGGTGAAATTTTAAGCTTTCGTCTAGGTGTCTAGAAAATCGAAAAGTCTAGATCTGATGAATGTCCTAGTTGGCTAGAGGTATTGCCTAACAAATACAATAGGTCACATGGACTTGCGCTCCTTGGAACAGTTTCAGATTTGGTCATGAATATTTTTTTTAACAAAATTTCGACCTTATGCCTAGGTGTCTAGAAAATCGAAAAGTCTAGATTTGACAGTAGCATAGGATACCTACGGACCATATCTAGCAACTCTGTAAGCGAAAATGACTTGCGCTCCCTGGAACTGGTCTAATTTTTGACTCTCATTTTCGAAATCCGAGTTTGGTTGAAAATGGCTGCTATCTTTTGAGAGATTATCTAGGAAGAACAGTCTACCTGTGATAGCTGAATATGCTAGCCTGGGCTATTACCTAGATTTTGTATGGGTTTTGGTCGACCTACGTCACCAGGAACAAGGACATTTCTTTAGTTAAATGTGGACATGGCATTTTTTGCCGGTGAAATTTTAAGCTTTCGTCTAGGTGTCTAGAAAATCGAAAAGTCTAGATCTGATGAATGTCCTAGTTGGCTAGAGGTATTGCCTAACAAATACAATAGGTCACATGGACTTGCGCTCCTTGGAACAGTTTCAGATTTGGTCATGAATATTTTTTTTCAACAAAATTTCGACCTTATGCCTAGGTGTCTAGAAAATCGAAAAGTCTAGATTTGACAGTAGCATAGGATATCTACGGACCATATCTAGCAACTCTGTAAGCGAAAATGACTTGCGCTCCCTGGAACTGGTCTAATTTTTGACTCTCATTTTCGAAATCCGAGTTTGGTTGAAAATGGCTGCTATCTTTTGAGAGATTATCTAGGAAGAACAGTCTACCTGTGATAGCTGAATATGCTAGCCTGGGCTATTACCTAGATTTTGTATGGGTTTTGGTCGACCTACGTCACCAGGAACAAGGACATTTCTTTAGTTAAATGTGGACATGGCATTTTTTGCCGGTGAAATTTTAAGCTTTCGTCTAGGTGTCTAGAAAATCGAAAAGTCTAGATCTGATGAATGTCCTAGTTGGCTAGAGGTATTGCCTAACAAATACAATAGGTCACATGGACTTGCGCTCCTTGGAACAGTTTCAGATTTGGTCATGAATATTTTTTTTCAACAAAATTTCGACCTTATGCCTAGGTGTCTAGAAAATCGAAAAGTCTAGATTTGACAGTAGCATAGGATACCTACGGACCATATCTAGCAACTCTGTAAGCGAAAATGACTTGCGCTCCCTGGAACTGGTCTAATTTTTGCCTCTCATTTTCGAAATCCGAGTTTGGTTGAAAATGGCTGCTATCTTTTGAGAGATTATCTAGGAAGAACAGTCTACCTGTGATAGCTGAATATGCTAGCCTGGGCTATTACCTAGATTTTGTATGGGTTTTGGTCGACCTACGTCACCAGGAACAAGGACATTTCTTTAGTTAAATGTGGACATGGCATTT
Source organism: Coleophora deauratella (assembly GCA_958295455.1). NCBI lineage: Eukaryota > Metazoa > Arthropoda > Insecta > Lepidoptera > Coleophoridae > Coleophora > Coleophora deauratella. The sequence continues at coordinate 7,200,527 of OY282390.1, read as the reverse complement.
TTTGCCGGTGAAATTTTAAGCTTTCGTCTAGGTGTCTAGAAAATCGAAAAGTCTAGATCTGATGAATGTCCTAGTTGGCTAGAGGTATTGCCTAACAAATACAATAGGTCACATGGACTTGCGCTCCTTGGAACAGTTTCAGATTTGGTCATGAATATTTTTTTTCAACAAAATTTCGACCTTATGCCTAGGTGTCTAGAAAATCGAAAAGTCTAGATTTGACAGTAGCATAGGATACCTACGGACCATATCTAGCAACTCTGTAAGCGAAAATGACTTGCGCTCCCTGGAACTGGTCTAATTTTTGACTCTCATTTTCGAAATCCGAGTTTGGTTGAAAATGGCTGCTATCTTTTGAGAGATTATCTAGGAAGAACAGTCTACCTGTGATAGCTGAATATGCTAGCCTGGGCTATTACCTAGATTTTGTGTGGGTTTTGGTCGACCTACGTCACCAGGAACAAGGACATTTCTTTAGTTAAATGTGGACATGGCATTTTTTGCCGGTGAAATTTTAAGCTTTCGTCTAGGTGTCTAGAAAATCGAAAAGTCTAGATCTGATGAATGTCCTAGTTGGCTAGAGGTATTGCCTAACAAATACAATAGGTCACATGGACTTGCGCTCCTTGGAACAGTTTCAGATTTGGTCATGAATATTTTTTTTCAACAAAATTTCGACCTTATGCCTAGGTGTCTAGAAAATCGAAAAGTCTAGATTTGACAGTAGCATAGGATACCTACGGACCATATCTAGCAACTCTGTAAGCGAAAATGACTTGCGCTCCCTGGAACTGGTCTAATTTTTGACTCTCATTTTCGAAATCCGAGTTTGGTTGAAAATGGCTGCTATCTTTTGAGAGATTATCTAGGAAGAACAGTCTACCTGTGATAGCTGAATATGCTAGCCTGGGCTATTACCTAGATTTTGTGTGGGTTTTGGTCGACCTACGTCACCAGGAACAAGGACATTTCTTTAGTTAAATGTGGACATGGCATTTTTTGCCGGTGAAATTTTAAGCTTTCGTCTAGGTGTCTAGAAAATCGAAAAGTCTAGATCTGATGAATGTCCTAGTTGGCTAGAGGTATTGCCTAACAAATACAATAGGTCACATGGACTTGCGCTCCTTGGAACAGTTTCAGATTTGGTCATGAATATTTTTTTTAACAAAATTTCGACCTTATGCCTAGGTGTCTAGAAAATCGAAAAGTCTAGATTTGACAGTAGCATAGGATACCTACGGACCATATCTAGCAACTCTGTAAGCGAAAATGACTTGCGCTCCCTGGAACTGGTCTAATTTTTGACTTTAATTTTCGAAATCCGAGTTTGTATGAAAATGGCTGCTATCTTTTGAGAGATTATCTAGGAAGAACAGTCTACCTGTGATAGCTGAATATGCTAGCCTGGGCTATTACCTAAATTTTGTATGGGTTTTGGTCGACCTACGTCACCAGGAACAAGGACATTTCTTTAGTTAAATGTGGACGTGGCATTTTTGCCGGTGAAATTTTAAGCTTTCGTCTAGGTGTCTAGAAAATCGAAAAGTCTAGATCTGATGAATGTCCTAGTTGACTAGAGGTATTGCCTAACAAATACAATAGGTCACATGGACTTGCGCTCCTTGGAACAGTTTCAGATTTGGTCATGAATATTTTTTTTCAACAAAATTTCGACCTTATGCCTAGGTGTCTAGAAAATCGAAAAGTCTAGATTTGACAGTAGCATAGGATACCTACGGACCATATCTAGCAACTCTGTAAGCGAAAATGACTTGCGCTCCCTGGAACTGGTCTAATTTTTGACTCTCATTTTCGAAATCCGAGTTTGGTTGAAAATGGCTGCTATCTTTTGAGAGATTATCTAGGAAGAACAGTCTACCTGTGATAGCTGAATATGCTAGCCTGGGCTATTACCTAGATTTTGTATGGGTTTTGGTCGACCTACGTCACCAGGAACAAGGACATTTCTTTAGTTAAATGTGGACATGGCATTTTTTGCCGGTGAAAATTTAAGCTTTCGTCTAGGTGTCTAGAAAATTGAAAAGTCTAGATCTGATGAATGTCCTAGTTGGCTAGAGGTATTGCCTAACAAATACAATAGGTCACATGGACTTGCGCTCCTTGGAACAGTTTCAGATTTGGTCATGAATATTTTTTTTAACAAAATTTCGACCTTATGCCTAGGTGTCTAGAAAATCGAAAAGTCTAGATTTGACAGTAGCATAGGATACCTACGGACCATATCTAGCAACTCTGTAAGCGAAAATGACTTGCGCTCCCTGGAACTGGTCTAATTTTTGACTTTAATTTTCGAAATCCGAGTTTGTATGAAAATGGCTGCTATCTTTTGAGAGATTATCTGGGAAGAACAGTCTACCTGTGATAGCTGAATATGCTAGCCTGGGCTATTACCTAGATTTTGTATGGGTTTTGGTCGACCTACGTCACCAGGAACAAGGACATTTCTGTAGTTAAATGTGGACATGGCATTTTTTGCCGGTGAAATTTTAAGCTTTCGTCTAGGTGTCTAGAAAATCGAAAAGTCTAGATCTGATGAATGTCCTAGTTGGCTAGAGGTATTGCCTAACAAATACAATAGGTCACATGGACTTGCGCTCCTTGGAACAGTTTCAGATTTGGTCATGAATATTTTTTTTCAACAAAATTTCGACCTTATGCCTAGGTGTCTAGAAAATCGAAAAGTCTAGATTTGACAGTAGCATAGGATACCTACGGACCATATCTAGCAACTCTGTAAGCGAAAATGACTTGCGCTCCCTGGAACTGGTCTAATTTTTGACTTTAATTTTCGAAATCCGAGTTTGTATGAAAATGGCTGCTATCTTTTGAGAGATTATCTAGGAAAAACAGTCTACCTGTGATAGCTGAATATGCTAGCCTGGGCTATTACCTAGATTTTGTATGGGTTTTGGTCGACCTACGTCACCAGGAACAAGGACATTTCTTTAGTTAAATGTGGACATGGCATTTTTTGCCGGTGAAATTTTAAGCTTTCGTCTAGGTGTCTAGAAAATCGAAAAGTCTAGATCTGATGAATGTCCTAGTTGGCTAGAGGTATTGCCTAACAAATACAATAGGTCACATGGACTTGCGCTCCTTGGAACATTTTCAGATTTGGTCATGAATATTTTTTTTCAACAAAATTTCGACCTTATGCCTAGGTGTCTAGAAAATCGAAAAGTCTAGATTTGACAGTAGCATAGGATACCTACGGACCATATCTAGCAACTCTGTAAGCGAAAATGACTTGCGCTCCCTGGAACTGGTCTAATTTTTGACTCTCATTTTCGAAATCCGAGTTTGGTTGAAAATGGCTGCTATCTTTTGAGAGATTATCTAGGAAGAACAGTCTACCTGTGATAGCTGAATATGCTAGCCTGGGCTATTACCTAGATTTTGTATGGGTTTTGGTCGACCTACGTCACCAGGAACAAGGACATTTCTTTAGTTAAATGTGGACGTGGCATTTTTTGCCGGTGAAATTTTAAGCTTTCGTCTAGGTGTCTAGAAAATCGAAAAGTCTAGATCTGATGAATGTCCTAGTTGGCTAGAGGTATTGCCTAACAAATACAATAGGTCACATGGACTTGCGCTCCTTGGAACAGTTTCAGATTTGGTCATGAATATTTTTTTTCAACAAAATTTCGACCTTATGCCTAGGTGTCTAGAAAATCGAAAAGTCTAGATTTGACAGTAGCATAGGATACCTACAGACCATATCTAGCAACTCTGTAAGCGAAAATGACTTGCGCTCCCTGGAACTGGTCTAATTTTTGACTCTCATTTTCGAAATCCGAGTTTGGTTGAAAATGGCTGCTATCTTTTGAGAGATTATCTAGGAAGAACAGTCTACCTGTGATAGCTGAATATGCTAGCCTGGGCTATTACCTAGATTTTGTGTGGGTTTTGGTCGACCTACGTCACCAGGAACAAGGACATTTCTTTAGTTAAATGTGGACATGGCATTTTTTGCCGGTGAAATTTTAAGCTTTCGTCTAGGTGTCTAGAAAATCGAAAAGTCTAGATCTGATGAATGTCCTAGTTGGCTAGAGGTATTGCCTAACAAATACAATAGGTCACATGGACTTGCGCTCCTTGGAACAGTTTCAGATTTGGTCATGAATATTTTTTTTCAACAAAATTTCGACCTTATGCCTAGGTGTCTAGAAAATCGAAAAGTCTAGATTTGACAGTAGCATAGGATACCTACGGACCATATCTAGCAACTCTGTAAGCGAAAATGACTTGCGCTCCCTGGAACTGGTCTAATTTTTGACTTTAATTTTCGAAATCCGAGTTTGTATGAAAATGGCTGCTATCTTTTGAGAGATTATCTAGGAAGAACAGTCTACCTGTGATAGCTGAATATGCTAGCCTGGGCTATTACCTAGATTTTGTATGGGTTTTGGTCGACCTACGTCACCAGGAACAAGGACATTTCTTTAGTTAAATGTGGACATGGCATTTTTTGCCGGTGAAATTTTAAGCTTTCGTCTAGGTGTCTAGAAAATCGAAAAGTCTAGATCTGATGAATGTCCTAGTTGGCTAGAGGCATTGCCTAACAAATACAATAGGTCACATGGACTTGCGCTCCTTGGAACAGTTTCGGATTTGGTCATGAATATTTTTTTTCAACAAAATTTCGACCTTATGCCTAGGTGTCTAGAAAATCGAAAAGTCTAGATTTGACAGTAGCATAGGATACCTATGGACCATATCTAGCAACTCTGTAAGCGAAAATGACTTGCGCTCCCTGGAACTGGTCTAATTTTTTACTTTAATTTTCGAAATCCGAGTTTGTATGAAAATGGCTGCTATCTTTTGAGAGATTATCTAGGAAGAACAGTCTACCTGTGATAGCTGAATATGCTAGCCTGGGCTATTACCCAGATTTTGTATGGGTTTTGGTCGACCTACGTCACCAGGAACAAGGACATTTCTTTAGTTAAATGTGGACATGGCATTTTTTGCCGGTGAAATTTTAAGCTTTCGTCTAGGTGTCTAGAAAATCGAAAAGTCTAGATCTGATGAATGTCCTAGTTGGCTAGAGGTATTGCCTAACAAATACAATAGGTCACATGGACTTGCGCTCCTTGGAACAGTTTCAGATTTGGTCATGAATATTTTTTTTAACAAAATTTCGACCTTATGCCTAGGTGTCTAGAAAATCGAAAAGTCTAGATTTGACAGTAGCATAGGATACCTACGGACCATATCTAGCAACTCTGTAAGCGAAAATGACTTGCGCTCCCTGGAACTGGTCTAATTTTTGACTCTCATTTTCGAAATCCGAGTTTGGTTGAAAATGGCTGCTATCTTTTGAGAGATTATCTAGGAAGAACAGTCTACCTGTGATAGCTGAATATGCTAGCCTGGGCTATTACCTAGATTTTGTATGGGTTTTGGTCGACCTACGTCACCAGGAACAAGGACATTTCTTTAGTTAAATGTGGACATGGCATTTTTTGCCGGTGAAATTTTAAGCTTTCGTCTAGGTGTCTAGAAAATCGAAAAGTCTAGATCTGATGAATGTCCTAGTTGGCTAGAGGTATTGCCTAACAAATACAATAGGTCACATGGACTTGCGCTCCTTGGAACAGTTTCAGATTTGGTCATGAATATTTTTTTTCAACAAAATTTCGACCTTATGCCTAGGTGTCTAGAAAATCGAAAAGTCTAGATTTGACAGTAGCATAGGATATCTACGGACCATATCTAGCAACTCTGTAAGCGAAAATGACTTGCGCTCCCTGGAACTGGTCTAATTTTTGACTCTCATTTTCGAAATCCGAGTTTGGTTGAAAATGGCTGCTATCTTTTGAGAGATTATCTAGGAAGAACAGTCTACCTGTGATAGCTGAATATGCTAGCCTGGGCTATTACCTAGATTTTGTATGGGTTTTGGTCGACCTACGTCACCAGGAACAAGGACATTTCTTTAGTTAAATGTGGACATGGCATTTTTTGCCGGTGAAATTTTAAGCTTTCGTCTAGGTGTCTAGAAAATCGAAAAGTCTAGATCTGATGAATGTCCTAGTTGGCTAGAGGTATTGCCTAACAAATACAATAGGTCACATGGACTTGCGCTCCTTGGAACAGTTTCAGATTTGGTCATGAATATTTTTTTTCAACAAAATTTCGACCTTATGCCTAGGTGTCTAGAAAATCGAAAAGTCTAGATTTGACAGTAGCATAGGATACCTACGGACCATATCTAGCAACTCTGTAAGCGAAAATGACTTGCGCTCCCTGGAACTGGTCTAATTTTTGCCTCTCATTTTCGAAATCCGAGTTTGGTTGAAAATGGCTGCTATCTTTTGAGAGATTATCTAGGAAGAACAGTCTACCTGTGATAGCTGAATATGCTAGCCTGGGCTATTACCTAGATTTTGTATGGGTTTTGGTCGACCTACGTCACCAGGAACAAGGACATTTCTTTAGTTAAATGTGGACATGGCATTTTTTGCCGGTGAAATTTTAAGCTTTCGTCTAGGTGTCTAGAAAATCGAAAAGTCTAGATCTGATGAATGTCCTAGTTGGCTAGAGGTATTGCCTAACAAATACAATAGGTCACATGGACTTGCGCTCCTTGGAACAGTTTCAGATTTGGTCATGAATATTTTTTTTAACAAAATTTCGACCTTATGCCTAGGTGTCTAGAAAATCGAAAAGTCTAGATCTGATGAATGTCCTAGTTAGCTATTGCTATTGCCTAACAAATGCATTAGGTCCCATGGATTTACGCCCTTTGGGTCATATTTAGATTTTATCATGAATATTTTTTTCAACAAAATTTTGACCTTACGCCTAGATGTCTAGAAAATCGAAAAGTCTAGATCTCAATAATGCTCTATATATCCAAAGACATTACCTAACTAGTATTTTAGGTAATTTGGACTTACGCTCCTTGGAACAATTCGGGATTTGTCAATGAATATTTTTGTTGGAAAAAAATAATTTCGTCCTTGTGCCTAGATGTCTAGAAAATCGTAAAGTCTAGATCTATTGATTCATTATTACGGTTAAATTATGATTTTTAATGCCCTTTGTTTTGAGGTTATGATGACTCTTTTATTTGGTCGGGTTATAACGGCTGCTAACTTTGGCTGCTAACTTCACACCGGTCAAAAATGATTGAGTAAGGGCTAGGAAGATTTGTTGCCTACGACCTGGCGAATTTTCACAAATGTGGTGTCGCTGATTGAAACCTACTTAAAAATCGATAGAGGATACATACCTAAATGATCAAAAAATAAAATAGGTCATTTTGTCCTAACATCGCCGGTTGCAGAGATAGGTACTCGTATATGGGCATATTTTTCTAAACAGTATGTACCCGGACTTAACATGAAGAGTTTTTTGCAGTATCTAATTATCTATGATTTGAAGCATAGAGGATGTTAGAAATATAAATATAAATATCATGTTCTGTCGAAATTTAGTAAAAATTCAGCCTAATATCATAACAATTTCGTTGTACGACGCTTTAAATGAAATGCCCGCCGCGACCGCGAGTTGCTTGTCGCCGTCGTGTGTGGTACTACAAGTCAGAAGATTGGGATGAGATGCGGTCTTTCTTTGCGTCCTACTCTTGGGGGCAGGTTTGCTTCACGCCGGATGATCCTAACCTCGCTGCTGATTCTGTCACTGATGTGGTGCTGCAGGGTATGGAGCTTTTTATCCCATCCTCGGTGGTCCCCATTGGCGGCAAATTACAGCCTTGGTTTGGTCGGTCCTGCAAAAAGGCTTCTCGCCGGAAGCAGGGATGTTACCAAGCCTGGCCAAATGCAGCGAAGGTACGGGATGAAAAGACCAGCGCATTGAAAAAGGACTTTAACTTTGCCTCCAGGTCCTTCAAAAGAGACATTGCCAGGGAGAAGTCGGCGCACATAGGCAGAATTCGCGAGAGACTAGAGCGTCTTCCTTCGGGAACTCGTGCGTTCTGGTCTCTGGCCAAAGCTGTCCAGGGGAATTTCTGCACGCCATCATTTCCACCACTGCACATGAGAAATGATTCATTGGCCCACGACGCAAAGGAGAAAGCCGATCTTCTAAGCAAACTCTTAGCGTCCAACTCGACATTGGATGACGGGGGAAACGAGCCGCCAACCATACCGCGGTGCAAGAGCTGTATGCCGGATATCCGGTTCCACCAACGCTCAGTGCGTAAAACACTTTTTCCCCTCGACATTCATAAGTCGAGTGGGCCCGATGGAATCCCTCCCATCGTGTTGAAGGTGTGTGCTAGTGTGCTCCAGAGTTGGCTCCAGTTTTAACGCGCATTTTTCGGCTTTCCTACTCCTCTGGCGTAGTCCCGAAGTCATGGAAAACAGCTTTGGTGCACCCGATCCCTAAAAAAGGTGACCGCTCGAATCCGTCGAACTACAGGCCGATAGCCATAACCCCCTTATTCTCAAAGATAATGGAGTCCATTATCAATAGCCAGCTCCTTCGGTATCTAGAGGACCGCCAGCTGCTTAGCGACCGACAGTACGGTTTCCGTAAGGGCCGGTCCGCTGGTGATCTTGTCTACTTGACACATCGTTGGGCACAGGCGATCGAGACTAAGGGGGAAGCATTGGCGGTTAGTTTGGACATAGCGAAGGCCTTCGATCGGGTTTGGCACAAAGCACTTCTTGCGAAGCTTCCTTCTTATGGGCTTCCCGAGGAATTATGCAAATGGGTCACTAGTTTTCTTGCAGACAGAAGCATAAAGGTCGTAGTCGACGGTGCATGCTCAGATTCTATGTCTGTGAATGCTGGTGTCCCTCAAGGCTGTGTGCTTTCGCCTACACTGTTCCTTCTGCATATCAATGATATGCTGCAAATCAGCAGCACTCATTGTTATGCGGATGACAGCACAGGTGATGCCTTTTATACAAGCCGTGCTAACATTTTTCGGGAAAACGTCATCGAGAGCCGAAACAAACTTGTGTCAGAAATTGAGAACTCTTTAAAAAAGTCTCAGAATGGGGTCGGCTTAACTTGGTCCAATTTAACCCCACTAAGACACAGGTTTGCGCGTTCACTGCCAAGAAAATGCCATTTGTCTTATCACCTCGTTTTGAAGACACTCCCCTTAATGCCTCAGCTAGTATCGGAATCCTTGGTGTCGACATATCGAGTGAAGTCCAGTTCCGTGGTCATCTAGAGGGTAAGGCTAAATTAGCCTCGAAGAAGCTTGGTGTACTCAATAGATCGAGACGGTATTTCACTGCGGCCCATCGCCTGCAACTTTATAAGGCGCAGGTTCGGCCTTACATGGAATACTGTTCTCATCTCTGGGCAGGGGCACCCCAGTACCAGCTTCTCCCTTTGGACCGTATTCAACGGAGAGCAACTCGAATCGTCGGCTGCCAGGATATTTCAGATCGGCTTGACTCCTTGGCGCTGCGTAGAGATATAGTTTCGCTCTGCATTCTCTATCGCATGTACAATGGGGAGTGCTCCGAGGAATTGTTCGGATTGATCCCTTGCCGCCTCTTTTCGCCATCGTTCTACGCGACAATATATTCATCCCCATCACATAGATGGTTGGCAGTCCACAACTGTGCGTTTCACTAGAAACTTTCTGCCTCGCACAACCAAACTGTGGAATGAATTGTCGCCTGCGGTATTTCCGGACCGATACGACATTCAAACCTTCAAGAAAAGAGCGTACTCCCATATCAAAGGCCGGCAACGCACTTGTGACTACTCTGGTGTTGCGGGTGTCTATGGGCGGCGGTAATCGCTTACCACTAGGTAAAAAAAGACGGCGCTCGCCGCCCCTATCCATGTGCCGCCCGGGGCCATGCCCCCCCCCCCACGCTACGCCACTGATGTCTTTTTATTGATACCTGCTTGTTAAAGTACCTAAACAAATGATACGTATAATAGATCAAATATGTTTAGTCGTAGTGTTTGTGTTACATCTGGCAACACTTTGTTTAGGATGACATGTCCGTTCAGACTAAGGGCGGAAACATGTTAGTAATACGCCACCCGACGACGACACCCGACGCGACAACACGCATATCTAATCCCACATCACACAGTATAAGGACATTATACAGTATGGACACTCCCTGCCGCTCTCTGAAGGCTACCTCACCCCCCCATGTGTGACCGATCTGTAACCGTTTGTCAAGAGGTTGGCACAGTTCCAAGTTGGTTCCAAGACGGTATCAAATCACAGTATTATAAACAATTTTATTTTTGAAGGAAAGAGTTAAGCCTTCTAACTACCGAAACCTGGTGCCACCCGACGCCAGTCGCCATGTCACACGTGACGGCGGGTGTTGGTAGTATGTTTCTAGCCATAGAATCGGGCTGTCTTTCTTTATCGTGTCGGAGGCCCTGAGCCCAAGCGCTGGGCACTTTAGAATAATGGGGCCCCTCTTGACTATTACAGAGGACAATGGGAGGTCAGATAGAGTTGTCAGTGTTAGAGTTTAACAAATGAAAGCGTAACCTGGCCTTTTATTTAAAGGTTTTACATGGCAACAAAAAGAAGCTGTCAGAGGCTGTCACTGTTGAATGTTAGTATGACTGCCAATTATTGATACTTGTTGGCTGAATATTCATGTTTATTATTTATTGTATTGTTGAGCGTAAGAAATGATATAATGATATTATTTGTAATGACCTTTTGTAAATGATAGATTTTATGGTAATTTCAGATTTTTCAGTGCAGAAGTAAACTGCAGATTATCAAAATCAGTTTATGAAGTAGACTGTTTTTATGTTCATATTTATAAACAAGATGTACAAAGAGTCAATAAAATTGTAAAAAGCGAATTGCAAATTGTAATTTCAACTAGTATAAATATATTTTAATAAAGATTTATCACACAAGTATTAAATATAATTATATTTCCTGCTAAAGGTTGGTGATACCACATGAAGATTTTTTGAATTTGCCGCGCTTTCTCAGGTTACGCTTTAATTTGTTAGACTCTAGGCCTCTTGTTCATTAAATACCAAAATAACAAATAAATAAATAGATATTGTAATCAATTATCATCGTTTGATTTTCGCAAAATATATTTGTCGGCTGTATCTGTTAACCCATTGACTGCCACTCTACTCTATGACAAATCGTACCCACACCGCACTGTATGCCAAGAACCCTTCGGATCGGACATTTTAAGCTAGAATGCGTTTCAATAAATAGTTCCTATGCCGTTATGTTGGCTCCCCTGTCTATCAACGACATCAACACGCGAAGACGCTTCTACAGATTTTGTTAGTGTGTGTCTGAATTCTATGTAGTCTGTGTCTGCGTTCTATGTAGTGTGTGTGGAAAACATTGCTGCCAACATAACGGCATATGAACTATTTGTTGAAACGCACTATAAGCTTAGAGATCGATGCGTTTCGATATTCTAAATACCAGACAAAAACTCCCAAGTGTCAATTATTTCTAGTTTTTGAGAAAAAAAAAACCAGAGTTGGTCGATATGTTTTATTTAGAAAATCCACAAAATTAATTCTTTCCGGAATAAACTGTGCGTCCGTGAAGCTATTTACGTCAAATTATAGAGCGTTTAAAACAACATTTATTGATATGTACCGCTAGTTGAAAACGCAAGTGTAACGTGAAAAAAGTTTTCGGAGACACTCGTTAATATGTTAAGTTGACTGAACATTTTGACTAGTAATATTTTATTTAAGTTTTTGCTATGAAGATTCAATTGGGTATGCTAAAAAAAATCAATGTCTTTTTTTTTAATTTTTTTCTGATAGTTTAGACCATTTTGAAAAACTAATTTGATTATTTCATTTTTTAAGACTGTGGATATTTTTAAATACATTTTTTTATATTCAAGCCGTGATGACGTCACATGTTCACAAACTATGAAACGAACAGCCCAAACGATGATATGAACAGGCCTTAATCTCGACTAACGCCAGTTCCAGAACAAGGCCAGATATACCTGAGATAGTCTGTCCCTTTTACACTTGAAAGATTTATAATAGTTTGTCCGGCTGTCAGGTTAAAAATATACTCTCATGAAAGTGTTCAGGAACGCTTTCTAAAACGTCACCTGTCAAGTCGATTGTCATATCGTTTGTTTATAATAAGGCCCGTTCCAGAACAAGGCAAAATATACCTGAGATAGTCTGTCCCTTTTACACTTGAAATATTTATAATAGTTTATCCTGCTGTCAGGGTAAAAAATACTCTCATGAAAGTGTTCTGAAACGCTTTATTAAACGTTAACTGTCATTTCGTTTGTTTATAAAAAACTCAAGGTAACACCAAAAAGTGTGTGAGCATGTGACGTCACAGGGATACAAATGAAGGTTATTGTCTTTTATCGATTTTTATACTCAATCTTTTACTTTTTCGATTGGGAAATAAAAAAATATGGCTTTAAATCAAAATATCTCGAAATGGTTTTTTTATTTCCATACCTTACAAAAAATTTAGCATACCCAATTAGGCGCAGTAAACAAAAGTGGTGTTTATGTGTGAGTTATGTGCATAAGCTTGAGTAGGTAATTGTTTTTTTTCTTCTAGGTCCAATTTTATACAGGGAGTAACAAAATTGGTGTAGGACCCGTTAACTAGGGATTCTACTCAATTTTGTTCTACGACCATGCTCAAATCACAAAAAAAAATTTGGACTTCCATTTAATCTGTTTTGCCATTTTTGTATGAAGAGTCCACAATTTTTTTTGCGATTTGAGTAAACTCGTAGAACAAAATTTGTTCAGTACGATTAGTAGAATCCGCAGTTAACGGGTCCTATAGTAATTTTGTTACACCCTGTATACCTACACTTGCTGATCAAAATGATTTATTTAATTTTTTTATTGTAGTTTTATTATTTATTTGTTGATTAATTTATTTATTTTTAATTAATGTGTATGTAATGTAATTTTCTATTTGATTGCTCAATAATGTATTAATTTTGATATTGTTTACTGCGCCTAATTTAATCTTCATAGCAAAAACTTAATTAAAATATTGCTAGTCAAAGTGTTCAGTCAACTTAACATATTAACGAGTATCTCCGATATCCCACGGTATTAATAGTTGCATTTTTTTGTGACGACACACAATTCTTTACACTCTAAGTAGATTTCTGGGTGCTACTAACTTCAAATATTATTTTTAAAAAAACCGTTAAAAGGAAAAGCAAACTTTTTTCACGTTACGCTTGCGTTTTCGACTAACGGTATCAATAAATGTTGTTTTAAACACTCTATAATTTCACGTAAATAGATTTACGGACGCTTAGTTTATTCCGGAAAAATATGTTTTTTTTGTATTTTCTAAATAAAACATATCGACCAAATTTGTTTTTTTTTTCTCAAAAACTAGAAATAAGTGACACTCGGGATTTTTTGTCTCGTATTTATAATATTCAAACGCATCGATCTCTAAGCTTAGTTTAAAATGTCCGATCCGAAGGGTTCTTGGCATACAGTGCACCGCCAACGTCGTCGACAAAATTGTATAAAAATTTCAAATCCTGGCGCCTGTGACACTGAAACCGGTGTTCGAGCCTAGCCGAACAAACACCGGACGCCACGTTTCGTCGGGTGTTCGTAGTATCTTTCTACGCATAGAATTTGTATGGATTTGATGGCTATCCTCGTGTCAGGTAAATTTGCCCACATAGTCTGCGACCTGACTCGGTCTGCACTCCGGATCGTGGAGCGCTGGTGCCGCGGATATGAACTGTCCGTGAATCCAGCTAAAACGGAACTGGTCCTATTCACCAATAAACGAAACCTAGGTAATTACCAACTACCTAAGCTTTTCAACACTGAACTCTGTCTGTCCACTAAAGTTAAGTATTTGGGCGTGACACTGGACAACAAACTGAACTGGAGTCACCACTTAGACAACAAAATAGAAAGAGCAACTATTGCCCTGTGGCAGTGCCGTAGAATGGTAGGTAGAAAGTGGGGTCTCTCCCCGAAAATCATGCTATGGCTCTACACAGCGGTAATAAGGCCGATGATATGTTACGGCGCGGTTGTCTGGTGGCCAAGAACCAGACAAACAACCGTCGTAAGTAAACTGCAAAGATTTCAAAGGATGGCTTGCATGGCGGTAACGGGGTGCATGCGGACAACTCCAACTGCTGCCCTGGAAACCATCATGGATCTGCCCCCTCTGCATCTCTTTATTGAACAAGAAGCAGCAACTGCGGCCGCACGCCTGAGGCTACTTTCACTCTGGAGCACGGACAGAACTCCCCACGCGGAGCTTCTTAACGAAATTACCACTGAGGAGCCACTGTTCATGGCTACACAGGACAGGATCCCAAAACAGTACGTATTTGACAAAAAATACAATATACAACTCTACGAGGACCCGTGGGAGAGTCAGAACCTGAAGGAGCTTCGGATCTTTACCGACGGCTCCAAAACGGGCTCAGGCACCGGATATGGCGTCTTCTCCGAGGACCTAAACATCTTCATAGCCAAGCCCCTTGGAGAACACACTACGGTCTTCCAAGCCGAATGCATGGGTATCATTACGGCGGCGGATGAGATTGCTGCAAGGAAGGTACATGACTACCCGATTCGTATCCTCTCCGACAGCAGGGCAGTACTACAAGCCCTGCAGAGTAGTACAATTACGTCGGGGCTCATACTGGAGTGTCACCGTAAGTTGTCAGAGCTATGTCACTACAGTGACATCACTCTACAATGGATTAAGGGTCACAGCAACTCACGCGGCAATGACGGGGCGGACGAGCTAGCCAGGAGGGGGTCGGGACAAGCGGCGGTAGGGCCAGAACCCATCATCCCATTTCCATCAAACTGGCCGAGATCCGTACTCCGTCAACGCACTAGGAACAGACACAACGAATACTGGTCGAACCTAGAGACCTGCCGTCAGGCAAGGTTGGTTTTACCAGCTACAAATCCCGGCCTATCCAGAAAGCTTCTAAGACTTGAGAGAAATCAGCTACGCAAGCTTGTTGCTGCTATCACTGGACATGGACCTTACAACAAACACTTGTTCACCTTGGGTGTTACAGACAGCCCACTGTGCCGAGCATGCATAGAAGCTGAGGAAACTGCTGCTCATATCCTGCTGGAATGCGGAGAGGTAGCATCGTACAGGTTCGCGCACCTCGGTGACCCGAGGTTACTTCAGGAAGTCGTCAGCAACCCCAGGTCGCTACTGGACTTCTTAGAGGAGCTGGGCTGGCAGTGATGCCGGCCTATCACGCAAAATGGGCGCAATGGTCGCCTGGTTGCGGAAAACAGCCCGCCCTAACCTAACCTAACCTATATGGATTTGATATGCGTGTTGTCTCGTCGGGTGTCGTCACGTCGTCGGGTAGCGTTTAAATGGTATCTTTCCTTAGTTTAAATAATATTCAAATCGCAGAGGTACACCCATCATCCTGACGCACATCTAGTTAGGCTTCCTGAATTCAGGATAGTGTAATCTTTGCTTGCGACTTTGTATAAAATCAGCAAACAGCCGGACAGGCTCATAACATTATGTTCCGAAATCATAAAATTTGTTTTGAAATAGAAATAGAAGCTGGTAACAGCGATATTATTACGTATAAATAAATACTTTTTAATAATAATCACATCACATTTCAATAAAAACAGAAAATCGATATCTCGTTTCTTGAGTTTATAATAGTAACATTGCGGAGTCGTGCGATGGCAACATTCTCCATGACAGCCAGCCAGCTGTGTGAAATGGATTGAAAAATATCACGACGACGAACGAAAAGCGTAGCCGTACGTCCTTGATGTGTCATCCATTTTACAATTATTTCTTAGTAACGTGGTTTTATTGCTTTTAAAATTTCCGTTTTTCAGTTTATTTATTGCAATCGCGCGATTTCGGACGTTTGTTTTGCTATAGTCAATCGTCTGCTTCGGTGGCAGGTAGTGGTGAATTATTTGCTAAAAATGTTTATGTAACGCAGCATTGTTCAGATCGCTGACGGTGTATTTCATCTTTGTTCCAGATAGCTGTGCGGTGTGTCAGTGGTTACAGTGCGTACAGTGAAGATTAGAGTGCAGTGTCTGGTAGTGTAGTTTCGGGGGTGCTGTGCGTGTAGGTAGTGCTGGAGACAGTGGATGCGGCCGCGACAGGGGGGTAGCGCTCGGCCGGGCATGGTGCCAGGCAGGTAGCGCGCGCGGGAGGCCTGCGCAGGCCCACACAAGCAGCCGCGTGTGTTCGTCAGCGACGTCTATGGCCGAGCAACACATCACACCGTCGGCGCACTCTGCACTTACGAGAGAGTCCAGCAGGTGGGTGAAGACCTTTTCTTCCATAGCCTTAACTTAAAACCTGTATCTCCATCCGCTTATGCCGATGCTTTTGGGCCCACGTGTACGGTATTGTTCAGTTAAGTCTGATTGTGACATGTTGACAGATGATATCAAAGGCTATTATTATCATAATTATTCTTACACTTCAATTTAATATAATGGGTACCTTTTACAGTGGCGTAGCAAGGTGTAATCTAGGCGTGGGCGAAATCGCACAGCGAGGCCCCCTATCTTTCAGAAATTTTTACATAGGTATGATAAGATGGTCAGTCATTTCACGGTTTTATTTCCAGTGCCAAAAAAACTGAAATGTGTGTCGAATAATTTTATGGGTATCATTTAAACGGTTAGCAAAATATTCGTAATTTTGTGAGCAAAAACATATATTCGGTCAGACAAAATAACTAGTTCATCAGCAACTTATGGCCAGCAAACATTTCAGATTCGATTAGCAGTTAATGTCATACTGGACTACTCGATTTTTTTTGGACAACCAATTACATATTTTGGCTGCATTGGGTGAACCACATTAATCAAATGGTAAGCACTCAGACTGTTAGCAGAAATTAATTAAACAAAATAAACTTTACTTGTCAAGTACAAAATGGGCGCCACTATATATTTTTTTTCAGTACCTAAGAGTTGCACCCGAAGCAGTGATTATTACTACCTTTGTAAGGTTATAATGCGTGGCTTGCGTGGTGCGACGATCATGTAGGTTGACTGACTACAGACACAGTTATAACCTGGATGGGTTTGACTGTTAGTGGCATTTATCTCGAACATTTCCGTGCTTCGCAATTTTACAAAAATAATGGCTCAGTCCACAAATTTCTATTCTAATTCTTTCACTATCCGTTGTATCCGACTGTGGAACTCTCTTCCTGAATCTATAAGACCGCCTACATGTATAACGTTCTCCTTCTCTCAATATCTTCAAGTCGCAAGTGAAAGCGCACTTTTTAACTATCTAGTTATTTACGCTGTCAATTAAAGTTGGTTGTCTTTGGTTGTACATATTTGGTTATCAAGTATCACATTGTAGATTGTAGTATATGTTATATATAATATATGTATGCATGTATTTATGTAGTAATAAGTATATATTAGTAGTTTCTTAAGTTCAGTATTTAGTTTTCATTGTTATTTTATGTTTTCTTTTTTTTATCGTGCACCACCCCTCAAATATGTTATTACGCGATTTCCTCCACCCAAAGGTTGTCTGGAAGAGATCGCTCTTTAGCGATAAGACCGCCTACATGTATAACTGTCTTACCATGTATATTGTTAATATTTTCCTCTTAATGTTGTGCAATAAAGTGTTTTCATTCATTCAATGGCTTTCAAGTCTTCGCTTTGCTAAAGTCCTGTATTATATCCTTATAGACATGTAGTCGATTTTTGAAGCCAACTCTGCTTTGATTGACAATACAGTAAAATAATTATGAGCTTTTAACTATAGTTTTGGTTGAATATATTTTATTTTGTTACAGTATTTTTTTAGCTATGCTTACTTAATTATATTTACACTCAAGGGGGCCTTACGCGTGATCTAATTTAATGTAAAAATATTACACCTTAAGGTTAAACGTCTATCACCCTATTTCATACAAAACCTGGCTCAAAACTACACAAATACACACAATTAAAGTTATAGTCAAATTAACGCAATCTAACCGATTTTTCAACCAGGGAGCACTGACGTTTAACCTTAAGGTAAGTCAGCAGTCAGCACCCTAGTAGTGGGCCTTGAGCGAGACCCCGCTATGATAGCCATCGCGGTTTTATTCATAGAGTATAGGTTATCACAGTTACTTTTTAGCTATACTTAATACTCACAGGGGCCTCGCGCGACGCTATTTGTAATGTAAAAATATTATCCCTTTATAAATAAAATGGATTGGATTTCAAATGTTTTTATGGTTATTACTTGATTGTATACAGTTTTGCTATTTTTATTTTTAGCCGTACTCACATAAAGCACTGAAGGGGGCCTCGCGCACGACCTCTTTAATTACAAGATTTTATGTAATAATGTGACCCCCTTACGTTAGCATTTTAGGTAGGGGGCCTCGCGCGAGGCCCCCTTGAGCGCGAGGCCGTGGGCGAGGGCCCACTTCGCCCACGCCTTGCTACGCTACTGACCTTTTACCTCCAAGCTAAAATGTTTCCCGGTCATTATTAAAGGTGTACCTATCAAGACCATGATCTTCAATTGAATGCTCTTCACTTTTATTTCATTCAGTATAAGTTGACAGCTCACTCAATGTTAATATCCACTTATTCATAATGGTGTCGATTTGGTGTTTACAATTAAACTTATTTGACAGGACTAAACTTAATTTAAGCATCCTATCCTTGTCTTTTCGATACAGAGAGAAAAAGACAAAACACTTAAATTGAGTTCTGTTAAATAACTTTAATTGTGAAAACCAAATCGACACCAATATCTATTTAAAAATTTATCTAAATTGGCTCTGTAGACATGCAAAGACAAATCCATCTACCTACCTATGTCTGTAGATTATTTTACCAGCTTATACTATACCTCCTCGGAGGCAAAGTGGCTAGCCCATTCGCTTCAAATCAGCAGGTTGCCAGTCCAAATGGTGTCGTTTTGGTGTTTACAATTAAACTTATTTGATAGGACTAAATCTAATTTAAGCAGCCTATCCTTGTCTTTTCGATACAGAGAGAAAAAGACAAAACATTTCAATTAAGTTTAGTTCTGTCAAATAAGTTTAATCGTGAAAACCGAATCGACACCAATATCTATTCGAAAATTTATCTAAATTGGCTCTGTAAGCATGCAAAGAGAAATCCATCTACCTGCCTATGTTTGTAGATTGTTTAACCAGCTAATACTATACCTCCTCGGAGGCATAGTGGCTAGCCCACTCGCTTCACTTTAGCAGGTTGCGAGTTCAATTCTTGGTGCCATCCAACTTTTTAGGACTCTTGTTTGGGTAGTGGTAAGGAATTTTCAGAGCCCATTAGGCTAGCTACCCCCAACTTATCTAAATCTTACCACCTTACATCCATCTTAACAATACTGATGTGTTCTGGCATGAAGATAAGATAGCCAGTTCCCCATTGCATTGCATTAGAAAGCATCGGCATCATTATTTCTTTCTGTTCGTGCGGATGGTGGCGTATCGGGAGCCGGGTCGTTCCCTTCCCTCAAATATGGTTGAGGGGAGCGATGGCTGACTTCCGCGTTATACTCGTGATCGGGTGCTGTCCGTGTGAACTGGCCTGCTCTTGTCATTGGTGTTTGGTCACAATAATTACCTGTTTGCACATTGTACTTGTGTGTTTTTGTTGATCCTTTCACATTCGTTTGTATGTATGCAACTAAGCTAACTATATCTTTGTTGTTTACCTGAATTATGTAATAGCATATAAGAATTTTATTTTAAAAAATGTGTTGGAGGGAGTTTCTTTAGGGCCCGACGTTTCTTCTCTCTCCGCAAACACTTCCCGAAACGTTGGGTATACGAGTTCCGAGTGGTAGGAACTTCGTATTAGGTAGAAAAATATGACGTTTGAAAAGTGTACAGAGATACCTACTTCGAATAAATATTATTTCATTTCATTTCATACCACCAGGTCAAATATTGTCAAGGGCTAACCAATTGAGGGTAAAAAAATATATACATTAAATATGGCACAAGTTACAAGACATATTCATTCATACTTGCTGCTCATTTGATAAGAACCCGGACCATGGACATCCTTTGATATGACATGCAGTGGTATAATACCAGTCACAAATCTTTCAACTTCTTTTGTAATTACAGATAATAAATTTTGTTATGACTAGTAACCCAATAGTTCTATCTACAGTATAGCACACTGCAGATCTGAGCTAGAATTTTACAAATAAAGGCTGTATACACCAGACAAGGCTGTATAGCCTTAGAAGGTTTAGCTCTTTCCTTAAATTTAGCTGTCATGCATATTTTTTTTTATATTTTATATTTCACTTATTTCCTTGTTCATATTGTGTTGATAGTAGAAACAATGCTGCCGCATTACTCAGAGGCTGAATGTGGGGTCATACAAGTTGATTAAAAAAAACATGATGTAACAGGAAAGCGGTCAGTCAAAGGGAAAATTTTTGTTTCACAATTTTTACATTATTATTGGAAAGAATCTAAAATATTGTTATATTACTAGCTATCTTAACTTGTCGAAATTCAAGAAAAATGCTATTAGCACCATTGATGTTGCTAAACAACACTTCTCAGTTGAAACAAGATTGTTAACAACCCATTACGTCCCCACTGCAGGGGCACGGGTCTCTTCCCATATATCGGGAAGGTTAGGCAATACTCCACACACGGGGGCCAAGTCCGGATTGGTGGAGGTTGTGGGGCTAGTGACCAACCCCAGTGTCAGAAGTTTTCAAGCCGCCTATAAGGCCTCCAACAGGGCTTAACGACATCCATCTAGCGATAGCAGCCGGCACCAACGGCTCGTCTGGCTGAAGCGGTCGTGTCTCAGTGCGGCTTGCGTGGTCGCGTCGATTACGCAGTCTTAACCTAGATGGGTTTGACTGTTAGTGGCATTTATGTCAACCGTTTCCGTGCTTCGCAAGGCACGTTAAGCCGTTGAAACAAGATAATGAGATATTTTCTGCAAAAATATGAATGTTATTTTGGAGGTTTTTATCCACAATTGGTAAACCGTCAGTATTATCTCACCTGCTGGTAAGTAAGTGATGATGATGCCGAAGATGGAAATAGGCTTACCAAGATTACCCAATGCAGCCAGTGTGAAACTAGCTACCACTGGCCCGCCAAGTATGTCAATTCGACAATTTATATAAGTTGGGTTATAGGTTGGGGTGGGCTGTTTTCCGCAACCAGGTGACCACTGCGCCCATTTTGCGTGATAGGCGGGTATTATTGCCAGCCCAGCTCCTCCAGAAAGTCCAGTAGCGACTTTGGGTTGCTGACGATTTTCTGGAGTGACCTCGGGTTACCGAGGTGCGCGACCCTGTAGGATGCCACCTCTCTGCATTCCAGCAGGATGTAAGCAGCAGTTTCCTTAGCTTTCTTCCATGTATACTCGGCACAATAGGCTGTCTGTAACACCCAAAGTAAACAAGTGTTTGTTGTAGGGTCCATGCCCACTGATAGCAGCAATAAGGTTGTGGAGTTGGTTCCTCTCAAGTCTTAGAAGCTTCCTGGATAGGCCGGGATTCGTTGCTGGTAAAACCAACCTTGTCTGACGGCAGGTTTCTAGGTTCGACCAGTATTCATTATGTCTGTTTCTAGTACGTTGACGGAGTTCGGACCACTGCCAGCTTGATGGAAGTGGGATGATGGGTTCTGGCCCTATTACTGTTTATCCTGACCCTCTCATGGCTAGCTCATCCGCCCCGTCATTGCCGCGTGAGTTGCTGTGACCCTTAATCCGTTGCAGAATAACGTCGCCGCGGCGACATACATACATCTGACAACTTACTGTGACACTCCAGTTCAAGGCCCGACGTAATTGTGCTACTCTGCAGAGCTTGTAGACCGCCGTGCTATCAGAGAGAATACGGATGGGGTAGTCACGTACCTCCTTTGCAGCAATTTCATCTGCCACGGTAATGACCCCTACCCATACATACTGTGACACTCCAGTATAAGGCCCGATGTAATTTGTCCTACGCTGCAGAACTTGTAGTACTGCCGTGCTATCAGAGAGAATACGGATGGGGAAGTCACGTACCTCCTTTGCAGCAATTTCATCTGCCACCGTAATGACCCCTACCCATACATTCGGCTTGGAAGACCGTAGTGTGTTCTCCAAGGGGCTTGGCTGTGAAGATATTTAGGTCCTCGGAGAAGACGCCATACCCGGTTTCTGAGTCTGATTTGGAGCCGTCGGTGAAGATCCGAAGCTCTTTCAGGTTCTGACCCTTCCATGGGTTGTCATAGAGTTGTATATTATATTTTTTGTCAAATACGTACTTTTTCGGGATCCTGTCTTGTGTGACCATGAACAGTGGTTCCTCAGTGGTGAATTCGTTTAGAAACTCCACATGGTGAGTTCTATCCTAGCTCCATAGAGAAAGTAGTCTTAGGCATGCAGCCGCAGTGGCTGTTTCTTGTTCGATAAAGAGATGCAGAGTGGGCAGGTCCATGATGGTTTCCAGGGCAGCAGTTGGAGTTGTCCACGCGCACCCCATGCAAGCCATCCTTTGAAATCTTTGCAGTTTACTTATAACGATCGTTTGCTTAGTTCCTGGCCACCAGACAACCGCTCCGCAACATATTCTACATATTTGCAACTTCAAAAAAGGAATGGCGCGCTGGGTTCTGTGAATGTACAGACTCTCAAAAGAAATCAAGAGATGAAATTTGAAAGCAACATTTTGCAATAAC
This sequence comes from Coleophora deauratella, assembly GCA_958295455.1. Classification (NCBI taxonomy): domain Eukaryota; kingdom Metazoa; phylum Arthropoda; class Insecta; order Lepidoptera; family Coleophoridae; genus Coleophora; species Coleophora deauratella. The sequence continues at coordinate 7,177,875 of OY282390.1, read as the reverse complement.
TGTAGAAGATTCAGAATCTTTTTTCTCTCGTTTCGTGACCATTGATGAATTGTGGGTACACCGTTTCAATCTGGAAAACCAAAGCAAGGTATAGAAAAGACCGTCTTTCCCGCAACCAAGAGTTTCAAGGTGTCTACAGCCTCTGGAAAGATGATTGCCTCTGGCTTCTGAGATGCGGAAGGTATTATCATGATCGAATGTTTTAGTTAAGGAGAGACAATAACCGGAGAGTATTACGAATCATTGAAAAAAGAAACCACACGAAAAACTAAAAAATAAATGTGGACGAAAATTGAGTGCCGAAGTGATTTTTCATCATGAAACTGCCGCTTCCATCGATCAGATGTTGCAGACGCTGCCATCCGAACTGCTGGGTTTCAGTTGAAGCAGCACTCGTCACATTCGCTGGACTGCCGAGAGATTTTCACGTTTTTACCAAACTGAAAAAACATTTACGTGTTATAAAATTCAACGGCAACAATGAGGTTATAATATGTCTATAGAGAACTTTTTTGAGACTCAAGATCAACTCGTTTTTTCCAAAGGAATTTGCCGATTTTCAAAACGCTATTTAAGGTGTATTAGGTTAAAAGGTGAATACATTGAAAAATAAATATAGTTTAGGTATGCTTTTCCTGAAGTTTTATTTAGGTTCCATAAACTTTCAACTTAGTATATTACTTAGGGCGAAATAAAAATAAATATTAGTGTCAATTCGGTATTCACGATTAAACTTATTTGACAGGATTAAACTTAATTTAAGTGTTCTGTCTTTTTCTTTCTATATCGAAAAGACAAGGACAGGACGCTTAAATGTAGTTTAGTCCTGTGAAATAAGTTTAATCGTAAACACCGAATCGACATTATTGTCATTCAAAAATAGAAATGACTATTGATTGTCACATTTTTTTTGTATACAGGTCTTCTCCTAGCAGGGTGGTGGGCGGTCGGTGGTTGCGTCAGGTGCGTCGAGCGAGCCACAGCCGCCGAAGCAAGCGTCACGCGACGTCAGTAGAGTCGCGCGCCGCCGCCGACGCCGCCACTGGCAGCCGGCAGTCCGGCCGCGCCGATCAGGAGCCACTTCGTGCCGAGCCGCGCCGCAGCTCGCGCCTTGTCACGTTACCCTGCTCTGACTACTCCATCACTGAGCGCTGGTCCTACGGAACTGACGTCTACGAGACGCGTTACGATACATCACATCACAAAGGTGGAGACGACCACAAAACTAGCGCCAAACGCAAGCGAACCTCATCGCGCGATAAAAAGAAACGTAAGAAATATCACTCATCGAAAGACTCTGAAGACGATTGTATTGCACATTGCACACGCTCACGGACTGCTCTTAGACACAGTGAGAGTGTTTGTGAGCCATTTTCTGGTGGTGTCAAAGAAGAAACGTTATCGAATCCTTCATTGAACCATAATACCAGTTCAACATCAGCTCCATTGAATCCCACAGAAGGTGGTCTCTTGCCTCTCGACGAGAGAGACTTTGCGTATTCGCCATTCAGCTCCTCCACAGTCACTGAGCTTCTAGACTCAGATTATTCTGTATACAGTCCCTCAGCTAACAGAAGGAAAGGCAAGAAAAGAAAACGTTCGGGACATCGTTCTCTGTCTCACAGAAAAAGTGCTTATTTCATTGATTTTGAAGAAGGGAGGAAGAAGTTTAAGATAGATCCTCAGTGTAAGGAAGGGACAGAGGAAGTCTCTGCGGACTGTAGTAAGGCTTCCAGAACTGAGCTACAGCAATCTGATTTAACAGCACAGGCATCGTGCACGTACCTGCTCCGCAACAGGTCCAACCTTGGGCCACCTACTTCAACTGCTGTTAGCGATAATTCGGGTAAGTTTTGTTACTGGAATTTACACTATGTTAGTAGCTTTTGTTTTCAAACCATCAAGGTACAAGTCCGAGACCGACTGCAAGCCGCCAGGCGACAGACCGCATTTATCGACCGCAAGTTACACTACTGGTTTCTATGAATCTCTATGAAAGTGATTCCGAGCGCGGCGACAAGTGGCCTGCGGCTGCAACCGGCGACATGCGGCGCGACACGCAGCGACTGCAAGTCACAGGACCAGTAGTGCGGCCGACTGCAGCGCAGAACGGTTACACGCATTTCTTTTCTTTTTTTGCATATAATAACAACAATTCGTCGTCATCTTCCTCCTCTGACAAATGACACAATAAATTATTGTTAAACACGTCCGATATTCTGACTCGCGCGAAGGTACGGAAGCGACAGGGTACAAAAGCTGACTGAAGTGCAGTCGCGTTTGGAATGGCGGCGGCAGCGACATGCGGTCGACCGCAGCGGCCGGCCGTAGTGTCGCGTGCGGCTGCCGCCTGCAGTCCGTCTCGGAATTGTACCTTCAATGTTAGATGATTAAACTTTATGAATAAAATATTTTTAATATCCAATCCATAGATTATTCAATTATCATACTTTACACTTGCATATTTCAAACTAGGCAAATGACTGGCCTTTTTGTTGAGTATAAATAGAACATTTATAACTTGTGCCGCACATTACTTATCAGGTGTTATCATATGGTTCTGAAGTACAGCCATTCACTGTACCAGAGTTGATAAAGCTTGTCTATATCTGAGATTTTGTTACAGCGAGCTCCTCGACCACCGATCCCCACGGTTCTGCGGCGTTTGAACGCAAGACTACTGATATCCAAGGTGAAACAGTTACTCCACCACCATACAAGGATTTACAAGGTATGTTTATAAGAAGTACATTTTTCTTTGGTGTAAAAATTTGTCTTACCTTTTATTGTTATAAAATATTTAAGCTAATTATGTGTAGTGTATGATATATTGTCATAAAAATGTAGGAAATACATATTTAATTAATTAATTTATACCTTACAGTTTTTTATTATTAAAATAACAATAAGATACAAAACCGGTACAAATGTCTAATACAATACCGGTGCAGCAAAAACCCATATGAGTTTGTCCGTACACCGTCATTCGTCATCATTATGCAATACACAATTTAACAAGAAAAAAACCGGCCAAGTTCGAGTCGGACTCGCGCACCGAGGGTTCCGTATAAATTCATAATCACACATGTCTTGAACTCAATATTTTTTATATTTGAGTTGCTTGAATGAAAGGTAATTTGCGGTTTACGATTTATGACGTATTGAAAAAAAACTACTTACTAGATCTCGTTCAAACCAATTTTCGGTGGAAGTTTGCATGGTAATGTACATTATATATTTTTTCTAGTTTTATCATTCTCTTATTTTAGAAGTTACAGGGGGGGGACACACATTTTACCACTTTGGAAGTGTCTCTCGCGCAAACTATTCGGTTTAGAAAAAAAATGATATTAGAAACCTCAATATCAGTTTTGAAGACCTATCCATACGTATAGGTTTGATGAAAAAAAAATTTTTGAGTTTCAGTTCTATGTATGGGGAACCCCAAAATTTATTGTTTTTTTTTTCTATTTTTGTGTGAAAATCTTAATGAAGTTCATAGAGTACATCTACTTACCAAGTTTCAACAGTATAGTTCTTATAGTTTCGGAAAAAAGTGGCTGTGACATACGGACGGACAGACAGACAGACAGACAGACAGACAGACAGACATACATGACGAATCCGTAAGGGTTCCGTTTTTTGCCATTTCATGCCTTATTCTATTTTACAATGTACTTGCACCATTCGCACCTTTACTGACTTTTTAATAAATAAAAAATATGTTTTTTTTTAAATTCACTAATCATGGTGTATTTCGGTCACTGGTACTATTGACTTTATTAACTGGCATCATTTAATTCTTACTGTTTTTCTACTCTAGCTAGCTAGAAACACTCATGTCGCATTTGACAACGGGATATCCCCAAACCTACTATTTTGCGAAGTTGCGACTTGTGACCGTAGCGATTCTGTTTATGACGTTTTTGGAATTATGTGTGGTTTATGTGGTTTATAATGACGAATGAAATAAAGATCTAATTTGGCAACATTATGAAGAAATACATGATTGATTAATTTGAAGCAGTAAAAATAAAAAATGTGCTTTATAATTCTCACAAGTTTTTTTTTCGTAATTTTTGTAGGACCATAATTTAGTTTTTATGCATATTATTTAATAAATTTATAATTTTTTGGAAAAAAATCAACATTGATTTAAATCATTGATTGAAATAAATAAAAAACACATGATTGAAATCAATGAACCCTGCCAGCGATAAGTAATTAAATTAAGCATAATGATGGTTTAGTTTGGAAGTGATTTGGATGGTTTAATTAGTTCTTTTAGTTGGAAGCATAATATAAGCCTATGTCATTTTTAGGGTTCTGTACCTCAAAAGGAAAAAAGGAACCCTCATAGAATCACTTCGTTGTCTGTCCGTCCGTTTGTCTGTCACAACCCTATTTCTCAGGAACGCGTATCAAGTTGAAATTTATATCAGAACGGAAAGTACCCTATAGGTTTTGATTCCCATGCGAGTGTCCAAATATGCGGCATAAACGGCCGCCTCTCTTGATTGCGTTGGCATAGAAATTTGATTTTTTCACAGCTTCAAGGGGTTGTAGGCCGAGTATTTGATATAGAGTTCAAGACATGTGTGAATATGAATTTATACGGAACCCTCAGTGCGCGAGTCCGACTCGCACTTGGCCGGTTTTTTATTACATCTCGACTGTCCGTGCAGAGTGTTATGTTCTTCATGTATATTATTATTATGTATACATGAGGAGGTACTTTTCAAAACATGATTATTCCATAATTACTATTTTTGCGTTAATTGAGAATTTGTGTGTTAAGTATGAATTTGTTTAAATACATTTTTATATTGATGGTAAACTAAGAACCAAGGTTCGGAACCGGTTAACAAATACCGGTTAATTACGTTCGAATTTCGGTTAACGATTCCGTTCAGGTTAAAACCGGTTTCCAGCTTAACCGGTAAATTTGAATAAAATATCGGTTAATCAGGAAGCGGTTTTCTAACCGAAATAAGAACTAAATTAACCGGTTAAAACCAAACTTAGTCAAGTACAGGCGCGTCGCGCGGGTGCCACTGCCCGAGTCTTCTGCTCACTTTCTCGCACGCTTTCAATTGATTGCACGCGGCAAATATGCCTACAAAGTCGCATATTCTTCAAATTAACCGGTTAATTCCGTTCGAACGAAAAAATATCGGTTTTGGTTAAACCGGTTAAATATACCGGTAACCGAAACCTGAACGAAACCTTAACCGAAATTATTTCGATATAGGGGTCAATGACCGAAACCGGTATTTTCAAAAAACCGGTTTCCGAACCCTGCTAAGAACTCAAGAGCCATAGAAAACAATTACTTTATATTAAAAATGTACAGGTTAATACTTTTCCCAGAAAATTATAGTACAAAAATGGAAGAAACTTGTTTTGTTTTGTATTCGTATTTCGCTCCACCGTCCACATATTCTCTAAATATGTAGAAATAAATATTTGGACTGTTCAAACAACAAATTGAAACACGAAAGTTATCATTGGACAGATACGCTTAAATAATCAAAATCAAGAAATCAAAAATAATGTTATTTGACCTGCACCAATATTTCTGAGGGTAGATTTCAAAATAATATGTCTTACGCAAATATTATCAACCATAAAGTTCGCAGCAACAGACAAAAAATTAAATTTTGTTAACTAGTGTAATCAACTGATTATGTGTAATTATTTAATAACACCTATTTGTAGTAATTATCTGATTGCCCTTAATATTAATTCTTTTTATTTGCAGAAGCCAGTTGTTCCAAAGCTGACAACTCTGGCAGCAAACTCCTGATAGTACCGCGAGACCTTCCGTATCTACGTCAAACTAACGCGCGGAGAGTGAGTATATTGTTTAATTACGCTGTTCCTTGAATGTTGTGCTGGTTTCTTCTGTTTTATCTATCATAACATTGATAAGATAGCTGTATTGAATGATTTTTAAATTGGTTTGTAGATTATTTGTGTTGGTCAAGTGCCAGTAATAATAATAATAATACACACACATTTTTGTGTATTGTTTTTGCAAAACAAACAATTCCACAACTTTGATTCAGACATATTGTTACATGTTAGTTTTAGTTAATAATATGGGAATAAATGCGAATTTACACTCAGGCACACTCTGAAACTTGTAAGGGCCATTCTTATGGCCAGTATATCCTATACTGCTAGTCCCTTAGTATAACTGCTGACTATACCAGCCGCCAAAAAGCAAGCTGCAGTCATCTGGCGTTCAGATAGGCGTTTCATCTTAGTTCTTATGGAGGAATTATAAATCGAGCCGCAAATATTTTATTTGGCCATGGAACCCAACCTCTAATTTTATAACTAAGCCACGGGAAAATGAGAAAGCTTCTTTTAAACTTATTCGTCTTCTTCACAACGCCAACTAAGTATTCCAAAGATAGCGTCAAGCAAAGAACAACAATTATTATTACTTGTCCACCTGATTCCTACATCACCACCTAATTTACTAACTCAGCCACGGATTTTACAACTCAGTTATATTTTACGTGATACAGCTTCACAACATGTGTTACTCAAAAAATATTTTTCAAGCTTCAACTAGAAAACTTCATATAAGTATTATAATTTTGCAGGTTTTTTATATATGGTATAATGGTATGCTTTTACACAAAGTATTTTTTAAATAAAATCGTATCTTTCGTCTCCCTTTACTAGTTCCTAATATATTTAGTGGCCATAATTGACTAATTTTAGGTACATTTGATGATCAATCAATATATTTGGTTACAATTTTAGGTACATTTTTATGATCAATCAATATATTTGGCTATAATGTTAGGTGCATTTTGATGATCAATCAATATAGAACGAGTTATGTAATTATTTAAAGATACTCAACTGGTTCACTGTAAACAGTCTACTTTTAAATGCTTAAAAAAAAAGTATAAAATTCGCATTACCAAAAGTTAGAAATATTGACGCTAGTGTAATCATAGATTTTACTGTTTTCCTCGGTATAACTTTAGATGCTACATTGCAATGGGGTCCACATATAGAAACTTTAGCGGGAAAGCTTAGTGCAGCTGCTTATGCCGTCAAAAAAAATAGGCAGTTAACAGACGTAGACACTGCACGGCTAGTGTATTTTAGTTATTTCCATAGTATTATGTCTTACGGAATTTTACTTTGGGGACATGCAGCTGATATCGAAACTGTTTTCGTTTTACAAAAAAAGGGCAATCCGCGCAATATATATAATATGATAAGTTTAAGGAAATTAATATTTTAACGGTTGCTAGTCAATTCATATATGAGAACATTATGTACGTCCTCAAGAATCTGCATTTGTTTCGTAAAAACAGTGACATGCATGATTTAAACTAAGGAATATAAATAACATTGATATTGCCTATTCGAGACTGAGTAAAATTAAAAAGTCGTTTGTGGGGCAATTTGTACGATTCTATAATAGAATGAAAACTCTATAGTCGGGGATTTAGTGCGATGAACCGTTTTATTTTGGATCCGGCGCTCAAACTTGGCATAGTTATTTCCTAGGTCATTCTGAGTGGACTAAGCCCGGGAGCCATCGGGAGCCATCCCCCGTTTGGTAGGGGGAGAGGGGGGAAAGTTTGTTTCTGCCGCGCTCCATTTGAGGGCTTATATCTCCAAAACTATTAGTACTAGGGCAAGTAAGATATGATTTTCGTATGATTCAAGGATAAGGAATTCATTTCTGTAACAAAAAAAATAACTTTCCATATATAAAAAAAGAGATATTTGATAAAACGTATAAAACATGACTACCTTTTTTCCGCATATGTGTCGATTAATTTTTAATGGTCTAAGATATTAGCATGAAAAAAATATATTCTGAAAGCCACATTACCAAGGATTATAAAAATATAAATTTTATTAGAATAGCATGATAAATACTTCGTGAAAAAAATAAAATTCAATGCGTGGCACCGTGGCATAAAACGCGCGGTCCGCGTGGTTCTAAATTACAGGAGTTATATTTCTTTTTTTTATCTATGAAAAGTATTTTTTTTTGTTACAGAAATGAATTTGTCATCCTTGAAATATCCGAAAATGATATCGGACTTGCCCTAGAACATAAAATTATGGAGATATAAGCCCCAAAAGAAGCGCGATCCAACAAGTAGATAATGAAGTGTGGGTGGTTTTTTTCCACATACGTGTCGATTAATTTTTAATGGTCTAGGATATTAGCATGAAAAAAATATATTCTGAAAGCCACATTTCCTAGAATTATAAAAATATAAATTTCATTAGAATAGCATAATGAATACTTAGTGAAAAAAAATAATTTGATGCTCGGCAGAGTAGCATGAAACGCGCGGTTTTAGTATCTGTTGTTCGTTTGTAAGTAAGTAAATAAAATGAATCATCTAGCGCCCAAAAATGACTGTTAAGTAACATAATAAAAATAGGTACATACTATTATTATTTAAATATTTCTCGCACGCACAAAATATTTATCACGTAGAACAAAAAATATTTTCCTTAAAAAATCATATATGAGAAAATTCGAAAATATGACTATTGTATTTTTCATACGAATTATGGTGGTTTACTATCTATCAGCCGAAAGATGTCCACTGCTGGAAAAAGGCCTCCCCCAAGGATTTCCACACCGACCGGTCTTGTGCGGTTCGCATCCAGCAGCTTCCCGCAACCGCACCAGGTCGTCGGTCCACGGAGTCGGAGGTCTGCCCACACTGCGTCTTTCGGTGCGCGGTCGCCACTCGAAAACTTTACTGCCCCAACGGCCATCTGTTCTACGAGCTATTTGCCCTGCCCACTGCCACTTAAGTGTAGCGATTCTGAGAGCTATGTCGGTAACTTTAGTTCTCCTACGTATCTCCTCATTTCTGATTCGATCACGTAGGGAAATACCAAGCACAGCACGCTCCATCGCCCTTTGGGTAACCTTGAGCCTTCTTATGAGGTCTATAGTAAGCGACCATGTATCGGATCCATATGTCGTCTCATCACTGGCAACACACACTGGTCAAAGACTTTAGTCTTGAGACACTGCGGTATTTTGGACGTGAAGATATTGCGGAGCTTTCCGAACGCTGCCCAGCCAAGTTGGATTCGACGATTGATCTCTTTCTCGAAGTTGGACCTACCTAACCGGACTACTTGTTCCAGGTATACATATTCTTCAACAACTTCGAGAGTAGAGTCTCCAACCTTCAGAGGAGTGGGTGTAACACGGACGTTTGACATGATTTTCGTCTTATCCATGTTCATTTTAAGACCCACTTGTTGGGAGACTCTACTGAGTCCATCGAGCATTGCGCCTAGGTCCACCAAGGTCTCAGACATGATCACGATTTCGTCAGCAAATCGAAGGTGAGTGATGTATTCGCCATTGATGTTGATGCTGAGTCTTCTCCAGTCCCGAAGCTTAAAAACGTCTTCCAGTGCAGCGGTGAACAGTTTCGGAGATATAACGTCTCCCTGTCTCACCCCACGCTGCAGCCGGATAGGTTTCAAATTCTGATCCTGGAGGTGGACCGACATGGTGGCGTTTTCACACAAACACTTCAACACTTCGATGTGTATCGATAGTTAATTTGGCACTGTTGGAGAGACTTTAACACAGCCCAGGTCTCGATCGAAACAAAAGCTTTCTCATAGTTCACAAACGCCATTATACTCTTCGGTCTTCTGTATAATCTGCCGCAGCGTATGTATGTGGTCTATGGTACAGAAGCCTTTTCGGAAACCTGCTTGTTCGGGAGGTTGGAAGTCGTCAAACCTGCGTGCGAGACGATTCGTAATGATTCTCGACATGGCTTGTAGACATGGCTCAGGAGTGAGGTGGGTCTGTAATTCTTCAGAAGAGTCTTATCACCCTTCTTGAAGAAGAAGGGTTCTCAGCCCTGTGTACCTGTTTTCAGAAGCTCAGCCGCAATTCCGTCATCACCGACCGGGTGCCTTGTTTTTCTTAAGCTGCTTGAGAGCTGTTCTAATCTCGCATAGGCTGACGTCTGGGATATCTTCGGAATAGTGTCAGGTCAATCCGACTCTCGGATCTTCAGCCAGATTACTGACAGGTAAGCATGTAGTCGTGTATAATTGTCCGTAGACCTCTCAACCTCTTCCAACAGCTTGGGCTTGGACGACACGACTCTGCCATCCTCGGTCTTCAGCTTTGTTAGTTGACTTTGACCAGTAGACAGATCCCTTGCCAATACTTTTGACCTTTTATTGCGCTCAATAGCCTCTTTAATACAATTGGTATTAAATTGGCGTCAAGGACTTGGAGATCTGTCTGTTTAGTCGCCGATATTGACAAGCATCTTCAGAGGATTTCAGAATCAGGCTCCGTTTTTCCTCCATGAGCTTGCTGGTGAGGTCCGAGATCCGATATGTTTTTTTTAACGTCTTGTTTTGAAGGCCTTCTTCCCAGCCGTTTGGACAATTTGCACAAACCTGTCGTAGTATTCGTCCACATTTTCACATTCTCCTAGGCATTCGAAGCGATTGTGCAACTCGATCTGAATGCTTTCGGGGTTTTGGAGTTGTATAGGCGCTGGTCGAAGCTTCATCAGTTGTCATGAAAATAATTTGACGTGGCTTGCGAAGCACGGAAACGGTTACGAAATTAATGCGCCAATAATAGTCAAACTCATTATGGTTATGTATGACCATTTCTGAAGTCAGTTAACCTGGTTGATCAACGTGACCACGCAAGTTACATAGTAAACCACCATAATACAATGGAAGTTAGATAGTAAAACACCATAATTCGTATGAGAAATAGTTAGTCACGTTTTGCGGATTTTCTCAAATACGTTTTTATGAGGAAAAAATATTTTTTGTTTTACGTGACAAATATTTTGTGCGTGCGAGAAATATTAAAATAATAATATAATGTACCTGTTTATACTATGTTACTTAACAGTCATTTGGGCGTTAGATGATTCATTTTATTTACTTACGAACAACAGATACTAAAACCGCGCGTTTTATGCTACTCTGCCGAGCATCAAATTATATTTTTTTTCACTAAGTATTTATTATGCTATTCTAATGAAATTTATATTTTTATAATCCTTAGAAGTGTGGCTTTCAGAATATATTTTTTTCATGCTAATATCAAAGACGAATAAAAATTAATCGACACATATGCGGAAAAAAGGTAGTCATGTTTTATACGTTTTATCAAATATTTCTTTTTTTATATATGGAAAGTTATTTTTTTTGTTACAGAAATGAATTTCTTATCCTTGAATCATACGAAAATGATATCTCACTTGCCCTAGTACCAATAGTTTTGGAGATATAAGCCCTCAAATGGAGCGCGGCAGAAACAAACTTTCCTCCCCTCCCCCTACCAAACGGGGGATGGCTCTCGGTGGCTCCCGGGCTTAATTTACTCAAAACGGCCTAGGGAACAACTATGCCAAGTTTGAGCGTCGGATCCAAAATAAAACGGTTCCCATACTAGACATTGCACTAAATTCCCCACTATCTACCTGAAAACAAATTCAAAACGCACGTAAAAAAATGTCTGTGCTCAAAAGGTTATTATAATAGATTATGTGAATGACAAAGATATTTGGAAATGTATTGCTCTTCCTGATAACTGTATTGTTGATAACATACATTGTATTAGTAATTAAGTATTATTTTAAAAAATGTGTTGAAGCGAGTTTCTTTTGGGCTCGACGTTTCTTCTCTTAATACTTTGTACTAGGTAGAAAAAAAAGACGATTTAAAAGTATGTGCAAAACATCTACTTAAATAAAAAACATTTTGATTTTGATTTGATTCTATCTAAATATAATTTGATTGAATCTAAATAATAACTTGGTTGCTGAGTTGTATTAACAGAAGCTTATATCGAAGATTTATAGTGGCTGTTATAGTATTTTTAGATGCCCATTGATGGTGGCTGACTTAGTAATTTAGAGGACAATATAGATTTTTAGAGGCGAGTAATTCTATTAAATAGAAGCCTGTTTAATTAGCACCCGTTCTTATGGATCAGTTCTGGGTTTACAGATGCCCATAGGCGGCGGTTGCCACTTTCCATCATGTGGGCCCCTTTCGCCACCTTACAAAAACTTTATTACCATTACGATTAATTGTTGTTTTTTTGAAAAGAAACCAAATTAATATATTCAGTTGAATTTTAGCTTCCATCACATGCTTGTATGCTTGATACAATCTCGCCTATAAAAAGGTCTAGATAGAGCTATAATAGCCAAAGCTATATCGTCCCTCGCATGACTAACTCTCCTATCTCAAATTTTTGGTGAATTGAGTTTGGACAGGGTTGTTTTTAAAAACTTAAGAAAAATGAGATAGGAGAGTTAGTCGTGCAAGGGACGATATAACTGCGCTCGATCCTTTATGTTTTTTTTGATGGGTTGTTTATGGTTTGGCTTCGGTGGTTTGCGCAGAGTATCGCTGCTGCGACGGGTGCGACTCTGGGTGCTTGCCTGACGAGGGGAGCGAGCGGTTCGCAGCGACAGAGGCAGGACACTGCTTCTAAAAGACAGGTGCGCTTAACTAAGATACGCTCGCCTACTTGCTTAAGATTATATTCCATAGCATTTATTATTTATTCAAATCACCTACAAGAGCGTACAATTCCGAAAAGTCTCGGCTTCACTTCATTTCGCGCAGTATGATTGATCAATTCGGCACATCTCTGCTCCGTTCACCTTAGTGGAAACGCACTCTTATCCTCGGAGCTACTACTTGAAAGTAAGAGAGAAGACAAAATACTGGATTTCACACATAAATGTGACCAGTTATGCTTGTTTCTGGCCACGACTCTTCTTAAATAAGGCATTTTAGTATATCTGCACCATACAAGTTGCATAGTTTATTATTACTGTTCTCTACTGTAAACTGCTCTATCGAATTCCCAACAACGGCTCCGGCAGTTTCGTCATCTTACGTTTCTTTAGTATCATTCTTCTATCGCATATTATGTCTCAACTCTTGATATTAGTATCTTCGAAAGGGTTGCCAACAGTTTCAGAATACATCCGAGTTATGTTAATTGTATATGGAGTCCACCTCTGCCCTCATAAAAAAGACGGCCACAAAGTAAATGGAGTTTCCGTATACTTTGCGGCCTTCTTGCTTCGGGGCCATCCATAAATTACGACACGAATTTTATAATTTTTTGACCCCCCCCTCTGTCCTTGTCACAGATGGTTACATTTGTGAGACCAGCCCTTTCCTGGTATTTAAATTAAAATTGCTAAATATTTAATATTTAGCAATTTTTCGCTCAGAATTGAATAAATGAAAACAGGAATTTAAAAATTAAATTTTTTTATTATTTATTATGTGACGTCACAACGTTTATGACTACCCCCTACCCCTTGTCACATAATGTCACACTTGGTTAACCACCTTCCTCCCCAATTAGGTGTGACGTAATTTATGGATGGCCCCTTATGAGGGCAGACCTGATGACTTGTATACGTCCCAACCAGTAATAATAATAGATATGGAGTAAAGATGATGATGATTGTCATTATGGTCCAGGTGGCGAGCGGCGAGGGCAGCGCGGGCGGTGGTGCGGGGCGGCGGGCGCGGGCGCGCGATATGCCGCAGCCGCAGCCGGCCTCCGCACAGCGACACAACAAGAGAGGTAAGACACGACACGTCATCACAGAACCATTGATCATGGTCATACCCCGGGCACTAGAACAAAATGTCATCTTGTAATTACCTACTGTTGATACAAAATAATTTGACGTTTCTACACGCGTAAATATGCGTGTTGCGTGGCTTGCGCTAAGGTACCATCACCGGAGCTTACCCGCAGGAGGGGGGCGGGTGTGGTGGCTTTAGAAAGAGGCAGGGAGTGACCACGCTGTACTAATCTATAAACTGTGCCATGTTCCTTCAATATCGGTGCCTTTAGACTCAGATTAAGAGCGCGTATGACTGCAGTCGCTCTCATTCTATCGCTTAGATGCGTAATTGAAGTGCAAATTTGATTAACAAGTCCTCCTTTGCTATAATTTGTTTTGTGTTTTCTGTTTTATGTGTTATTGTATGCAATAAAGAGTTTACAAACATACAAAAAAACAATTAAGTAACAATACCTCACAAAAAGTAATAATAATAATGCCCGGATAGTCCGACTCTTTCTCGTCCTCTGACCTCTCGTCGTCTGACTTTGCGTGTCACTTTGACCTCCAGTCTACTCTGCTGGAGTAACACCTGCCACTTCCCGTAGCGCCAAGTGGGCAGAGTAGCAAAAAATTATGTTAAACAATAATAATAATAGTTTATTTCAAATTACAGCTTAGCTTAAGTTAATCTAAGAAAGAAGTAAAAGTATTTCATACTTTATTGTATAACCTAAAACATAAACAATAAAAACAATGTAAAAAATCATCAGATGCAAGAAGTATGCGTCATAATGACAAGTTATGACGTTCCTTTAAGGCAAACTTAGATTCAGAAATAATTTATCATTTAACAGTCTTCGTCACACGCAAATGCGCACGACGACGTCAGATTAAATGCGTAGTCATTTACGCTAATCTTGGTTATGATCGATTACAAACATTTCAGTTGTTGTAAATGCTTCTTAGTGACTGCATAATATTTGTTTTAAATATTCCTGTTTTCCTTAGTGTTGTTAAAAATTGTCATTAATTTTGTGTTATAATTCTAATATGCCCCAAGAATATCGCTTTTATGACTGTCCTTGAAGATGCGCGAGCACGGAAATCAGTTTTCGAGACAAAACTCATGTTGTTCCCCGCCCCCTGTTTATAAGAGAAAATGTCACCTATGTCACTCCCACTCCGTCAACTATATCGGTGCAAAAATAATTAAAAACTACAAAAACTGAGGGAGGGAAAGTGCTCATTAAATAAGCAGCAAATTTCATTTCGACCACATGTTGTTATTCCTTTAAAAAAGTTGCTAGAAAAAAAGGACTTGACATAAGTCAAAAATATTTGTATTTGGTATTGTGTTAATTTTTTCCTCAGTATGTAAGCATTATAACTTATAAACTCTGTTTCTATAATTTTCGCCCTTTTTTAAATTCTTAATACTCTCATAGTCCAATTGATTATTCTTTTCCAGAGCTTATGATATTAACGTTTTTTATTATCTTATATTTGGTATATCTCGATTTAAGGAGCGACTCCATAGCTTATCGTTGTATTCATACTGAATTGACTTCTTACGCCATTATAAAGAAAACTATGATTTATTTAAATAGCTTCCAACAGACTCATATATATTACTTTGTGTTAACCAAATCCATTTACCCCCTGCAGGTAAAGGCAGCCTGGGTTCCTGCGCAAGTACTGGCGGCGCGTCCAGCCGGGCCCACCCCCAGCCGCTCACAACGGTAAGCACCAACCATAATACTCACAACCCAAGTGTTCTTATCAACCCCATCAGTCTGTGTTAGTCCACTGAGCTGCCACTGGGCTTAACTTTTTGTGATTTTTGGTTTTCCAGCAATTCATACCTCTATATGCTTACAATTCATACCTCTATATGCGAGTTATAACTTTGAGGTTGTCTGGACTATGTTATTATGTGTGTTGATAATTTATTGGTGTTGTCGCCAGGGTGCCGTGGCATCCACATCGTCGACTCCCCCAGCGACCTCATCGCCTTCTTCAATGCCTGACAACGCGTCCAGCGATGTCAAGCCCAAGACCAAAGGTAAAAATTCGCATTGATAGAGTGTTCTGCAAACTCCTACTTAAATCTTGCAAGAATGGGGTTTGGATTTCAGCAACATATTGTAAGACAATTAGTCAAGTTCCCGATCAATTTAAATTCTTTATTGTATCTGGAAATTCATTATGTTTTGGTCTAATAAAAGCATACAATAGGCGGCCTTATTGCAATCATCTTACTAATCTCACGTCCGATACAGCGTCGTCATCAGCGGAGGAGTGTGCGAGCGGGGGAGCCGTGGGCGTGGCGGGCGGCAGCGGGACCGCCGCGCCGGGCGAGGAGTCTTCCTCCGAGGAGGGCGAGGTGGGCCGCCTGCAAGCCCTGCTGGAGGCCCGCGGCCTGCCGCCGCACCTGCTGGGCGCACTCGGCCCGCGCATGCAGCATCTGCTGCATAGGACCGTCGCAGCCAACTCGGGTAAGGAGATGACATCAAAGAAGTTTCATATCGTCGCTGCGGGGGGAGTGCAGTGCAATGGTAGATGGTTTATTAACTGCGCTGTAGTTAGGTATAGAAGTTAATGCAGGTCGTAAACAGGCTTTGTGGACAGTATCGGTTCCTGCTATCACAGCTGGGAGCGACATGACCACCATCTACTGTGTGGAACTTCCGGATAGTTTAGAAGCGGGCAGCGCAAAATCGGTCGTTGTGGAAATCTAGCTTTTGTCCAGCAGTGGACGTCTATTGCCTGATGATGGGTTGATTATAAAGAAGTAACGTCTTTTAAAAGTCAATCGACCTGGCGATTCTGCAAGAAAATGAAAGCGGGTTTAATAGCCGTATTGCTAATGCAAGATGTCTTACGTACTTAATCTTATATTTTCATATGTTTCTTGTATACATCTATTTGATAATTCTACAAAATTATTAGCTTGACTTATTAGACAGACTACCATAACGTTGAATTATTCTTCCTTTACCTTGAAGAACTAATTAACAATTGTTCCGATTTCCATCCGTCAGCCGCTCGTTTCTTCGTTTACCTAAACTAACTGATTAACAATCGATTCGTATCCTACCCATCAGCCGCATCAAAAGCCGCCCAGCTACTAGCCGGACTGCAGGCCACCGGCGACGAGGGCCAGCAGCTGCAGGCCGTCATCGAGATGTGCCAGCTGCTGGTGATGGGCAACGAGGACACGCTGGCCGGCTTCCCGGTGCGCCAGGTGGTGCCCGCGCTCGTCAACCTGCTCGCCGCTGAGCACAACTTTGATATGGTAAGTGGGGATAACGCCATTGTTGTAGTGACATTTTAATGCTGTATGTATGTGTCGTAGCCATATCACAGGGATTGGCCGGATCATGAAATGACTGGCTATATCGTCGAGGAGCTCCGACACCAGTAACCTAACCTAGTTTTTTCGGAGCTCCCCCAACAAAATGGCGCAGTCATTTCATGATCTGGCCAATTCTATGATGTGTCCACGACATATACATGTATATAAATGTATTTTCTTTCTTCTTTCTTTCTTAATTGGTAAAGACCTACTATAGCAACTCAAAGGATCGGCACTAGTCGTCTTTGTTTCTTGTGTCTCCTCTAATTTTATGTAGACTATTTATCCACCTAGAATAGCGTCGGAAGTTTTTGCATATATTGAAAATTAGATGATGACAAACGCTATTCTATATGCTCTCGGTGTGGTAATTTTTTGGTGGATATTGCTGGTAACCCATATGTAAAACAGTTTTCCATTGTAAACATTTTTAACTAAACCAAACTTTGTTCACAGATGAATCACGCCTGCCGTGCACTCACTTATATGTTAGAAGCATTGCCACGTAGCAGCGGAGCGGTTGCTCTAGCCGTGCCAGCCTTTCTGGACAAACTGCAAGCTATCACGTGCATGGACGTGGCGGAACAGAGTCTCACTGCCTTGGACATGTTGTCTCGAAGGCATTCCAAAGCTATTCTACAAGCGGTGAGTGATTTTGTACTTTCATACTTCGTTAACTAAAATGAATGTTTAGTAATGGTGTGCGACATTGATGGAAGTGTGAGCTTTTTTAGAGAAGAGGTAAACAATGATACAAAGTGAGCAGCAGTCCGGGTTTGTTACTGTCATTGATTACTCCCCCAATAGATACCGCATATGGGGCAGCCAACGGTCACCAAGCATATCATCAGGTCGTCTAAAAACTACCTACAACTTCTATATAGACTAAGAGTTATCCCGTGCGGATCTTACACCACTGTTTTTATTATAGCAACGCAAAGTTATAATAGTACAATAAACTACAAACAAAATTAATGAAACATGCCCTTGAATTAGCCGTTCTCTGCGACCTGTACCTTCAGCTAGATTTGGTGACTTTGTATCCATGAGGGAGTCCGTGGTTACACCAGGTTGTGCCGCTTTGTCGATGGGTTCTAGTAACACCATAACAGAGTGAAGCTCATTCATTAATGGTCAATATCGTTGGTTCCAGCGTGGTGTGTCAGCCTGCCTGATGTATCTGGATTTCTTCTCGATCAACGCTCAACGCGCCGCACTTTCAATAACTGCCAACTGCTGCCAGAACCTCACTCCAGATGAGTTCCATCTCGTCCGCGATTCTCTGCAGCTTCTGGCTAACAGGTAAATAATATCATCAGTATGGAAGTGAACTTCCTTCCATCGATGACAATTTAGTTTACAAAAGATTTGAGAATCTTGATGTGTCCGTCCGCGAGAAATTTAGCTCATTTTATTAAAGTTATTAGCATGAGAACTTAAGAAACCGACAACTGGTTCCACGATGACGACGACGTGCAATGCCAGTTGGATTTGTGTGGACTAAGTGAGTGATAAGTATTCTCTGTCACTATTTATCAGTGTCTTTCCGGCTCCGTTCCATTCTTTTCAAGATGTTATTGAAAACGGCGGTCGTGGCTCAGTGCGGCTTGCGTGGTTGCATCGATCACGCAGGTTAACTGACTACAGAAACGGTCATAACCTGGATGGGTTTGACTGTCAGTGGCATTTATCTCGACCGCTTCCGTGCTTCGCAAGGCACGTTAAGCCGTTGGTGCCGGCTGCTATCGCTAGCAGTCGTTAAGCCATGTCAGAGGCCTTATAGGCGGCTTGAAAACTTCTGACACTGGGGTTGGCCACTAGCCCCACAACCTCCACCAATCCGGACTTGGCCCCCGTGTGTGGAGTATGGCCTAAGCCTTCCCGAGTTATGGGAAGAGACCTGTGCCCCTGCAGTGGGGACGTAATGGGTTGTTAACACAATTGAAAACGGCATGACTATATTATCGTCCAAAAATCTTCATACAGTTTTCTTCATATTCTGTCTACAGACTTACTCAACAAGATAAGAAATCCGTGGAGAGCGTGTGTCTCGCGTTCTCTCGCTTGGTAGACAGCTTCCAAAATGATCCGGCTCGTCTTCAAGAAATCGCCACACCGGAACTGCTCACTAATCTGCAGCAACTGGTAAGCAAATCAAACCGCTAATCATGTTCATAACTGTTAATAAAAATCTCTTTCAATAAGTGTTCAAACAAAAACTCACTTATGACTTTTAAATTTAACAGTTTCTCTTGTCATGACGTTTTCTATCTTGAGATCTTCTATCAAGGGTAGATCCTTGGTACGATATATTTTTTCCTAAATGTCCGATTGCTCGAAATACAGATTCCTCGAACAACAACTCCTTTAATTTAACCTATAAATCCATTGTTACCAGATTAATTTCACTACCTAAAGAAACCTGTAAACTGTACCTTTCGTTTTTCTATAACGAACGTGCCAAGTCTATGAGATGCACAAACTAACCAGCGTCCTTCTCCAGCTGGTGGTCCAGCCGCCACTGATCTCGGGCGGCACGTTCATCACGGTGCTGCGGCTGCTGTGGGTGATGTGCGCGGCGTGCCCGCAGCTGGCGCTGGCGCTGCACCAGCGCTCCATCGCCGACACGCTGCTGTGCCTGCTCACCGGCTCCGCGCACCACAACCAGGTGGGTGTGGGACTGTGGGTGCCACTCGGACACTGGTGTCGTTGATCATCATCAGCCAAAAGACGTCCACTTCTGGACGAAGACCTCCCCCAAGGGTTTTACACCTACCTGTCTTGCGCTACCGTATCCAGTGGCTTCCTGCACCACAACCGGTGGTGGATCATCATCATCGGCCAAAAGACGTCCACTGCTGGACAAAGGCCTCCCCCAAGGATTTTCGCACCGACCGGTTTTGTGCTGCCCACGTCCAGCGGCTTCCCGCGACCTTCACTAGGTCATTGGTCCACCGAGTAGGAGGCCTACGTTGGGTTATCGCAACTTAGAACTTTACTGCCCCAACAGCCATCTATAACTACGACCTTTGTGTCCCGCCCGCTGCCAGTTACTTTAGTTCCCCTGCGTATCTCATTTCTGATTCGATCACGTAGGAAAATTCCAAGCGTAGCACGCTCCATCGCCCTTTGGGTGATCTTGAGCCTTCTTATGAGGTGCCACGAATATATACTTAGAGGTTGGATGTTTTTGTTAGAGAAATCGACAGCATCTGGATGTCATTGACCGACGGTGTCACGATCGTCTTTTGTTGTAACTTATTGGTTCACGTCATAATAATGCACCATGAAATGGACCACGCTACTCTGCTCAATTTTTATGTGGACTTGGACTTGAACATGCAGAATCTTTACAACCATAATTTACTCTTGAGTCTCTTTCACAGCAAGTGGAACTCATCCCACGCACGCCGCAAGAATTGTACGAAATAACTTGCCTGATCGGGGAGCTGATGCCGCGGTTGCCGACAGATGGCATATTCGCGGTGGACGCACATTTGGACCGGCCCTGGTGCGCTTCGAGCGAACGCACAGCTCATTGGCAGTGGAGAGATGATAGAGGTATTTTTTATTGAGTGACTTGACAATGAATAAATATTTTTCTTAAAAATTGCTCCGATTTTATTGAAACTTTGTACAGACTATATAACGTATTAATTACATATTTTTAAGAGTATCTTCTGCATCAGGAATAGCCTCGAAAACGGTTCTGTTGCATATTGTCAAGTTTGATTTGAAAAGATAGACTGCATTAGACAGTATTACATCAAGTGTCATCGGAAGAATTTTCTGCAACTATTGCTCAAGTACAATTTATCCCTTGGTCCAAATCGTCTGTCCTTATTCGTCTAGATTCGACTCTTCATAACACAATTTCTCCTATCTCAACTATGTATATGAATCTTTCACAGGCGTATGGAGATCGTACTCTTGGGCCGAATGCCGCGCCTTGGAGGCCGGGGCTGCCGCCGGCGAGGAGGAAGTATGCCTGACGACCCTGGGCCGCTCGTACACGGTGGACCTGACGGCCATGCAGCAACTGAACGACCACACTGGCACGGCCCGCCCGGTGCAACGCGTAGCGCCCTCGCAAAGCGCTACGGACCAGGCGAATACTTCCAATGCTTCTGCGCCTGGTGAGATCTAACGCTGCTAAGTAGGGTTGTGATGGCAGATTTTAGTGTCTTAAACCTTAGTTCGTAAGTGCCCGGCTCGCCAACCTTTTCTGTAGTGACAACATCATAGTTGACTCTCCAGCACAAAAGCTGAATCGATAATTTACGGATTTTTAACGTAATTGACTCGGTGGCTAAGTGTTTAGCGATCCTGACCTCTGATCCGAGAGTCGTGGGTTCAATCCCCACACAGGGCAAACTTTTCTGTGATGAGCAGAATTGTTTGTCTGGGTGTATTATATCTATATATGTATGTATTTAAAAGTATATGTACAGTAGTACACAAAAAATAAGGCGCGTCGGTTATCTTCGTTCGCGCAGAGAAGAACAGACTATCGACGGAAACACCCGAAACTATCAACGCACGGTGTTGACACGGTGACAGCTTTCTGACAGCTGACAATTTCATTGAATCAGGGGAATCAGGCGCGAAATCAATCAACCAATAGCGGCAGAGATTTTCGGAACGTATAATGACGGGTGACAATGAAGCTACTTGATTGGTCCATCAATTTCCCGCGTAATTAAAATATTGTCTACTGCGCAGGTACATCGGCAAGCCTTATTAAATGTGTATTACTGTATATGTATATCAGTCTCTGGTTCCCAAGATACAGGTAATCCTAGTTTGGGGCCAGATGACCGTGTGTGATTAAAAAAAAAAACTTAATACAAGAAGAGAATGTGTTATGTTAGCACCACACTTTAAAATATCGGTTGTCATCACTATTCAGGATTTGTCTTGTCGATGGATACTTAAGATATATCTTTTGCCAACTGTTATTTTACATCGTTTGGTTTAGTTTCTGGACTAATTATTTCCTTTTATTTCCAGACCCGCGCATAGCAATGGTGCGCAGTAACCCATCGCTCATCCGCGCACTTTTAGCCGTCCTACACGAAGTGTACTGGAGCTCGGCCACTCCCGCGGTCCGCTCGCAAGCGCTGAAGGCCATTCTGCGTTGTGTGTACTATGCTGAAGCGAGTTTGCTCCGTAACACGCGGCTCATGCAGGTAGGTTGGAAAAACATCTTCTTTAATGCTATATCTAATCTGTCTTCCTTTCCGCACAGTTTATTTTCTATTCTGTATTCATATAAAATCTGTAGATCATATAGCTTTATTGAGTAATTGTTAAGAAAGCGGGACTGCGATATGCGGTAACGTCGAACCGTCGATTCACTCTTTTACTTTCACCCAGGTCATATCGTCCCACATCGCGGGCATGATGGCCTCGAGCGACCTGCGCATCGTCGTCGGCTCCCTCCAACTGGCGGAGATCCTGATGCAGCGGCTGCCCGAGGAGATGGGCGTGCAGTTCCGGCGCGAGGGCGTGCTGCACCAGGTGGCGCAGCTGGCCGAGCGCCCGCCCGCCGCGCAGCCCGCCAAGCCCTCCAAGCTCAAGGTGAGTGGCGCGGCTGGCGTGCCAGTGACGTCACCGGCCGCCACGCTGATGCAGCGGCTGCCCGAGGAGATAGCCTCAAAATAGGGATATTAACTGCTAGTCATCTGAGTAACTTTTATCAAATGTCAAAAACGACAATTTGTTCTAAAACGTTTCGTGACGTCATAACTTCGTATAGTCGTTAATACAGTCAACTACCCTATTGTATCCATGTCAGTAAGAATCTCTGAAGCGATTCATTATGGGTGTCTCGTTTCCTCTGTTGACGATGCTTATCGATTCCACTGACAGAACGCAATCAGACAGGCCGATGGTCTCTACTAAATTGTTGGAGAGTATTATCGTTCATCAAAAAGTCCAGTGTATTAGATTAGAAAGAGCGCTATTACCGAATTAAGTGACCTAAGCAAGATGTCAGACTTTTTCAATAAACCACTTTTGTTCCACAGTCCCCAAGCGCTACGTCGATGCGTTCGAGCGGCGGCTCGTCCCCGCCCGCGTCCACGTCGCACACGTCGCTGGACCACGCCAACCTTTCGCTAGCCTTCTCCGCCTCGGGCTCCTTCGTAGCCAACACAATGCGTGATGGTAAGTTAGTCTATACATATTCTTAGATGTTTACTTTTCTAGGGAGTTAGTTTATAGAAATTTGATCGTTTACGAATTTCGGTATTAGCTGCATTTACTCTTGTAGCTGCATTGCTGAAACGTGTGTACCGTCGGTGATGTCCTTCTGTACTTCATTTACGTGCTTGTCTATAAAATTGTAATACAAACCATCAGGTGAGATGCCAAGGGCTTACCAATTGAGGGTAAAAAAATAAACCAAAAGACGAAAAAAGGGAAAGACAGAGTTAGTAACAGGTTTTACTCTCCCACCTCATTTCGGACGAGGGAACATTCTTCTATTTTTAAATTTGTAATGGCGATCTCCTTATATATATAATATTTCCTTATATATATAATATTTTTATATATATAATTTTTTTTTTGGATTTTAATTAAGAATACTTTGGAATCACTGGTTTGACGCCAATGGCTAGTCCAATCGTGGCGCATGATGCTAGTTACACTATTTTTTGTTGCAGTAATCCCGAGCGACGGCAGCGGCTCGGAGCCTGGCCCGGCCAGCGCCTCCGCCACCGTACAGAACACCTCTGTACACAGGTTAGCCTTGTATGTGTTCCCCACATTATTGTTTAGTTTACTAACACGGCGGGATAACCGTACGTTTGAAACTGTTTTACAGTAGCTAAGTCTAATAATCTATTATTTTCATAGATGCCCCTTTTTACCAGTTTTGAATAATTTACATATTTAGTTCGGAAACCTAATAGTTATTCATTCACCGTAATCTATAATTGACAAACTGTTATTGTATATTAGTTTAAAAACATACCACTTAAACCAGTACCTTGCGCTTTTCATGTACTTTGTATCACTATTCAATACACTCATAATACGCACATATTTAATTATTATTATTATTTTATACACTAGCAGCTCTATGAGCTGATGCGTGTATATCACTGCACTTGTGTTCTTTAATTATTATTTAAATGTTTGTCAAGTCTATTTTTAAAACAGTTAACTGTTGGAGCACTTATAACAGTTTCCGGAAGAGAGTTCCATAAGTTCATCACGCGATATGGCAAGAAGTGTGTTCTGGGGTTGCTAGCACATGGAGGTGTGGTTAACTTCAGGGAATGGCCTCTTAGATGCTTGTTCTGATTCATCATGTATAACTCTTTCAGGTTTCTGACGTTATAGTGGTCACTGAGTATTTTGTAGGTCTCAGTGAGGTCTCCTCTGTTACGTCTCTGCTCCAGTGTTGTTGAGTTCCATGAGCAGTTCTTCGTAGGACTTGTTTTTAAGGGATACTACCATTTTTGTTGCTCTTCTTTGGACCTTCTCCAGCATTTCAATATCTTTTTTAAAATAAGGCGACCAGATTTGAAACGCATATTCCAGCAATGAACGGATCTTTGATTATTTACTGTCTAGATAGAGCGTCGCCCTGTAATCACTACGACAAAAACGTCCAACTTTTTCAAGCTTGTGTGTGTAACAACCATGTGATAGTCACGTGACAGCTTTGTCTTACGCTCGCGTCATGTCGTTCAATTTGACTATGTGTGCGTGCATAGGGATAATAGGTAATGCCATATTTTCCCCTAAAATAAGTAACTAAGGAACTTTAAATTGATTATTAGGGTTAGATTAAATTTGTATTTTTAAATAATTTGGTCATCAGTATGTCTGAATGTACTATATAGGGTGTTGAAAAAGTGTTGTTGGCAGAATTTTTTTAATTGAAATATAACACATTACATTACATAGAGGGGGTGTTAAAAAGTGCGTTTGAAATTTTAAAGGGTTTCTTTAGATCAGGTCTAGAATACAGGAAAAATATTGAAAAAAATAGATCAATTTTTTTTTAAGTTTCCCATTCAAATTCATGATTCACTATTTATATTTGGTATGGCAAACTGTAAAGAAAAATTGAACGAATTTATCATTTATTTTTGTATTCTTGACTTGATTCTGAGTAACCCCTTAAAATTTCGAACGCATGATAGTATTTTTAGTAGTGATTAAACAATTACAATTAATTGGTATCTAAACAATTAATTGGCCGTAGTTATCCCATAACGATCCAACTGACATAAAGTAAGTTAGAGATAATGTATTTTGTGTCACTGACATACATTTTCGAGCCTCCAATATGTTTTAATTTGGTACCAGAATTATTATTTTAACTCAAATTTGGAGGAAATTTTGCATTGAAAAACTGGCAACACTAAACAAAATGCCAAGTGCGAGTCTTTAAAAATTGGCTGAAAAACGAATTATTTTCTATCAAAATACGATGAATCTGAATTGCTTAGCAATGGTAGGTGACTTTATTTGTTGTTTTCAAACGTTCTTTGTAATTCCTGCACATTTTTATTGCACATTTCGTCATTTTAACCACCTTTTTTTTAATTCGTAACTTGAGCGGGCGTGTGCATCCTTTGACGTCAAACTGGACACTAAGGAGCGGGAAGCGGCTTATAGGCCAACAGTTGGCTGATAATTTTTTGGACGCATCTGCGCCACCAGCGCACTATCTAGACAGTAAATAATCAAACGGACGGATGTATGTTCTGTATATTTTTATGAATAGTTCTTTTGTGATGGTATGGAATGCCTTCCTTATCATATACAGCATGGAATTCGCCCGTTTAGTTATATTTATAATGTGTACATCCCATTTTAAATTGTATGTTATTGTAACTCCTAGGTCCTTTTGTGTATTTACAGCCTGAAGAGGTACATTGTCCACGTAATATCTAAATTTAGGGTTGGTGTTTCCTATGTGCAATACAGTGCATTTTGTAGCATTTAGTGAGATCAGCCAGTCTTTAGTCCATTGTACGATACGGTCCAAGTCTTTTTGAATGATATTGTGGGTGATGAGTGGATTACCTATTATTTTTGTATCATCTGCAAAAATTAATAAGTCAGACTGAATGGCGCTTTTAAGGTCGGTGATGAAAATTCCAAACAGAATTGGTCCAAGGACAGACCCTTGTGGCACGCCACTGTGAACGTTGAAAGGATCTGACACGGTTTCTCCTACCCTTACTTTGAACTTCCTGTTGGTTAAGAAATCTTCTATCCATTGCAGGAGCTGCCCACGAATTCCAAAGTGTTCCAGTTGTCATTGTCGATACAGATAGCATAGTACAATAACTTCTCGGTTTCTCCCCAGGTCTGGCAGCCCGCTTCAACTAGCCGAGATGCTGAAGCGCAAGCGCGCAGTGAAGCGGTCGTGCGGGTCGGGCGGCAGGCACGCACGCCGCAGAGACGACGCGCCCGAGCCGCCGCCGCATCCGCACCGCGCCGTCGCTCCCGACCACGGTACCACTTGTGTTTATAACACAGATCACCCCCTTTATATAGGTCAAAGTCACCAACGCTAGCGGCATGCGAAGGGCGCGGGGAGCGAAAATGCAGTGCTTTGGTTGGCTAAGTCAAGGACACGCGGTAACTATTTTTTTATCAGGTATAACCATTATAACTTGAACTTTGTGTCGCTGTTATCATACGGACGATTAGTACGATCCGCGCGGGTCCCACTTCGTCGATACTGGCGTTGTGAGCAGTTTCTAAATGGCCGGCTGCCCATATGTTCGGTGACATAAGATCAACAGTTCAATGCATCACATGTTTGGATCAAACACCAATACGCCTGTATGTCAAGGAATTGACAAGTGTTTAATTCTTCCCCTCTATTCCAGGTTCAGCAGTACCAAAAACAGCCCGCATGAAGACGTCTTCCTTCCTATCTTCATTGAACCCGTCCCGCTGGGGTCGTTCACCCCACGCTCTCAAGGACAGCGGACTGCTGGCCTCTCCACACGCGTCCACTAACCTCTCCGTGCAAAACAAGTAAGTTAGAAGTTAATAAGATAGTGAGGGTTGATTGTTTGTTGCACTTTCTATTAGGGCTGGCTTTTGCAGACAAATTAGAATAAGTATGTAGCAGGTAAAGGGCATAGGAATGTAAAGGACTCACTAGACAAAGGTTCCCAGTTCAAAGCGAGTTGATCAAAAATGTGCCCCGGAACGTCTTCGTAGACAGATGGGTCTTCGCCACACCAACCAATGAACCCACCAAGTACCGGCTTGGTGGGTTCATTGGTTGGTGTGATGATGTTTTGTTGTACAGTCTGAGACAGATATTGCATTGCGTTCAAGACATTGGCTTAAACAATACCAATAAATGCAACCAACAGCAAATTAAGCAGATCAACAGATGTTGATGTTTACCTACGTTTTTATGAGAAGTACCTAAGAACTACGTAATATTTCGGTCTCTGAACTCTTTTACTGCCAATCCTGTAGGAGTAGGTGCTACCCAAACTCTAAAATCGGCTTCCTCGTGGAGTAACCGGAATACAGAGCGGCAGTAAAAGAATTTATAATGGATTTCCATCCACAGAGAAAAGGTTCGCGAATGGATCAAGTTGACCGACGTGCGGCTGCAGCGCGAGATTTTTATTACCAATGTTTCTGTTAGAATTATCCACCTAATATTTCCGTCTCCTAACAATTTATTTCCATCCACAGAGAGAAGGTCCGCGAGTGGATCCAGTGGACGGCCGCCCGGCTCCAGCGCGAGTGGGGCGCGCTGGGCGGCGGCGGCGGCGCCCTGGAGCAGCTGGCGGCGCTGGCGGCCGCGCTGCCGCACGCCGCGCAGCACCGCGCCGCGCTCGAGCAGCTGCGCGACACGCTGCTGCAGCACGACGTGTCGCCTTTCGAGGTAAGCGACATACCATAGACTATAGAGCTTAGTAAGAAGGTCCGCGAGTGGATCCAGTGGACCGCCACTCGTCTCCAACGTGAGTGGGGCACCCTGGAGCAGCTGCGCGACACGCTGCTGCAGCACGACGTGCCGCCGTTCGAGGTAAGCTACATACCATAGACTATAGAGCATAGTAAGAAGGTCCACGAATGGATTCAGTGGACCGCCGCTCGCCTCCAACGTGAGTGGGGCGCCCTGGAGCAGCTGCGCGACACGCTGCTGCAGCACGACGTGTCGCCCTTCGAGGTGAGCCAGATACGTGAGACCGAATACATGTCGTGATTTCTTTACCTTTTTTTGGCAATGGGAAAAAGCCTAAAGGCCCGGCCCGTCTGATTGAAAGTGGTTACAGCCGCCTATGAGCATTTGCAACCCCAGAGGTGCTATCAATACTTTGCTGAATCTTCAAAAACCTTTTGAAAAAGAAAAAAATATTATTTTCCTTTTTAAGTCTTGCGGCTAATACAAACAGGGTTGCGACTTCCTAGTAAGTATGAAAATACCTGTATCAGGAAGCCTCGCTCTTCCTTATCAGAAAATAATCTTTTCAATCCCTTCTTGAAGAGTCCAATAGCGTAGACCTCGGGGAAAACCTTGACCTCATGCCACAGCTTGAGGATTCTAGGTAAGAAACACCTCTGAATTTTTACGGCTCAAAACCAATTAGGCTTTAGCTGATGCGGATTAATCCTACTCCGATGGCGAGTGGTGCGGTGGTAAAACTGCTATATGATACACAGAGCTTCAGAACACATACCGTTATATAAGCGGTAGAACACACGTTTAACATTTGCCTCATTTCCTGTATTAACATTTTTGTGTTCCAGGTCAACCACAGCGGCGTGCTAGGCGCACT
The DNA here is from genome assembly GCA_958295455.1 of Coleophora deauratella. Classification (NCBI taxonomy): domain Eukaryota; kingdom Metazoa; phylum Arthropoda; class Insecta; order Lepidoptera; family Coleophoridae; genus Coleophora; species Coleophora deauratella. Next base: position 7,149,112 of record OY282390.1, on the reverse strand, counting down.
GCTGTCCTTCCTCACTGGAGGCGAGACGGCAGATGACGCGGAAGGCGAGGGCGAGGGAGAAGGGAAAGATTCGGCCGAGACGGTCGCCACTTGCGAGCAGAGGCTGCGGCTGTTCCTGCACGTGTTCGCTGATCTACCGCTGCAGCCAGAGTGAGTAGATTAGCGCTGGATCTGTTGATATGCAACACTAGTGCAGGATAGTAGATGATATCGAACTATGGCCAAAATGATTGATCAGATAAAACACGATGTTTTGCTTCACACAGCAGGGAAGCAGTTGATGTGGGAGTGGATAGCGGGGTTATTGTTATGCAAGCCCCCCTAGCCTTAAAAGTTGACACATTTATATCTTTGCTCCTAGCGACAAAACATGTTTATAGGGGAGGTATATGTTCAACAGTGTATCTCAATCGGGTGAGACGATAACGGTTATTAACCTTATGCTATCTTGTTGATGGAGACTGCTTAAACAGCGACACTTTGACCCAACTTTGTTGTGTCAGCCTCTTAAAACCTTCGTACCTATCCCTAGTCAAATATAATATATGTTGGACCTTGTTAAATAATATGTTGCACCCTGTCAAATATCTGTCGACCTTATGCTAAAGTGTACTGTGTTACCCAGCTTGACCGAATGGAGCGAGCGTGGTGGCGCCCTATCCCTAGCGGCGACGTCGTCGGCGGCGGCGGGCGGGCCGGCCGCGCTGACCGCGCTCGTGGGCAAGGTGAACGCGTGCGTGTCCCACCTGGAGCAGTTCCCGGTGCGCGTGCACGACCTGCCCGCGCGCCCCGCCACCTCCGCGCTCAAGTTCTTCAACACGCATCAGCTCATGGTCAGTGTTAAAGCATCTATTATTCGGTTAAGCCAATATTACAATGAAATGTTTAATGAAAGAGCACAGCGCACTCTTGTCGGGGATCCCGGTACGTCATTACTTAGGATATAGGCAGCGTGCTCACTAATCAAATAAAGTTCGTAATTGTATTATATTTGTAGTATCTATGTTCTTTTAATTGTATAAGTTTGACTAGATATTAATTAAACCGTTTTTTTTTTGTTGCAGTGTGATCTCAAACGTCATCCGACATGCACCAACCTGAAACAATGGAAAGGCGGTGTAGTGCGGATAGACCCATTAGCTTTAGTTCAGGCCATTGAAAGGTTAGTGATTCTTCTTTTATCGAGTAGGTATGGTACAATGTTTCTTCGTTTTGTTGGATAAACAACAAGGATATGGTAATTTAAGTACTAAGTAAAATGTTAATGTACTAAGTGTATTACTCGACAACTACAGATATGTCTCAGCATATAAAACAGTCACGTTTGACCTGACAGTAATTCATTTCGTATTATAGTAGTAAAGTGGTCGCCTGGTTGCGGAAACAGCCCGCCCGAACCTGTAGCTAAGTAATAAAGTCCGGTATCTGCTCGGTAGGTACCTAGCGGCGCGCGGCTACGCAGCGGTGCGGGCCCGCGATGGTGCGGCCGCGGCGGCGCACTCGGACGACGACGCCGCCTCCGACGACGACGTGGACGACTCGCTCGCCACGCCGCCGCACCACCAGCCCGCCGAGTGAGTACTCTGTTTACTGCTTTTCACAGTGTACGCAACGGTAGATATGACAGCGATAGTCAATCTCTTGCCATAGTCATAGAATTTAGGAGAGATTGCGTGTAACGCCCCAGTTTTTACATACTAGCTAATAGTAGTTAGTTTCTTTGCGATTTCAACAACGTTTCTTCTCATTCCGTAAGGCTTCTGCCCCAGTCAACGGGTCCTGCACCTATTTTGTGCAATCCTGTGTCTATATTTATTTAAATATATATAAGTATGTTTATCAGTCTCTAGTTCCTCTATCTAGTACACTAGCGAATGCAAGAATAAGATAGAGCGATAGAACAATGAATCGAACCCATAAGTCGAACCCAGCAAAACGCAATGTAGCAAGCAATTAGCGTGTCATTACGAGTGTTATGTCGTCATGTATTATTATATATTTCAAAAAGGCATCAAATAAAAATTGACCGTGTATGATTAATGCCGGATATTTATTTGTTTACTGATTGCGTGTCTGTTAGCGCGGAGCACAAGCTGGAGTTCCTGATCGGCGACACGGTGCTGCCGTACAACATGACGGTGTACCAGGCGGTGCGCCAGTTCGCCGAGCAGGCCGACGCCGACACCGACACCGAGACGCCGCTCGGTGAGCTTGCCTGTAGTCTTGCGTGCGTGCGTGCTTGCGTGTGCGTGCGTGCTTGCGTGTGCGTGCGTGCGTGCGTGTGTGTGTGCGTGCGTGCGTGCGTGTGTGCGTGCGTGCAGACAAAAATACTGATAACAAACACTAGTGAAAAAAACTAACCTTTTATTTTTCAGTTTTATCCGATAGATATTTTGCGATGTCTTAACGAAATTATAAAGTGTTCCTTTTATTATAATCACAAAATTAGTTCATCCAAGACGTTACTCAATACATGTGTAAGTTTGAAATAGTAGTGAGAAAGCTTACTTCTTTTATTCCAGTCAACAAGGTGAGAGAACTGAAGTATCTTATCTCTTTTGTAGCGAATGCGGGTATCTGGGTGCAAACACACACGATATACTACCGCGCAGTGGAAGCCACAGAGCCGCCCCGCGCGGAAACCTCTGCCTCAAAGAAAGGAAAAGGACAGCCGACCAAACTGTCGTCGAGGCGGAAACCTGATCTCTTATGGAACGGTGAGGGTTAGATCGTATATTTAAAAATTAATTACGTATGTTTCTTGTGTATGTTGCGAGTTATTTTGAGTAGAAAAAACTTGAATACTTGAAGTCTTGTTTGCTTTGTTGTCATCTCTAGCAGATTTTTCTATGAAGATATCTATTATCATTATCATGCAATAGTAACTTAATTAACCATCATACGGCGCTTCGTGATAAAAGTTCTCTTTATGTTCATCACTAATCAAATTGATCAAAACGGTCTCTGCTAAGTGGTTACGTTGTGGAACCTTTTGAACATAAAGATTCAGAGAAGCAATTGTTTTTTCACCTCTCCATTACGAAAAGGGTGCCTTTGGTCCCTAAAAACTCAAAGCAAAAACGGTTTTTGCTGCGAGCGTGAGAAAAAGTGATTCGAATTTCGAACACCATCTTTTGCGCGGCGCTGAAAAAAATATGGGCGATAGTTCCTTCAGAAACTTATTTTGGCCAAGCGAATACTCATAACGAATAACCATAACTCATAGGCATAAAATGTTGTCTGTTATTTAATGAAATTTAAGTTTATAAATTTTGCTATTGCATTTTTAAAGACGTAATATTAGCTGGTCGAGGTGAAAAGTTTTATGTTTAACACGAGAGCAAGTTATTTTTATGTCTCGTGCCTTTAAATCACTCACTATGTCAGTAGTCTATTCTTCTCGTGCCTTTAAATCACTCACTGCTCATACTTCGCTATAGTTCGTGATTTAAAGTCAGCACTCGTAGCAAAAAATAACTTTGCTCACTAGTTGAACAAATAACTATGGTCTGCCTATAAACTTTTGAACGTAACGATTAAGAGAAGCAATCGTTTCGCTGCCGCCTAGAAACCGAGAAGGAATTGTTTTTTTTTCGCCTACAAACTTTTGAATATAACCATTAAGAGAAGCATTAATTTGTCTGCCGCCTACAGAGGGCGTGGTCCCGACGCGGTCGTCGCCCCTCGTGGTGATGGTGCGGTCGCCGCTCATCGGCGGCGGCGGCGAGGTGCGCGACGCGTCGCTGCCGGCGCTGTCGGTGCTGCGCGCGCTGCACGCGCTGGCGCGCCACTGGCACACGCTGTACCGCGCCGCCTGCCTGCCCGAGCCGCGCCCGCTGCTGCACCACGCCGACTTCATCAACGCCAAGGTAATACGTGATGGTGGGCTCGCCCCTCATCGCCGGGGCTAAAAGCGGGGGCAGCGAGGTCGTCGAGTTCATCGACGCCAGGGTAACGCGCCGCGTGCTAAGTAGTATGTTTTGTCATACATGATAAATAAAAATTGACTTTCTACACTGTTGGGTACTCACTCATCGAATTGTATGAAGAGTACAATTTATTTTTGCTCCGATAAAATTGGTTTCTTAGAGAAAGTTGTTGAGTTTCATGAGCAGAAAATAATGTTGTTATATTGGTTGACTCACGGGCTACGTTATATTTTATGCATGAACTGTTTGAAACAATTCTCAAATGCTTTTTCATTTTCAGCTCGCCGCCAAAGCAAACAGACAGTTACAAGATCCTCTAGTCATAATGACTGGAAACCTTCCGCCTTGGTTAAAGAAAATAGCTTACGCTTGGTAAGTCGCAAACAAATCTCATATATATCTTTAAGTCAATGCTTGTGGCTTCTATACTAACTACTTAATTACTACTTACTTAGCTCAGCGACTAAGTGTGTCTTGGCCTCCGATACGAGGAGTCGCCTCTGTTCTCGGTCTACTGTACTAACTAATTTAATATTTCCGCAGCCCATTCGTTTTCCCGTTCGAATGCCGGCACCTCCTCTTCTACGTAGTATCATTTGACCGTGACCGCGCGTTACAACGGCTTCTGGAAGCTGGCGGCGAGCGCGGCGCCGCGGCCGCCGGCAACGACGCCGAGCGAGTGGCGCCCCGCCTGGACCGCCGCAAGAGGACCGTGCAGAGGCATAACGTGTTGCGACAGGCTGAGCATGTGATGCACGAGTTTGCGCATTCTAAGGTAAGCTGGCATAGTTTATTGATGTCTAGGTATATGCGAAAAAAGTTCCATTAGGAGAGACAGGATAGTAGAGAGGTACAGTAATACACATTTAATAAGGCTTGCCGATGTACCTGCGCAGTAGACAATATTTTAATTACGCGGGAAACTGATGGACCTATCAAGTAGCTTCATTGTCACCCTCCATTACAAGTTCCGAAAATCTGTGCCGCTATTGGCTGATTGATTTCGCGCCTGATTCAATGAAATCGTCAGCTGTCAGAGAGCTGTCACCGTGCGTTGATTGTTTCGGGTGTTTCCGTCGATATTTTGTTCTTGTCTGCGCGAACGAAGATTACCGACGCGCCTTATTTTTTTTGTACTACTGTAACTATGAATTGTTATCTTCTTATCGTCGTTTGTTAGGTTAAAGTGATATGTAGGGAGAGGACAGTTCAGAGGCATAATGTGGTCAGGAAATTAGACAATTTATTGAAAGAATTCTCTCATTCTAAGTGATAATAAAAAAGCCACAACAGCGCGTTAATAAAAAGCTTTAATCAGAAGCCATCGCTATTAACAATAGCGTAATAAAAATGGCCAACTGGTGCTAAAATATACATTGTTTTGGTGCAGGCGCTGCTAGAGATCCAGTACGAGAACGAGGTGGGCACGGGGCTGGGCCCCACGCTGGAGTTCTACGCGCTGGTGTCGCAGGAGCTACAGCGCGCCGACCTCGACCTGTGGCACGGCAGCGAGAACTTCAAGCAGAAGGTAATGCGCCTCTTTATAAATTAGTAAAATAGTAGTAAGGCCTTCCTAAGGGAGCCTTTAAAGTTAAATTGTTCATCATCATCAGCCGAAATACGACTGCTGGACAAAGGCCTCCGTCCCTCAAGGATTTCCACCTAGACCGGATCGTTCATTGTTCATTTCGAAAAAAATGTATGCTCTTAGATACCTTTTCTTTGCCCTGCGTTTACTAGCAACTGCGTATGGCCCGGTTCTGGTCCTCAAGAATTTATTAAGTCCGTAGGATCGACTTCGTGGTCTGGCGGCTTGGCTAGTCTGCACTGCTAGGCTAGTCTGTCTTCACATGGGGAGGTCGCGGATTCGATTCCCGCGGGGACCAACTTTGTAGGACTCTGTTTGGTTGATGATAGAGTATGAGCCTGCCTAGCTAGATACCACCATCTTAATCTAAGTTAGCATTGCATTGGAGAATCATAGTAAGCCCGCTTCTATCTTCGGCATTATCGCCACTCACTACCAGGTGAGATAATGCCAAGGGATTATCAATTGTTCATAACATATATGTATGTATGTAAATAATCAAAACTCACTAAGAACATTATTGCAAAATCTAATCATCACGTCCGTTCTACATACAGCCAACATCGTTCGGCGGGGAAATAGTGAAGAGCCAGCCGCCCGTCGTCAGCGACCGCTCCGCCGACGCGGCCGCCCGCCTCGCCTCCTCGGTGCGCGACGCCCTCAGCCTAGACGAGGAGCGATCCCCCGAACCGTCCGAAGAGAAAGAAACTTCCATCCCGTCCCCGGCGCCGGACGCGACTTACGTGACGTGGCCGTGCGGTTTGTTCCCGCAAGCCGTAGGGCGGAATGCGCGCGCATCACACGTGTCCCGGGTGAAGGCCAAGTTCCGATTCCTCGGCAAGTTTATGGCGAAGGCTGTTATGGATTCGAGGATGGTGGGTTGTATTGTTGTTTATTTTTAAATTTCTTATTTGCCAGTTCTAATATAAACATCGTTTCGCCCGACTGTACTTATGTATTTTTGTTTACGACTTCAATATGCCAAAGAAATTGAAATTGTGCTTTTAAAACATGATGTGTGACGTTCTCTGTTAAAAGTCACGATTTTTGTGAACACATTTCCAAAACGGAATCGACACACTATTCTTAACGAATCCCCGAGTGACGTCATCGTCGTTGCCGTCATCGCCAGGTGGACATCCCGCTGTCGCTGTCGATGTACCGGTGGCTGGTGAGCGAGGAGCGCTGGCTGGGGCTGAGCGACGTGCGGCACGTGGCGCCCGAGCTGTGGCGCTCGCTGTGCCGGCTGCGCGCCGTGGCCGAGCGCGCGCGCGGCCTCGCCGCCGACGCGCACCACACGCCCGACCAGCGGCAGCACCTGGTGAGACCGTCTGCACCTAGCTTACCGGCCGCGGCTGAGCCCGCCTTGGTACCGTTTTTAAGAGATGAAACTTTGAAGTACCTGAATTATACTATGATGTAGTCTTGTATCCCCATTTATATACATGTAGGGTGGCTTACCAAAGGCTATAAATATTTAGAATTTTTTTATTCGGTATCCGGCGGGATTCTCGCTTATTATATCCGGCTGGACAGTAAATAAAGGCCAAATACCGGATAGTTACCGCCATGACTGCCGTGATGAAATGCTAGTCATTTATTTACAGTTAAAGCTAGAGTGATCTGAATCAGAGCCGCGAGTTCATTAAGAATACAAGTCTTATTAAGAGTATATCATTCTCGCTTAAAATAATTATAATTGCATTCATACTGTTTCTCGCTTACACTCAGGAACAAATGGTGAGTGTATTTGTAGCAAGAATTTCATTCGCTTCGCCCTTACCTTTCCTTAAACCTACCTGTTTCGACATATCTGAGATCAATAGACAAATACATATGCAGGGTTACAGGAAAAGTCGTACTGAATATTAAAACACGTTATTATTCTGGTGATTTCTGATGGATTTGATTCTATGATATGGTGTCCGAAACTTAACCGTTATAGAGATATTGAACTTTAAAGATTTTTTAAAAAATCCTAACTTTTTTTGCTTTTTTGTCGTTTTTTTGGGTTTAAGTGCTTCTGGGGTACGTTTTTGTGATGTAACTAGTTAGAAGGCATGTCAATTAATAAAAATGATTAACCAAAACTGAACCTACTACTAACAGCTTAAAAAGACTGCTTGACAACGGTTAGAATTAAATAATTTTCATTAAGTGTTTTTAAATTTCAAGCTCTCTGTTTTAAAAAAAAATTATGGAACTTATTCTGCAAATAGTTTCAAAAACTTCTACGTCTCTTAAGCTATTCAAAAAGGTATAACACTTACTATTAAATAGGCAAAATATTGACTAGGGTTTCTGCTCGAGCTTTCTCGAACTCGAGAAAACTCGAGAAATTTGTCTTCATTCGAGACGAGAAAAAAATGACTGGAGCTCGAGAATTCTCGAGTTCCGAATGTGAATTGCGCCAAGCGCGTCGTGCGTCTTTTTTTGTCGCGTAAACGCACAGTTGTGGACAGCTAACCATCTAAGTGATGGAGATGAAAATATTGTCGCTTAGAACGATGGCCAAAAGAAGCGGCACGATTTCTCGAAGCACTCTCCGTACTATATGCGATAGAGAATGCAGAGCGAGGCTACATCTCTACGCAGTGCCAAGGGGCCAAGCCGATCTGAAATATGCTGGCAGCTTACAATTCGGCTTGCTCTCTATTGAATGCGGTCCAGAGGTAGGAGCTGCTACTGGGGTGCCCCTGCCCAGAGATGAGAACAGTCTTTATTCCATATGAGGCCGAACCTGCGCCTTATAAAGTTGCAGGCGATGGGCCGCGGTGAAATACCATCTCGATCTATTGAGCACACACACCACACCAAGCTTCTTCAAGGCTAATTTAGCCTTACCCTTTAGATCAGTGTTTTTCAACCTTTTTTAATACCCGACCCCTTTAAAACTTAAAAAATTCTTGCGACCCCCCTAGGGCCATAAACATACAAAATGTAAGTGATTTGAGATTTAAGTTTATAATTTTCGTCAATTAGAAAACGATTTACTTATCAACGACGTCTCCAAAATAGACCCACGTTTTGAAAAATTGATAAAAAATAAACAGGCCCAGTGTAGGACCTATAAAACACTTACATTTTCTTGTACCCGCGACCTCTTGAGAAAGGCTTCGCGATCCCCCAGGGGGCCGCGACCCACAGGTTGAAAAACACTGCTCTAGATAACCACGGAACTGGACTTCACTCTAAATGTCGACACCAAGGGTTCCGATAATAGCTGAGGCATTTAGGGGTATCCTCAAAACGAGTTGATACGATAAATGGCATTTTCTTGGCGGTGAACGCGCAAACCTGTGTCTTGGTGGGGTTAAATTGGACCAAATTATGTCGACCCCATTCCGAAACTTTCTTTAAAGAAGCCTCAATTTCAGACACAAAATTGTTTCGAGTCTCGATGACATTTTCCCGAGAAATGTTGCACGGACGGTATAGACGACATCACCTGTGCTGTCATCCGCATAACAGTGAGTGCTGCTGATTTGTAGCATATCATTGATATGCAGAAGGAACGGTGTAGGCGAAAGCAGACAGCCTTGAGGGACACCAGCATTCACAGACATAGAATCTGAGCATTGTGCCAGACCCGATCGAAGGCCTTCGCTCTGTCCAAACTAACCGCCAATGTTTCTCGATCGCCTATGCCCAACGGTAGACAAGAAGATCACCACCGGACCGGCCCCTACGGAAACCGTACTGTCGGTCATTAAGCAGCTGGTGGTCCTCTGGGTACCGAAGGAGCTGGCTATTGATAATAAACTCCATTATCTTTAAGAATAAGGAGGTTATGGCTATCGGCCTGTAGTTGGACGGATTCGAGCGGTCACCTTTTTTAGGGATCGGGTGCACCAAAGCTGTCTTCCATGAGTTCGGGACTACGCCAGAAGAGTAGGAAAACCAAAAAAAGCGCGTTAAAACTGGAGCCAACTCTGGAGCACACACCTTCAACACGATAGGAGGGATTCCATCGGGCCCACTCGACTATTAGTTTAGTGCTAAGTTTTGATTTTAGTTGTTTTGTTTAGAGTTTATCTATGTATCTGTTTTAGTATGTAAGAAGATTTTAATTTTTATTCCTTTCCTTTCTTAAATAAGAGGTACCAAATACTAGAAAATTATCACATAAAAAAATTTGATTTTCTAAATTAATTTTAATATATTCCAATGGTTTGTATAAAAAGACTCGAGATCCGAGAAAACTCGAGAATTTGGCTCGAGAATTCTCGAAACTCGAGAATTCTCGAAACTCGAGAAATAAAAAAGGTCGAGAAATCAGAAACCCTAATATTGACCAAATAACAGTTAAGTTAGCAGAGGGTACATTTTTTTGACAACTCTTTAGTCCTTTTCAGCTCCAAACGAAGAGCAGTTTTCTTCTCAAAACTTTGTTTAAGGTTAAACGTTAGTCGAATCTGTACAAGGTTCCTCAAGATGTTCATCTTCGGTTTCTAGTTCTATGTTGTTCTGTATTTCGTGAAATTTCTTTATTGTTTTGTCGAGTGACTCCAAGCGGGTCTATGTACTTACTTGGGTCTTGAGTGTCGAGCACATTTTCTGTGCGCGTTAATAAATAAACTAAAATTTCCAGGAGTGATCTTTTTACACCCTGTATAAGTAAAAATATCAGCCTGTGTACCACAAATATCGAGCTGAAACTCACAACTAGACCTTGCTGGGTAAACAATATTTTCGTCTTTCAGATGTCCCTGACGTGAGAATGACAGCGTCTTTTTTTCTGAATATAAAAAAGTTTGCCAGCATAAATTACACAGACTAAAAAGTATTTATAATAAATTTGCTACTTTGGTCAAGCAAAATGCAAGATGGCGCTAAAAACGGAATCCTCAGCTAAACAAAGCTTATCAGACTAGTTGAGATCGTAGTTACTGTCATTTCAGAAAGGTGGTGCTGAATTATACACCACTACATGCGTAAAATTTATGGTATTTTACTGCAGTTTTTAATGATATTACAGAAATAAATAATATATACATTTGGCGAAAATAAAAGGTTGTAAAGTTTACGTTGGACAGATAAAATCAAAAATATTGTGTGTATTTGTATAGTTTTAACCGAGGTAAATTTGTATGAAATAGGGTGACTGACGTTTAACCTTAAGGCCTTAATTCTTGTTAATCGACTCTTTAATTTTAATCGGGGATTTAGTGCAAGTAACCGTTTTATTTTGGATCCGGCGCTCAAACTTGGCATAGTTGTTCCCTAGGCCGTCCTGAGTGGGTAAAGCCCGGGAGCCATCGGGAGCCATCCGCCGTTTGGCAGGGGGAGGTGGGAAAAGTTTGCTTCTGCCGCGCTCCATTTGTGGGCTTATATGGCTTCCATGGCTTTCCGCATATGTGTCGATTATTTTTTAATGGTCTAAGATATTAGCATGAAAAAAATATATTCTGAAAGCCACACTTTCTAGAATTATAAAAATATAAATTTTATTAGAATAGCATAATAAATACTTAGTGAAAAAAATATAATTCAATGCGTGGCAGTGTAGCATAAAACGCGCGGTCCGCGCGGTTCTAATTTTCAGAAGTTATATTTCGTTCTTTTTTCTACGAAAAGTATGTTCTTTTGTTGCAGAAATGAATTTTTCATCCATGAAATATCTGAAAATGATATATACCTATAGTTATGGAGATATAAGCCCCAAAAAAGAGCGACTCAACAAGTAGATAATGAAGTGTGGGTGGTTTTTAACTTTTAATGGTCTAAGATATTAGCATGAAAAAAATATATTCTGAAAGCCGCATTTCCTAGGATTATAAAAATATAAATTTCATTAGAATAGCATAATAAATACTTGGTGAAAAAAATATAATTTGATGCTCAGCAGAGTAGCATAAAACGCGCGATTTTAGTATCTGTTGTTCGTAAGTAAATAAAATTAATTATCTAGCGCCCAAAAATGATTGTTAAGTAACATAATATAAATAGGTACATAATATTCTTATTTTTTAGTTCCTTTGATTTATGTTTTGTTGCTGAAAAAACTTTATTTCTTTCTTTCTTAAATATTTCTCGCACGCACAAAATATTTGTCACGTAGAACAAAAAATATTTTCCTTAAAAAAACATAATATGAGAAAATCCGAAAAATGTGACTATTTCTCATACGAATAATGGTGGTTTACTATCTATCGGTCTGTCTATCTATCAGCCGAAAGACGTCCACTGCTGGACAAAGGCCTTCCCCAAGGATTTCCACACCGACCGGTCCTGTGCGGCTCGCATCCAGCGGCTTCCCGTAACCTTCACCAGGTCGTCGGTCCACCGAGCCGGATGCCTGCCCACACTGCGTCTTCCGGTGCGCGGCCGCCACTCGAGAACTTTACTGCCCCAACGGCCATCTGTTCGACGAGCTATGTGCCCTGCCCGCTGCCACTTAAGTCTAGCGATTATGAGAGCTATGTCGGTAACTTTAGTTCTCCTACGTATCTTCTCATTTCTGATTCGATCACGTAGGGAAACACCAAGCATAGCACGCACCATCGCCCTTTGGGTGACCTTGAGCCTTCTTGTGAGACCCATAGTAAGCGACCATGTATCGGATCCATATGTCATCGCTGGCAACACACTGCGGTATTTTGGACGTGAACATATTGCGGAGCTGCCCAGCTGAGTTGGATTCGACTATTGATCTCTTTCTCGAAGTTGGGCCTACCTGACGGGACTGTTTGTCCGAGGTATACATATTCTTCAACAACTTCGAGTGTAGAGTCTCCAACCTTCTGAGGAGTGTATGTAACACGGACGTTTGACATGATTTTCGTCTTATACACGTTCATTTTTAAAAACCCACTTTTTGGGAGACTACTGAGTCTATCGAGCATTGCGCCTAGGTCCTCCAAGGTCTCAGCCATGATCACAATATCGTCAGCAGATCGAAGGTGAGTGATGTACTCACCATTGATGTTGATGCCGAGTCTTCTCCAGTCCAAAAGCTTGAAAACGTCTTCCAGTCTCACCCCACGCTACAGCCGAATAGGTTTTGAATTCTGATCCTGGAGGTGGACCGACATGGTGGCGTTTTCATACAAACATTAAATACTTCGATGTATCGATAGTCATTTTGGCACCGGTGGAGAGACTGTTACACAGCCCAGGTCTCGATCGAATTAAAAGGCTTTCTCATAGTCCACAAAAGCCATTATACTCTTCAATCTTCTGTGTGATCTGCCGCAGCGTATGTAGGTATGTGGTCTACGGCACTGAAGCATTTTCGTAAACCGGCTTGTTCGGGAGGCTAAAAGTTGTCAAACCTGCGTTCCAGACGATTCGTAATGACTCTCGAAAACAGCTTGTCTTATCTTATCACCCTTCTTCTTCTTGAAGAAGAGCACCACCACACTTCTGTGCCATGCTGTAGGCGTTCGTTCCTCGAGCATGACGGAATTAAATAGCTTCTGAAGAGATATAACTACCGGTTCTCCACCTGCTTTCAGAAGCTAAGCCGTAATTCCATCATCACTCAGTGCCTTGTTGTTCTTAAGCTGTTTGTGAGCCATTCTAATTTCACACAGGCTGAAATCTAGGATATCTTCGGTATAGTGTCGGGTCAATCCGGCTCTCGGATGTTCAGCCAGATTACTGACGACAGGTAAGCATGTAGTCGTGTATAATTGTCCGTAGAACTTCTCAACCTCTTCCAACAGCTCGGGCTTGTATGACATGACTCTACCATCCTCGGTCTTCAGCTTTGTCAGTTGGCTTTGACCAGCAGACAGATCCCTTGCGAATACTTTTGACCTTTTATTGCGCTCGATAGCCTCTTTAATACGATTGGTATTAAATTGACGTATAGCGCGGATCAAGGACTTGGAGATCTGTCTGTTTAGTCGCCGATATTGACAAGCACCTTCAGAGGATTTCAGAATCAGGCTCTGTCTGTTCTCCATGAGCTCACTGGTCCGAGATCCGAGATGTTCTTTTTGAACGTCTGATTTTGAGACTTTATTCTCAGCCGTTTGGATAATATCCACAAACCTTCCGTATTCGAAGCGGTTGTGCAACTCGAGCTGAAAGCTTTCGAGGTTTTAGAGTTGTATAGGCACTGTTCCGAGCGTGGACTGCATCAGTTGTTAAGAAAATAATTTGACGTGGCATGCGGAGCACGTAAACGGTTACAAGATTAATGCGCCAATAAGATTAATGCGCCAATAAGAGTCAACTCATTATGGTTATGTATGTATGACCTTATCTGAAGTCAGTTAACCTGGGTGATCAAGGCGACCACGCAAGTTAGATAGTAGACCACCATTATTCATATAAGAAATAGTTACGTACGTTTTTATAAGGAAAATATTTTTTGTTTTACGTGACAAATATTTTGTGCGTGCGAGAAGTATTTAAATAATAATATTATGTACCTATTTATATTATGTTATTTAATAGTAATTTTTGGGTGCTAGATGATTCATTTTATTTACCCACGAACAACAGATACTAAAACTGAGCGTTTTATGCTACTCTGCCGAGCATTAAATGTTTTTTTTTTACTAAATATTTATTACGCTATTTTAATGAAATTTATATTTTTATAATTCTAGGAAATGTGACTTTCAGAATATATTTTTTATTTCTAATATCTTAGACCATTAAAAGTTAATCGACACATATGTGGAAAAAACCACCTACACTTCATTATCTACTTGTTGGGTCGCGCTTCTTTTGAGGCTTATATCTCCATAAATATAGGTACTAGGGCAAGTCCGATATCATTTTCGGATATTTCAAAGATGATAAATTCATTTCTGCAACAAAAGAAAATACTTTTCGAAGAAAAAAAAGAAATATAACTGCTGAAATTTAGAACCGCGCGGACCGCAGCGTTTTACGCCATGCATTGAATTATATTTTTTTCACTAAGTATTTATTATGCTATTCTAATGAAATTTATATTTTTATATTTCAAGGAAGTGTGGCTTTCAGAATATATTTTTTTCATGCTAATATCTTAGACCATTAAAAATTAATCGACACATATGCGGAAAAAAGGTAGTCATGTTTTATACGTTTTATCAAATATTTATTTTTTTATGTATAGAAAGTTATTTTTTTTGTTACAGAAATAAATTCTTCATCCTTTAATCATACGAAAATGATATCTCACTTGCCCTAGTGCCAATAGTTTTGGAGATATAAGCCCATAAATGGAGCGCAACAGAAACATACTTTCCCCCCCTCCCCCTACCAAACGGGGGATGGCTCCCGATGGCTCCCGGGCTTAATCTTCTACTAAACATCTACTTAAATAAAAAACACTTTGAGTTGAGTTGAGTTGAGTTTAAATCCACTCAGAACGGCCTAGGTAACAACTATGCCAAGTTTGAGCGCCGGATCCAAAATAAAACGGTTCCCATACTAGGCGTTGCACTAAATTCCCTACTATTTACAGATTCTCATCGATTAATAAGACTAAAGGCATTAGGGTGCATTTCCACTGATGCGGAGCGGGGCTGAGCAGGGCGGAGAAGATCAGAGAATAGTAGCAAGTGTTTCCACTGAAGCGGGGCGGAGCAGAGTGGAGCGAAGTAGGGCGGATCAGAGTAGAACAGAGTGGAGCGAATTAGGGCGGAATGGAGTAGAGCGGAGCAGAGCAGACCTAGAAAATGGTCACATGCAGCTCCAGACCACTCAGTTTAGCTTCGCTTCGCTCCGTCCCGCTCAGCTCTGCCCCGCTCCGCTCCGCCCTACTTCGCTCCACTCTACTCTACTCAGCTTCATCCCGCTTCAGTGGAAACACTTGCTACTATTCTCTGATCTTCTCCGCCCTACTCAGCCCCGCTCCGCATCAGTGGAAATGCACCCTAAGGCCTTTAGTCTTATTAATCGATGAGAATCTGTAAATTAAAGAATCGATTAACAAGAATTAAGGCCTTAAACAAAGTTTTGAGAAGAAAACTGCTCTTCGTTTGGAGCTGAAAAGGACTAGAGTTGTAAAAAAAATTTACCCTCTGCTAACTTAACTGTTATTTGGTCAATATTTTGCCTATTTAATAGTAAATGTTATACCTTTTTGAATAGCTAAAGAGACGTAGAAGTTTTTGAAACTATTTGCAGAATAAGTTCTATACATTTTTTTAAAAACAGAGAGCTTCAAATTTAAAAACAGTTAATGAAAATTATTTAATTCTAACCGTTGTCAAGCAGTCTTTTTAATCTGTTAGTAGTAGGTTCAGTTTTGGTTAATCATTTTTATTAATTGACATGCCTTCTAACTAGTTAAATCAAAAAAACGTACCCCAGAAGCACTAATCCAAAAAAAATCGACAAAAAACCAAAAAATTGAGGATTTTTTAAAAAATCTTTAAAGTTCAATATCTCCATAACGGTTAAGTTTCTGACACCATATCATAGAATCAAATCCATCAGAAATCACCTGAATAATAACGTGTTTTAATATTCAGTACGACTTTTCCTGTAACCCTGTATATGCATATTGAATTTGCCATAAGTTGAGTCTCCCGTCCATTTCAATGAGCGATTTTCGACGTTTATTGAGATTGAACAGATGATTTTAGTAGCTATGTGCACGTTTAAGCATGTGGTACGTACGCTGGGTGCACTCTGTACAAACCCTCGTTTCGCTGGCAGATCTCCGCGCTGGAGCTGGACGGGTGCCCCATCGAAGAGCTGGGGCTGGACTTTATCCTGCCCGGCGACGGGTGCACGGAGCTGCGCCGCGGCGGCCGCGACATGCCCGTCACCGCGCACAACCTGCACAACTACATCGCGCTCGTCACGCACTGGCTGCTCTACGAAGGTACGACTCTATTGTCGACATGTATGTGTATAAGGAACAAACACTTATATATCCATTGAGCTTGAGAAAGTGGCACTAGGCCAATGGTATGAACAAGAGATGAGTAGGTCCGACCGGAACCGAATCCGCAGACCCGTATCCTTCATGGAACTGATGGGTGTAACTTTGGCTGCAAGTTGGATGGATCCAGATCCTTCGGTACTAGTTCCGACAGACTGAATGGATCGAACGAAGCACATGCGGACGCTATTGTATACGTATAGTCGGAGCTAACTGGATGGCGGGAGAATGGGGCAAGTGCGGGTGACGAGTTGCGTGCACTTTACTTATTCACGACGAACTTTCGAACAAGTGTATTAGATGGCGCTCTTTTTAATTCCTCATTTGGTAACTTTGTAACACGCATAACTATGATGGAAATATGACTTCACTTGTTTCTTTTGTTTGACAGGTGTAACAAAGCAACTGGAGGCGTTCAGAGAAGGTTTCGAATCAGTATTCCCTCTCAACAACCTCAAAATATTTTATCCTGAAGAATTAGAACAAGTATTTTGCGGTAGCCCTTCAGGTAAGTGACAGTTCAATTCAAATGTTTTATTGCTGATTATTGGCATTCAGTACTGTATATGTTTCGAAGTAGCCATGCAATATTATTATTAAGTTAAGGTCAACAACCGATGTTGCCCCACTGCTGGGGCATGGCTTTCATAACTCAGAAATGTTAGGCCGCATTATTACAAAATGTTAAACAAAATAAAATCGTGAAAAATAAGCACCTAATACGTCACTGATAAGCACTTAGGCTTTACAAAATGTCAGTTAGCGAATAGATTTTCGACACATTAAAGGTTAAAGCAATATTTTATGTAGTCTGGTAGTGCATTCTTTTTCGCATACCCAACCATTGTATACGATGTTGTATGAGTAACTACTAGTTTTCTTATCGTAAAATTTCTGTGTTTCAATTATATCTTATCGTAAGGTATCGTAAACGTTGTGTACAATTGGGTTAAGTAATTGTTCACTAAGATTAAAAGTTGGTTCATTTTAATCGCATTGCAGCAATCGCAGAAAAACTTAGATTACGAATTTAAATGACTAGACTTTATATCCAACTTATTCGTTTTCTTAGTGTTTAAATAAAAAAAATCATGCTTGATTAATTGATATACTCTTTATTGTACACACACAAAAAAAATATACTTAGAACTACTTACTTTTTTACTTTTTGCTTGATACTTTAGAATTCAAATGACTAATAAGGACGCCGGACGCCAGTCTATGTGCAATCAGAGTGCTCTATTTCAACATTATAGTATAATATATTGTATTTCAAGATATTCTCAGGAGATTTTTAATCTTTGTAGTTGACACTCGAAAGCACCCATTTTCCCTTGCAATAACAAACCCATTATATTGTTGCACCCATACACAGGCGGTCGCGAAACGCGGTGGGAGGCGCGCATGCTCGCCGAGTGCATCCGGCCCGACCACGGCTACACGGCGGAGTCGCGCGCCATCCGCATGCTCATCGACATCCTCGCCTCGTACTCGCGCGAGGAGCAGCGCCTGTTCCTGCAGTTCGTCACCGGCAGCCCGCGCCTGCCCACTGGAGGTTACTATCGCCGTTCGTTATCTTTAACAACCCATATCGTCTTTCAAATCGCGACACCTGCAAACCACATTTTATCAAGAACAAAATGTTAACGTTACCCTCCCTTTACATTCTTTTAATAGCAATATTTGTCCGTCAAAATATGCATTTATTCACACAAAAATCGACATATTTACGAAAAATGACTAGATCTAGAAATGACTTGGCACTGCCTAAATCGACTATGACAATCTACCATAACAGCACATATTGCATAGCTATAAAAATTTACAACAAAATACCCTGGGACATAAAAAATGAAACTAAGATAGATACATTTATAAATAAATTGAAATTATTGTTAATAGAGAAATGTTATTATAATTTAGATGACTTTTTGACTGGAAAATAATAGTTGTACAAGTAAGTTCCTAAAATTGACATATATTATTGTAATTTAATGTAATATATTATTTATTTTCATAATTATATTGTAATACTGACATAACTATCGTAAAATTGTAATAAGTACTAACAAAATTGACTTTGGAAATTATTATTATTGTATTGACGTTGATATTTAACAATACCAGGCGACTATATTGCTGTGCCTATGAAGGTATCACAATGGGACTGTATTTCATAAATGTAACAACAATTTGTACTTGTGATTGCAATAAATAATTATGAATTATGAATTATCGTCCCGACTGCAGGGGCACCGGTCTCTTCCCATACCTCGGGATGGTTAGGCCATACACCAAACACGGGGGCTAGGTCTGGATTGGTGGAAGTTGTGACTCTGAGCAGGTTTAACGATTACCATCTAGTGATTGTAATTTCACTTGCCCACCCATGTTATCTATGTTTAGATGTGTATTGTTGTATTTGAATAGCTAAAAGTTATTTCAATTTAATTAAAAAATAATATTATAAGGTAAATCCTCAACTGAGCGTGGTTTATGTCGTTGGCAGGTTTCAAAGCCCTGAATCCACCGTTGACGGTGGTGCGCAAATCTCTGGAGTCGTCGCTGGACCCAGACGAGTACCTGCCGTCGGTGATGACGTGCGTCAACTACCTCAAGCTGCCGGACTACAGCAGCGCGGAGGTGATGCGCGCCAAGCTGCGCCTGGCCGCCTCCGAGGGCCAGCACTCGTTCCACCTGTCGTGAGCGCGCGGCGAACCCTCTGTCGCGTACCTTGTGAATGCGGTTAGTGATATATGTAGTTACGTGTCTGTGTTCCGGCGCGCGGTCGCTCGACCGGACGCCAGTCTATGTGCAATCAGAGTGCTCTATTTCAACATGTGACGGACACTAAAAGTGCTGTGCATTTTATCATTCTGTTTCTCTCTTTGGATAATTTTAGATTACAAAAATATGTTTATAATTATATTTTGTGTTAATTTAATGTGATAGCTTTGTATATTTCCTTTTATCTATAGAGGGACTGCTAGCTCTCGATATTATATAGTAACGGCGGCATGCGCAGCGCCACTGGCTGCCTCCGCCTCGCCGCCAACATTGTTATATAAAAATATACTATACCATAAAAATAAGCTATATTATATGTATTAGAAGGACCATTCAAAATCTCCTTCGAGAGTCCTATGAATTATTAAAATAGCATTTATTACCAAACTGTGTATGTTTTGATTAACATTTAAGTCTCATTATTGAGTAAAGAAAGTGCAAAATTTATTATGTAACAATTTCAATAAAACCATGTAAACAATATTGATCAATGATGTGTTTTCTTTCCGATATACTTCATCACAACGGTGTAAGGGATAATATTAACACTAGTATTTCTGGCAGCCACAAATCTTGAACCTGTTATAAAAAAATAAGATTACCTAAAATTTTACTCTAAGCATAGGAAAATAAATAAAATCAACTATGAATAACAAATAATGTTAATAAATCCTTTATTACAACTTTGAGCATGAGCATCATAACAATACCACAAAGATTATGTACCAATCACCTGTCAGTTTTTTTTTTGTGTAAGCTATGAATAAAGAGCATATACACTGATCAACTTATCAGCAAGACTAGACAAGACAAACCTACGTAAGATACATAAGTCATAGCAATTATTTCATCCAGAATGTAATAAATATAGAAGTGATATTTATAATTCACACTTAAAACGACACTATGCTACATACATTTAATTAACACTACTCAAATAATGACAGTAAAAATAAAATAGTATATTATCTTTATACAATGGCAGTTGGGCTTTTGTGTGTGCACCAGTAGGCATGCTCTGTCATATGCACAATAAAGTTGTAACAGTTTGAGGCCCCAACTAGTGTGCATTTGTACAGAGCATGCCTACTGTGGCGTGCACTCATACAATCTGCGCACACATACAAGGAGTGCGACGAAAATAACATACTACTTTATTTTCACTATGGTAATGGAGATGTGTGGAATGAACTCAAAACATAATCCTAACTTGACCCCTTTACCTAAACAAATACGCTAGTTACACTGGTATTACAGTACCATTGCCATCCAACCGAGGATGAGACAGGAGCCACCTATAGGAGTAAGACGGCGCAGGCTCTTGTCGCCGGTGAAGGCGTGGTAGTAGCAGGTCCCGCTGAACAAACCTATACCCACTATAAAGAACGCACCAGCCTGCGAAAAAGGAAAAAAAAACATAATACTCAGTTGCTTAATAATGAAATGGCTAACTGCCAATAAAAAAACTAATTTGATGCACATTGGTTGGAGACAAAAATTTCATTTGCGTTTCTAATGAAGCAAGGTCATCCATTTAAGTAAAATTTTCTGTTCATTTACATTCATTTACAATGCTCACTTACAATATATGGTCTCCTACAAAGGGGCACAGCAACAAGGGCCAGAGTGTGCAGAAAGTGGAAACGGTTTGCAGTCTCAAAGATTTTCTTTAGATCCTCTTTGGTGTCTGTCTCGGGGAAGGTACGGTGAGCGCCCATTGCACCCAAAACCACGGCCGCGGCGCCGCTCAGCCCTGCCAGCCGCACGAACGGCCCGGCCTCTTGCGCTAGCTCCCAAAGCGGCATTTTCACCATGACCGTCGTAGGTGCTGGCGGTTGCGACTTAGCCTTAAAAATACCCTAAAATAAAAGGGAAGATTAGATATTTAATATAACCTGAGTATAAATATCAGTGATGCTATAGTAAAAAGAATGTCTAAATAAAATGCAAAAAATATATATCAATCTAATGAATCGTTTTCACTCATCATCATCATCATGATACAGGTGGGACTTACAATATGTCGTAAGAGATTCATAGCTCCGTCCGCCACCACATTAACCATAAGAGTGTCGGCCAAATTTACCATACCTTTCTTTAGCTAAATGGACACACACAGATATCAGAGGAAATTGATAAAATTACAAAAATAATTCGCAAAATGGATAACAATCGATTGGATTGCATCTGTCATTCATTATTGACATTGACATTAATGCCAATGTTGCTTTTTTTTTTTTTTTTTTTTTTTGTTTGGTTCTTTCCTGCCGTTTTCCTGCTTTTGCAAGGAAAAGGCAAAGGCTTCTCTGGCCATACAGCCTATTCTTACGTAGTTTGCTCTTCTCTAAATATTTTTCTGTTTCATTTGAGTTCTCATTTATCAATTTCTGCCGTCTTTAACTGTTTCTCTAGTCTTCAACAAAATGATAGCACTTTTGATGAAGATTTCATGGACTTCTTGAGAGCACTCGAAACACAGTCTACACACTTTTATTTCATTATCCTATATATTAGACACTTAAATGGCACTTTATTGAACAATACGCTATCAATATTATACATTAAAAACCATGATATCTATTTTTTCGGATAATAAAACAAAAATGACAAACTCTTGCCGCGAGTTCCCGCCAAAAAGTCCAGTTCATAGAGATTTTTTTTTTTTGTTTGGTTCTTTCCTGCTTTTGCAAGGAAAAGGCAAAGGCTTCTCTGGCCATACAGCCTATTCTTACGTAGTTTGCTCTTCTCTAAATATTTTTCTATTTCATTTGAGTTCTCATTTATCAATTTCTGTCGTCTTTAACTTTTTCTCTATTCTTCAACAAAATGATAGCACTTTTGATGAAGATTTCATGGACTTCTTGAGAGCACTTGAAACACAGTCTACACACTTTTATTTCATTATCCTACATATTAGACACTTAAATGGCACTTTATTGAACAATACACTATCAATATTATGCATTAAAAACCACGATATCTATTTTTTCGGATATTAAAACAAAAATGACAAACTCTTGCCGCGAGTTCCCGCCAAAAAGACCCAGTTCATAGAGAACAGACTTTCAACTTTTTTTTAATTTTTATTTTATGACTGTAGGTACAAAACTTCTGGAGTTTTATTTTTTTTTGCAAATTAGGTAATTTCGCAAATGGCGCTGCCATGACAGTGCGCGAGCGGACTGAAGTATTGACCGCGCGTCCGGCAAGCGGGGGGGTTAAATGGCACTTTATTGAACAATACACTATCAATATTATGCATTAAACACCACGATATCTATTTTTTCGGATAATAAAACAAAAATGACAAACTCTTGCCGCAAGTTCCCGCCAAAAAGTCCCCAATGTTGCTAATTCATCATCATCCATCACACATCAATCCGTCGTGCCGTGCCGCCGCCGCCGCCGGTGTAGCCGCGCCGGCCAACAAACAGTGAGCGTGAAGCTAGAATCCCCATCATAGAATTTACATATTTTGACCGCTAGCAGCAAAGAGGTTTAAATCTCAGACCAAAGAAACTAGAGGACATGAAATATTTGTCTATATGAACAATCAGTTATACAAATATGTGCCATTTCGATAGCGAATTCTTAATTATACTTTTATTTCTTTCTAACTTATGTAATTCTTCTCAGTAAAAAAAGGACAACAATATTTTTGTCCTTTACAAAATGGACACTTTGTTTTCGTGACGTTAGCAAAATACCTCTTTGCGGCCGATTCGCCATTTTCATTTCTCGGTGTCACTGGTACATAAGCTGTCAAAATGCCTTCGCTCGCGAGTGTTTTAATTGAAAATTGTTAAATATGGTTAAACAAAGCATCCGAAAATAATAAATTTAGTGAAACAACACAGTAATTAAGATGCCTAATTGTAGTGTTACAGGCTGTGGCATCAAAATGAGCCGAAATCGGCCGAACATTACACTGCACCGGTACGTATTGTTATCTTGTTGAAATATACCTTATTTTCACAAACTAAATTATGTATTTGTTTTAATGAAGAAGATAAGCGATATAAATAACCGAAAGTAGCTTTTCAATATAATTTCAGTCTGTCTTTTAACTTTATTTTATTAAAATATTTTTTGGCTCTAACGTGGCTAGTGTTGTTCTTCGGGGCTCTTTTAGACATCGATGTTTATGTAGGATGATGATGAATTTTAGAAAAAGTTACTTACATATAATTTTTTTAGGCTTCCCCGAAGTGAATATAAAAAGAAAAAGTGCTGGCAGCAATTGGCATAGAAAACATCAACAAAAGCCATCAACATCTGTTCGCTTCATTTCCATGAATCATGTTTACCGCACATTGGACAAAACAACATTGCATGATGAAGCTGTACCATCAAGATTTTTAATGGTAAGTATACCTATACTTCATTCCAATCAAAAAAAAGCAAAAGGTAAACAAACGAAGTATGCAGATGACATTGACATGTGTCAGTTCCATAGTAAGTTTGTTTACGTTTTGCTTTTTTTTTTGATTGGAATGAACCATACCCACCTTAGTACTTAACGATTAAGAGTGTTGTCAGTGGTGAATTTTATTCACAAATTTACAGTCAGTTACATAATCCCTCAGTAATTTCTGTTTACATTTTTTTTATGGAAGAGGTAGCAAACGAGCAGACGGATCACCTGATGGTAAACGATTATCGTCGCCCATAGACACCCCTACATGAGGCTACATCTCTACGCAGCGCCAAGGAGTCAAGCCGATCTGAAATATCCTGGCAGCCGACGATTCGAGTTGCTCTTCGTTGTTCTGTTTACATAATATGGAAAAAAGTGGATAAGCGCGATACATATACATAGCGCGACTTCATAATGTTGATCAATTTCGTCAAGCACGGCATTCTTCCTAAATATAATGTTAAATTCTGATTACAGAAAAATCTGAAAGGCATTAAGCATGATGTTTTAAGAGGAAAACATTGTATTATTGTACGTCCTGGAATAGCTAAAGGATTCGTACCCAGTGGCACCAAGGAAAGCAGTGACAGCAGCTGAGATTCTGAAGATGACAATGTTGATGCCATGTCAGGTGTAAATCATCAAGTTATTTATTTCGACCATAATGTTTATGTGAATAAAACTAAATAAATTTTCTTTTAATGTCCTAGGCTTGTTTATTTTCCCATTTGTTATAGGGATGCAGAAAACAAACTATTGAATACAATGATGAAAAGTAATTTCATTTTATATTAAAAACCTGCAAGTATTAAATTCATTTAGATTGTAGTATTAAATGTTGCAATGTAAGCGATAGTGGCGCCATTATCATCATCAACCGAAAGAAGTTAACTGCTGGACAAAGGCCTCCCCCAAGGATTTCCACACCGACACCGGTCCTGTGGTGCTCGCATCCAACAGCGCTATCATTATTTTTTTTTCAACTCTTTACGGCCAAGCTGTAAATTAAAATACAGTTCCGAATATTTGTCATTATTTTGAATACCTACACCTATAGCGCTGCAAGACACGAGCCATCTACACTCATTTGACATCTTCTGTCTCCTACTTCTTGCCTTTTATTGTTTAAGTGTAAAAGACACAGTAGATAGTAATCATATTGGAGATTACAGACCATTTACGTACTAATTAACTGATAAAACCAATATAATTAATTTCTTGTTTCATTTCGTTAATCTGTTATTGCCCATCTCTAGTTTAGGAGGATATGTCAATTTTGACCATAACCGTCAAATACTAATAAAATAATCGAAAGTTCGCCATCAGTTGCGATTTATGTACGAGTAGAGTACAAAAAAAAATAGACGCTCATTCTCTGCATACCGGTGATATCGATAAAATCATATCTCATGTAATGGGTATGCACTAGGCCGAACGGCCATTTTCGTTTCTCAGCAAGTTTAGGTATGCACGCTTTTTCTGTAGGTATGCCACGTCCATTATCTCCTACGTCATTGGTTTAAATACAGAGTAGCAATCACATAGAACGCTTCCATGAACAAGTGGAGTAAAGTAACAAAAACTAGGACGTAGCTTAGAAACATGAAGTTATGTGAATGTGACACCATATTTGTCTCATTCTTACTAAGCGAATCTATACAACTAAACGTCAAGTAAGAAAAAGAGGGCGATATGTTTTCAATGACACTTGAACAATGTTGCCAGTAGTAGTATCATATTCCCCCAATGAATGAATGAACAAATGAATGATAAATGGGGAAGAAAACTGACAAAGCTCGCCGATAGAGGCGCTGATATCGCTTGACTCATACTAACTGTCAAAACGTATAAAAAAAAATTGTTTACGTGAACTAAACATAAGATTATAAAAAAAATGCCGCGTTGTGTGGCGATTGGTTGCAATAATAATGGAAATCATTAATTTCCTAAAGATTCTCGGATGAAGAAGACGTGAGAAAAGTTATGTTTTCAATAGGGAATTTTCCACGGGTTTCTCTAAACTCAACAAAATGGCGATGATGAATAGCTTTCGAAGATTACTTTTCAATGAATATTTTTTGTATTTTGATCCAAAAATACTTTTCATAATTTTTGATGCACAAAGCTTATCAGTATTGTTTTTGTATTTCTTAAAAGAATTCTAACATGATACCGAGTTATAAATTGCATTTTAATCATAAGAATGTATTAAAATCAATTTACTTTTGGTTCGGAAGAAGAAATTACATATAACAGAGAAACCAGAACGCACCCAGGTTATCCATACTTGACCAAGTTGGAAATTTATCGTTTCTGTTAATTCAATTAATAAGAATCTATTTTCAGGTGGCTTTTTATATATTTTTAACAATATTAAATCTATTTTGCTACCGTAAATTCTACGCTGTTTTTAAAAACTAGCTGGGTGACCGAGCTTCGCACGTTCAATTGGAGGGTTTATAAACTAATTCACTTAATACAAAAAAAAAAAACAGTTTTTTTGTTGTCTCCAGAGACATGAAAAATGGCAGAAAAATACTCGAAAATATCAGTGCATGTTGTCATTCCTGAGCTCATTCCTTCAAGAACTGCACGCCATCTGTTGTCGAGTAGCGCGGAACGTGCTTTCAAAGTCAATGTTAGCAACAAAGGGCTCCAAGTAATGTAAGTCACTGGTAATTCACCTACTCGACAAAATATGGCGCCATTAGTGAAATATATTAGTGTGTACAAAAATTACGTAGGTACTATCAAAATAAACTCCTCAATTTCTAGAATAAGTTTAGGTTTTTAAACTCTCACAGATTTATCGTAGATCTAAAACAACTAACCATAGATCGATAGAATTATTATTGTTAAAATCGTTTTCGACAAAGATATATAAAAAAAATGTACAGTAAATTCGAAACATAAACATTGTAGCACTCGTTGATGTCTTTTATATGAAAACTTGTTAATGCAGTTCGCGTTGAAATCTTTTATATGACAAATATAATTGAACAGTCCAAGTCGCATACATTTTCCATTTAACAATTTTACAGAAAAAAAAACTTATTTATAACACCTCGATAATAAAAAACGCGCAACTAAGTGAAAGTTGTTATGAGTCAAGTGTCCGTAGCGCCATCTGCAAATAGCTTTGCGTTTTCTTCCCCATTACTAAGTACGATATTTTTGTAACTTTGTAATGTAATACCAAGTGGATATTTTCCAAAGAGTTTTATTATCTAGAGCCGCAATCACGCTTCCATGAAAAATGGGAGTCAAGTAACAAAAACTAGGACGTACATTTGAAACATGAAGTTATGTGAAAGTGACACTATATTTGTCACACTCTTACTAAGCGTATCTACGATATACAACTAAACGCCAAGTAAGAAAAAGAAGGCGATATGTCTTCAAATATTTCAATGACACTTGAAGTTTTTTTTTTAAATTTATTTTTTAGGTTCATCATCAACTATTTACACCAATATTACATTACAGTATTTGAGAATGTATAACCTACATTAGTGTAACAGTCACTACAGACGAACACCACATGCATGTTAATTACGTAAAAAATTTGAAATTAACATCTTGTTGCAATGCTCAACAAAACTTAAAAAATACAGAAACAATAAGTACATATAATTTACGGAATGTATTATTATATACTAAACAATATTAAAACAGTAAATAAAATACGATATTTCTAGTAAAAATGCAAACAAGTACATACTTTAGGATAGTTACTAAATATTTGTAATTAATCAAAACTGGAGGAAAGTAATTGAAGGGTAGATTTGAAATTTACCCAGCGTATCGAAGTTTTTGTCAATTACGCTGCTACAGCTATTCAGTATTCTACACAACCTACATATAGGAGAATTTTGCCAGTAGTATTATCATATTCCCCGACTGACTGAAAGAACAAATGAATGATAGATCGACATTTTTGTAACTGTAATTACTGTTATACCGAGTGGATATTATTTAATTATTAGCAAAAATTTACAAAAGTGAATAGGCGTATTATATCATGAAGCTTACGAAAGGTTTTCAATTAACAGAAAATAATGAAAAGATTTATTAAGTCAGAGTATAATAAAATGTTAGCGATTAAATAAGTACCATTAATTGTAATTGGCAATTATTGGCATTTTAACAGTTAAAAGTAATTTTCACGTTTACAAAAATGATTTTTACGACTACGATTGCCAATTTTTTTTTCAAATACTTGTAGGTCAAACATTTAAATGTGACTTCTGAAAGACTTTTCTCAACAGAAAGGTTAATACGTAATGAAAACGGAAACAGCATGACGTCTGAAAACGCTATTATTTTTTTAAAACTTTAAAATTGAACGACATTTAACATATAGCTTTTATAATAATTTTCTCTTTTATGTAATCGTTCATTTGCATTTCGGACATCTATCAAGACGAGCTGTTTTATAAGAAAACATGAAAGTGTTTCTCCCGAAGACCATCTTATTTGATTTACAACATTACACATATTGTGTCGTACTTTAATTTTTAATTTTTATTAAACATTTATTAAAACGCTATCACTCATAAATATGATGAAAAACTATTTAAATTTCAATAACTGTACTTGTACCGGGAGTTATTTTAAGCAATAATTGTAATTGTTTCATCACTATAAAATATACCAGGGGCGCCGACTTCATAAAAATATTGGGGAGGGGGCTAGGGCGAAAAAAAATCCGGCCAAGAGCGAGTCGCACTTATACACCAAGGGTTCCGTATAAATTCATAATTACACATGTCTTATACTCTATATCAAATCCCTTGAAGCTGTGAAAAAATCAAACTTCTATAGCAACGCCATCAAGAGATACGGCCGTTTATGCCGCATATTTGAACACCAAACTTGGCAACAAGCAATGCTTTATAGCACAAAAAAATAGGCATATCGATATGTTATGATATGAATCTCATATCCGTTTTTAGTTACGTTTTGATATATCGGACTGATATATCAAAAGGTAACTAAAAACGGATATGAGATTCATATCATAACATATCGATATGGCAGTTTTTAATATCGGATATTAGTAAAACTATACAACTATACATAGGCTAAGTAACGCGCGAAACACAAACTCCTGCAACCCAAGCATATGATATCGAACGGTTTGATTTCTCTCTTTCTAACAAAAAGACATTTCATTAGTGCGAAAGAAATGCAGCGAATATTGAACTGGGACGGATATCAGGGGATGATAGGCGAATTGAACATTACGGTTATTGCAATACGGTTTAGATTTGACTTGATAACGCGTGAGTTTGTGTTTGCGTTCGTTTTCTAAACAAATAGATAAGTTATGTTTGAAAAGCGATTAATATCGTGCTACCCATATCGATATCTGAAAACGGTTTTCGATATCGATATGAAAACTTCATATCGGTTACAAAACCGTTTTCCAAAAAAACTCATAACGCCCATGTCTACAAAAAAAGGAAAAAGTCCGAAAACTAAAATAAATTCAATTTTAATTAATACCTTAGTATAAAGAAATGAGCCTTCCTATTTCATGAAACAAATAAAATGTAGCCTTGTTTTTGTATTTTATATTGATTTAAAAACATACACTACGTATAATTTAAATAGTGTGTAACCTAATACATATGTGTACTATGTAACCATCTCTATGGTTTTGATTTCTATAAAAATGTAATAGATGGCGTTGGTAGTCTTTTAAAACTCGCTATTGTTACGAATAATTAATAGGGTATTTCACCATTTTTTGAAAAGTATCTCAAATTGATCATTAGGTGGGAAAAAGTCAAAAATATTTTTTTTAGAATTTTTTGAAACCTACAAGTACCCCAAAAATACATTTTAAATTACCATTTCCGATGACCGCGCGAAAACGCTAGCCGCCATGATGTTTTAGGTTGTGACGTCATTTCAGCGGTAAACATGACAGTTCTACGTACAATTTAGCTACATTTAGTAAAAATTTACGAAATTAATAGTGAGTTACAATCCCTTATCGCTACCGGTGGTGTGCAGTTTAAAAATACAAATGTTAAACACTAGGCAAGTTATGGATTCAACTGCCAACAGATACAAATACCTATGAAAAACACTTGGATAAAACTTGCAAGAAGAGATCCAAAGTTATTGATTAAAAATAAAATATACCTTTCAATGTAAGTATCCATAATTTATTTCCAATAAGTAAATAGGTACATACAATACTTATTAATTTCGGGGGCGACGACTTCATAAAAATAAAGGTGGGGCTAGGCCGCTAGGCGTAAAAGCCTCGCTGATAATGGCATTGTTGGTGGGGTTTGGGCCAGTTCTGTGGGCTTGGGCATCCCCAGGCCCTATGGACTCGGCGCCTATGCCTATTATACAAAACTAAATAGTTATTTGTCTTACTTTACTGTGGTTTTGTAATCTCATACAATGTTTATAGGTTATGTTAGGTACATAAATGAATTTGTTAAATTGTTTACACATACCTACCTTTTTTTACATTGCAGATAGAAACCGGCATGGAAAATTATATGCAATACCTACAAGACAATGGGTACAAAAAATGCAAGTAAATCAGGCTGCATATTGTCCAGATTTGATTGCACAGAACAAGGACATCTTGTAACCAAGATTTACCGAGCTCAGAAGATATTTCTTGTCATGACAGAAAGTCTGAACAGCTATCCTAGCAGTTCAGTCCCAAGATCATTAAGCAGGCCACCATATAGAAGTGAATTTATAAAAGTGTGAATAATATAATGTGTACATAGGTAGTTGTATATTTGTGAATTAATATGTAGATAAGTGTCTTGAGTGGAATACATATATTGGTTTACCTGTAAAGAAATTATTTTGTAATTAAATTTTTATTTCTTCTTTCAATGGTCATATTGTTCCTGAGGCAATAGGAGACAATGAGATTCATAACCCTTTCAGTTGTGTGTGTAGGCAACAAAACTTTAAGTAAGTAGCTATACAATTTTATAAGTCACATCCTAAAAGAGGCTTTGAAAATAATTTGTACTGAGCTATTTGACTGACTCGATTTCGTGACTGACTCGGTGGCTAAGTGGTTAGCGATCCTGACCTCTGATCCGAGAGTCGTGGGTTCGATCCCCACACAGGGCCAACTTTTCTGTGATGATCAGAATTGTTTGCTCTGAGTCTGGGCGTATTATATCTATATATGTATGTATTTAGAAAGTATATGTGTATGTATATCAGTCTCTGGTTCCCAAGATGACCTGGGGCCAGATGACCGTGTGTGATTTGTCCCAGATATTATCATTATTTAAAAATATGAAAGTGTGGTGGTTTTCGAGGTACATATTTATATATACCCAGAAATTATGAGATTCCTCGAAAACCATCATACTCATATAGTGCTGTTTAGCCTAGTACAAATTATACCTATATAGGTATACATCTGTTTCATTACTACTGTTACCGCCTGTAGTTAAAGCAGCTGATAAATTTTGGAGTGATAGGATAAGAATTGTAAGATTTTTATTTTAGTTTCACTAGCTAATTTGTTAACTTTCCTAAAACCCTAAAATAATGCAACTTGACAAAGCAATGGTATAATTAATTAAACAACTAATTGGCATATATCAGGTAGTGGGAAAGTAGGATAGTCTTATCACAAAAAACTCAAATTATGTAATACACAAGTTTATATAAGGTGCTACTTTATTAGTGCCCGATATTTTAGTCAGTGCTTCTACTTCTGATTCTGATCAACTTTCCCCCAGGGACCCATAGTCAAATCGTAAAAAAAATTTTGGACTCTATATACAAATCGATTAGTCGAGCGGCCAAATTAGTATGAAGAGTCTAAAAATTTTTTTGGGATTTGACTATGGGTTCCTTAGGGAAAGTTGATCAGAATCAGGAGTAGAAGCACTGACTAAAATATCGGGCACTAATAAAGTAGCACCTTATATAAAAACAAACTCTGGGAAAAGCATAGATTACCCACTATAAGTAGGTACTATTTGTTTAGTTTAAAAAATACTAATGTGTTTTACTTACTCTTAGAAATAAGAAAGAAAAATGCAACAGTACCAGACGGATTTTTTATTTAATACAAATGCATATTTCTCTTTCTTCAGGTTTTTGTCTCATAGTCAACAAATCAATAATTTCCTCTATAGTAAAGTAGCTATCGAAGGTCACTGAAGTTATGCAGCCCTATGCATTGCCACCTTGGAACGATGCAGCCTGTGGGTGGTTATCTTCCTATCTATATGCATGTTTGGCATTGAATATCTGTAACATCACAAAAAAATAATAAGAACAATCAGCATTTAATGTTTAATATGGAAGAGGAATAAATAACCCTTAAAAATACTTTATGCGTAACACTTCATGCATACACAGCGTAGAGATTCCTCTAACTTGGTGGACAGGCGACCTGATGAAGGTTACAGGAAGCCGCTGGATATGAGCAACCTAGGACTGCTCAGTGTGGAAATCCTTGGGGGAGGCCTTTGTCCGGCAGACTTCTTTCGGCTGATGGTGATGATGATTAGGCATAACAATTTATTTACCTGTTGAATGATACAGTTGCATCTGGCCAGCTGCTTTATTTGGTCATTTTGCATTCCAAAAGGATTTCAAAGTAGCCTCTATTTTGAAGCAGCAGGCTGAGCAGGCATCTTATATGTATAGGTAAGAAATGTTTGTTCCCTGAAATGATTTAGCAAAGTATTAACAAGTATCCTTGTGTATTTGTTAAAGTATACCTAAAAAGTAATCTACTTTTCCCAATGACTTTCGAGGCTGATCATCATCGTTGCAACAGCAAGCCAACATTATTATCCTGCACCATCAACAGACACTGTACTGTATCTGTATAGGTTTTTGTTTGATGTTTGATATCACTGTTTTATTATCGTCATATTCAAATAACACCTAAACGCAAAAGCACAGAAATAATACGTTTATTTTAATGCTTTGACGTTTGTTGCAGCATTGTAAATACACACATATGTATAAAAGTATGGTACCTATCGCCAGACACGTTCGTTTCATTTCGCGCGCGTATCGAATTTATTTTTGTAACGAATTTTGCACAGTTTTTTCCAGATTTTAATCTAAAACTAAAAATGCGATAAAAATTAAGTTGCAAATAGGTACTTACATGCATATTCGGCAGTCGGGATTAGAAACAAAAACTTTGCCACTTAAATGTAGGTATTTATTCTCGGCAGATTCGTACTTTCTACTTTCACAAAACCGCCTTCCGTCATGAAATTTCAAGTTAATTTACTGGACACAGGTTATCTTTTCATATTTTTGAAATTAGGCGAAAAAACTAAAATTTAGCCACATATTGCGAACAAAATGTCACTGTTTACAGCTATCGTGACGTCACATCGACAACCAGCATGGCGGCTGGCGTTTCAGATATTTGAATAACAGATTAAAAAACTTGATTTTTGTAAATCAAAAATAAAATGTTTTTTCTCATTTTATTATATAGAAATCATCTTTATTCGATTACTTATTACAAATACCACAGTAAATAAGTCGTTCTGGATTTTTTCTTGAATAGAGTGAAATACCCTATTGCACGGATTCTGCGATGCGTCAAAGCTAGCATATGCTGCTGTTGTTTATGTTCGTGTGCTTGATTCGAAGGATGATATTCACGTCTCCTTAGTGACGGCAAAAACAAAGGTCGCTCCTGTGAGACAAGTTTCCATTCCTAGATTGGAATTGTGTGGTGCAGTATTGCTGACACGGCTGATGGAAAATGTCGCTAAGACAATGAAAATAGAGAAGGAAAATATACATGCCTGGACAGATTCCACTGTGGTATTAGCCTGGATTAATAGTCATCCAAGCAGATGGAAAGTATTCGTCGCAAATAGGGTTTCGGAAATCCTATCGTCTACTGAACCTCAACAATGGTCTCACGTACCCACAAAACTGAACCCCGCAGATTGTGCTTCGAGATGTGTTCATCCATCGGAACTGAACCAACATTCTCTGTGGTTCAAAGGTCCGGAGTTTTTAAACAAGGAAAATATAGAATACAGAAAACCTAAAGATGTCAGTACAGAACTGGAATCGGTTAAAGTTCATTGTGCTGTAGAATCGGAAAAGATCAACGACTTATTTAATCGATATTCTTCATGGAATCGATTAGTGAGGGTTATAGCATACTGTAGGAGATTTCTGCAGATGAAAGGAAACGAACCTGGAAAGAAAAATAAGATGATTAAATATCTAACTATGAGTGAATTAACAGAATCTATGGAAACTTGTATTCGAATGTGTCAGAAGCAAGAATTTGAAGAGGAGATCGCCAACCTGAAACAGAAAAAAGAAATTAAAAGGAAAAGTAAATTGAAAGCTTTAAGTCCATTTTTAGACGAGAAAAAAGTTTTAAGAGTCGGTGGTCGCTTGAACAATACTACATTGAGATATGGAAAAAAGCATCCAATAATAATGCCTAAACATAGTAGCTTTACTAATTTGCTTATATCTAATGCTCACCTTCAGTTGATGCACGGTGGACCGCAGTTGATGCTGAATTATCTGGAAAACAAATATTTTATCATAGGAGCAAAGCAATTGGTGAAAGCACATGTAAGAAATTGTGTTACCTGCATGAAAAATGCGGCCATTTCGCAGAACCAGTTGATGGGAGAGTTGCCTTCGGCTAGAGTTACGCCTTCACGTCCGTTCTTGCGAAGTGGAGTAGACTTTGCAGGTCCAATCCAAATACGCACAACGAAAGGAAGGGGACATAAATCCCACAAGGGCTATATTTGCCTATTCGTGTGTATGGCAACTCGTGCAGTACATGTGGAAGCTGTAACAGACTTATCTTCCACTGGGTTTCTGCAGGCATTTAAAAGATTTGTATCCAGACGCGGTCACTGTCAAGAAATGTGGAGTGACAACGGTACGAATTTTGTCGGAGCGTCTTCTGAAATACAAAAACTGTTTTCTTCGGAGAAGTCAGGTATCTTGTCGGAAATTGCGGAATCGTTAGCCACTAATGGGACTTCTTGGCATTTTATTCCACCTTATTCACCGAATTTCGGAGGGTTGTGGGAGGCTGGGATAAAATCCATAAAATTTCACCTCAAGAGAGTGATAGGTGCTTCAACTCTAACGTACGAGGAAATCTCGACAGTGCTGGCTCAAATAGAGGCATGCCTAAATTCTAGACCTCTGTCACGACTTCCTTGCGATTCAGATCAAATGGAAATCCTCACTCCTGGGCACTTCCTAGTAGGTGAAGCTTTGGTAACGGCTCCTGACCGAAACTACGAGGCGTTTAATTTAAGTTCTTTAAGAAGGTGGCAATTAACACAAAGAATGCTACAGGATTTTTGGCGCAAGTGGTCTCAGGAATATTTGACACAATTTTTGTTCAGATATAAATGGTCATCACGTGTATCAGAGCCCAATTTGGGTGATATAGTTGTGGTCAAAGAGGACGGTCTTCCTCCTTGTCGTTGGCTCTATGGTAAAATTGTAGCTAAACATCCAGGCCCTGATAATATCACACGTGTTGTGACCCTAAAAACTAAACTATCTACTATTAAAAGGCCGCTTTCTAAATTATGTATTCTTCCTGTAACAGATGAGTAACTTTTTTATGAAGATTAATGTTTTAAGTTAGGATTGTGTTAACAACATAGTAATTGTTATTTTTAACTTAAGTTTGTGTAAGGTTTTATTATTTGAATCTTACTTCTTGTGTGTTTAAATGTGTATTTTAAATCCACCAAGTGAGCTAATATTGTCGTTAAAATTCTTCATGGTGGGGGGTTTCAACCATCATTTTTGTTTGTACCCTTTTTAAGGCCAATTATTTCAACTTGTCCTTGGTGGGCGGTATGTGTAACCTAATACATATGTGTACTATGTAACCATCTCTATGGTTTTGATTTCTATAAAAATGTAATAGATGGCGTTGGTAGTCTTTTAAAACTCGCTATTGTTACGAATAATTAATTATGGACTACTCCTAACCGATTTTGTATGTTTGACCTGAATAAACCACTGGGTTACATCATTGAAAACGGCTTCTGATTTAACCTCCTTGATTGACCTATATATTGTGCCTAGTTGTACAAATAGAATCCCGAAAGATCCCGTAAAGAGAAAAAAATGGGTAAAAATAATGAGATTTTTAAAAAGAGACACACACTGAAATATACATATACAGGGTTACAGGAAAAGTCGTACTGAATATTAAAACACGTTATTATTCAGGTGATTTCTGATGGATTTGATTCTATGATATGGTGTCCGAAACTTAACCGTTATGAAGATATTGAACTTTAAAGAATTTTTAAAAAGTCCTCAATTTTTTGGCTTTTTTGTCGATTTTTTGGGATTAGTGCTTCTGGGGTACGTTTTTTTGATGTAACTAGTTAGAAGGCATGTCAATTAATAAAAATGATTAACCAAAACTGAACCTACTACTAACAGCTTAAAAAGGCTGCTTGACAACGGTTAGAATTAAATAATTTTCATTAAGTGTTTTTAAATTTGAAGCTTTATGTTTTAAAAAAAATGTATGGAACTTATTCTGCAAATCGTTTTTAAAACTTCTAAGTCTCTTTAGCTATTCAAAAAGGTATAACACTTACTATTAAATAGGCAAAATATTGACCAAATAACAGCTAAGTTAGCAAAGGGTACATTTTTTTGACAATTTTTAGTCCTTTTCAGCTCCAAACGAAGAGCATTTTTCTTCTCAAAACTTTGTTTAAGGCCTTAATTATTATTTATCGACTCTTTAATTTACAGATTCTCATCGATTAATAAGACTAAAGGCCTTAGGGTGCATTTCCACTGATGCGGAGCGGGGCTGAGCAGGGCGGAGAAGATCAGAGAATAGTAGCAAGTGTTTCCACTGAAACGGGGTGGAGCAGAGTAGAGCAGAGTGGAGCGAAGTAGGGCGGATCAGAGTAGAGCAGAGTGGAGCGAATTAGGGCGGAATGGAGTGGAGCGGTGCAGAGCAGACCTAGAAAATGGTCACATGCAGCTCCAGACCACTCAGCTTAGCTTCGCTCGCTCCGTCCCGCTCAGCTCTGCCCCGCTCCACTCCACCCTACTTCGCTTAACTCTACTCTACTTAGCTCCGTCCCGCTTCAATGGAAATACTTGCTACTATTCTCTGATCTTCTCCGCCCTGCTCAGCCCCACTCCGCATCAGTGGAAATGCACCCTAAGGCCTTTAGTCTTATTAATCGATGAGAATCTGTAAATTAAAGAATCGATTAACAAGAATTAAGGCCTTAAACAAAGTTTTGAGAAGAAAACTGCTCTTTGTTTGGAGCTGAAAAAGACTGAAGAGTTGTCAAAAAAATGTACCCTCTGCTAACTTAACTGTTATTTGGTCAACATTTTGCCTATTTAATAGTAAATGTTATACCTTTTTTAATAGCTAAAGAGACGTAGAAGTTTTTAAAACTATTTGCAGAATAAGTTCCATACATTTTTTTTAAACAGAAAGCTTCAAATTGAAAAATATTTAATGAAAATTATTTAATTCTAAAAGTTGTCAAGCAGTCTTTTTAAGCTGATAGTAGTAGGTTCAGTTTTGGTTAATCATTTTTATTAATTGACATGCCTTCTAACTAGTTACTTCAAAAAAACGTACCCCAGAAGCACTAATCCCAAAAAAATCGACAAAAAAGCCAAAAAATTGAGGATTTTCAAAAAAATCTTTAAAGTTCAATATCTCCATAACGGTTAAGTTTCGGACACCATATCATAGAATCAAATCCATCAGAAATCACCTGAATAATAACGTGTTTTAATATTCAGTACGACTTTTCCTGTAACCCTGTATATTTTATACAACTTTATTTATTCATTAAATTTTCCCCAAATTAGGGTTTTTCTTATTTTTAATTTTTTGGCAACACTGACGATAGAAAATGGCGACGAATTTGTGTGGAATTTTCCTAAAGTTATTTTTATTCAAATCTTAACGAAATTGTTATTTTTCTGGGAAATGTGATACCGGTGCTCTTATTATCCCTGGTGGAGTCAGATTTGCACGATTTCACAGAGCACTTCGGCATTTTTTCGTGTAAAAACGAGTGAGTAGTGAGGACATGTTATCATGACCGTGGTACGATACAGACTGAGGCAGTAAGATGTCTTAAGACATATCTGCCGTGGGGGCACGTTTGCGACATAGAATAGTCTTCTGGAGATATAAGGGCGAAAACACAACAGAGCGGCGCGGCGCCGCGACGCTGAAATCGGCGGCGCGCGTTGCGCCGCACCGCCGAACGCAGCGTTGCGCGGCGCGCGTGCCGCGCCGCTCCTAGCCGCGGCGCGCACCGCTCGTTTTCGCGGCGCGACGCTCGTAGCCGCGGCACGCACCGCTCATATCCGCGGCGCGCACCGCTCGTATCTGCGGCGCGGCGGTTCATATGATGTCCACAGTTTCTGTAGGTCGCACACTTGTTTTTAGGGTTCCGTAGCCAAATGGTAAAAACGGAACCCTTATGGATTCATCATGTCTGTCTGTCCGTCCGTATGTCACAGCCACTTTTTTCCGAAACTATAA
Organism: Coleophora deauratella; assembly: GCA_958295455.1. Taxonomy (NCBI): domain Eukaryota; kingdom Metazoa; phylum Arthropoda; class Insecta; order Lepidoptera; family Coleophoridae; genus Coleophora; species Coleophora deauratella. Next base: position 7,111,006 of record OY282390.1, on the reverse strand, counting down.
GAACTATACTGTTGAAACTTGGTAAGTAGATGTATTCTGTGAACCGCAGATTTTCACACAAAAATAGAAAAAAAATCAATGAATTTTGGGGGTTCCCCATACTTAGAACTGAAACTCAAAAATTTTTTCTAACATCATTTTTTTCCTAAACTGAATAGTTTACGCGTAAGATACTTCCAAAGTGATAAAATGTGTGTCCCCCCTGTAACTTCTAAAATAAGAGAATGATAAAACAAAAAAATATATATGATATAGGTACATTACCATGCATACTTCTACCGAAAATTGGTTTGAACGAGATCTAGTAAGTAGTTTTTTTTAATACGTCGTAAATCGTAAACCGCAATTTACCTACACCGAACTACAAGATCTTTTATATTATGTTACTTGCTGCTACGGAACCCTTCATGGGCGAGTCCTAAGTTCTTTATGTTCTAAGTATGGGGAACCCCCAAAATTTATTGTTTTTTTTTTCTATTTTTGTGTGAAAATCTTAATGCGGTTCACAAAATAAATCTACTTACCAAGTTTCAACAGTATAGTTCTTATAGTTTCGGAAAAAAGTGGCTGTGACATACGGACGGATAGACAGACAGACAGACATGACAAATCCATAAGAGTTCCGTTTTTGCCATTTGGCTACGGAACCCTAAAAACAAGCTTCCGACCTACAGAAACTATGGACATCAAATGAGCCGCCGCGCCGCAGATACGAGCGGTGCGCGCCGCGGATATGAGCGGCGCATGCCGCGGCTACGAGCGTTGCGCGCCGCGGGTACGAGCGTTGCGCGCCGCGGCTAGGAGCGGTGCGCGCCGCGGATACGAGCGGCGCGGCGCGCGTGCCGCTCGTCACGTAATTTCCAAACGTCGGGCTGTTGTTGTTATGTTGTTTTTAACTCTTCCCAAGGTACGAGACGGCTTCAGGCAGTCAGAAACAACCTGAAACATTAATGTCTGTGGAAATTTTTATCACGGTTCTCAATTTTCTAAAATTAAATTTTATTTAACCTGTATTTGAAGATAATATTTTGTACCAAGAAAATACACGTGATTTTGGGTAGGGGGTGGGGGGGTAGTCTAAAACCTCACCACGTATCACCAGGGGGGAGGGGAGGTCTAAAAAGTTATTAAAAAACATCACGTGATTAATGGACGGCCCCCAGTATTTAGCAGTTTTTAGGCAGTATTTGTTGGCATTATCAGAATATCTAAATCCTATGATGAGGCTTCCAACTGAATGCTCACGATTCGACTACTACTAGAATGCGTTTCAACAAATAGTTCCTATGCCATTATGTTGGCTTCCCTGTCTATCAACGACATCACACCCGAAGACGCTTTTACCGATTTTGTTAGTGTGTGTCTGCGTTCTATGTAGTGTATGAGGTAGTGTATGTCTGCGTTCTATGTAGTGTGTGTGGAAAACATTGCTGCCAACATAACCGCATAGGCACTATTTGTTGAAACGCACTTTACTGTTACTTACGACATGTGTCTTTCCATTCGGAATAGATTCAGATCGGACGCAGTGCGGAAACAGCCTGAAAGCCTTTTTAAACTTTCAAACAGACGACTAAATATGATTACGGGTCCATACATTAAGCCGAAACGACAGAACGTCCAGTTCCGGTCGTACGTGGTGTTTTTCTACATTCGCGGAGCTTCCGTTAAGACGACCAACAGCCTGTCGTGTCGTCCGACTCGTGACGACTGTATCGATCGAACTACAAATTGTCTATGAGCTCATTCCAGGACCAAGATGTTTTAGACCTATTTAAATAGCCCTAGAAAGTTTTGCCAGGCGCAGGCGCGGGCGGTGCAAACTTTCTTGAAAGATTTATTTGACACTAGTTTTTGTCCGCGACTCCCGCGTGTATGTCGCTTTATGACTGTAAAGTATTCTACGGGAACCAATGTGTTAATCCAATATTTGCTCTATCTACTTACCAGACATCCAAATCCGTTCAGTAGTGAAAGCGGAACAAACAAACAAACAAACATCGATACTTTCGCATTTTTAATATTAGTAAGATAAGAAGTCTGTCTTTTTCTCACTTGGAAGATTTATTGCTGTCAGGGTAAAAATTACTCAGGGTTAGGCGAAAAACACACTGCGAGTTGCGGTGGTCCGGATTTAAATTTTGTACTGTAAAATGTTGATGCGGTTTTTGTATACAGAAAAACCGCAGGGTACCACACACTGAAACCGCGTCTCCGTCCGGTCCGGAGGTGCGATTCGCACGACGGATCCGCGCTCCCGGACGGAGATGTGGTGCGATTCGCAGGGTATGCCACACTGCTCCGCATTTTTGTGTGGAAAAGGGTGCGGAGGGATTCACGAAATGATCCTTGTAACAAACAAAAACAAGTACCCGAGTCAAAAATACATACTTCTAAGGGTGTAACAAAATTGGTGTAGGACCCGTTAACTGGGGATTCTACTCATCGTACTGAACAACTTCGCACCCTTAGAAGTATTATGACTTAATTCAAAAAACAATATTTGTGGGGAGTCGACAAAATCAATTTGGAAAAGAAGAAGTTATGAAGTTAATTTTGTATATATATTTGCAGTGTTTCTTTAGAACTGACAGATAATTTACGGATCTGTATTTAAATTTACCTCTCCTCTTTAGATCAGTGTCATAATATTTGAAAAAAGTGTTATTTTACTTTATATTTTGGAAAAAACTTCAGGGTGCATTGTAATTAGGTCACTGTATTGCAAGAATAAACGAATAGAATAAACGCATGACGAAAATCGTCGTGCACCGCAGCTTCGGACGAAATTCGGACGGAAACCGTCCGGTGGTGCGGAGTGCTGCCGCATGCGAATTTCATCGCTCCGGCCTCCCGTCCGGTTTCCGCACCAGTGTGATATGATATCCGTGTTAAAGTGTTCTGGAACGCATTCATAATGGAAAGTGTCTTGACACCAGAGACAATTTGGGGGGAGGGGTTAGGAGTTAGGACTACCCTCAGGTAACGAAACTTAATTATTTAATTTCTTTATTACCTTAAAATAAATACAAAAATATGGAATGCTTTCAGTTTATAACTTTATACGATCGATGGCACTTCTCTTAACATAGCACTTCACATCACAACACTTGGATCAGACCCGAACTTTGCAGGGGCCTATTCGGCTGTAGTAACATCTACTTTAGCTTTAGGACAACATACGCCTGCGTACCTGCAAAAAATAGATGTAAAACTTTCAAAACTTTTGGTTACATAGATCAATTAGAGATCTTGCCAACTAGTCAGTTCTAACACTGCCGATAAGTTTGCCGCTTATTGCGTAACTGCAGCGCAGATCTTTTGATGTCGAGTTGGCTGCGTGACGAGGCGCGGCAAGTTTAGTACCTATTATTTCCACAGCCACAATTATTATCGGGCAAAGCCATATGGGCACATATTAGTAGTACGTATAGGGAAGATCTTCGGGGAAAGTTGTTCATGTATTTGTATAGCAAATGTGTAAAGCTCTGGCAAGCTCTGGCTAACCTGAACCTATTCGATTAAAAATTGTTGGAATTTTCCGAAGACCAAAATATCATGAATTCATAAAAATCCATTAGCCGTTTGCAAAGTCAATATTTTTTAAGTTCAGCATTAGTTGTGAAACAATCATTGATCGTTTTCAAGAATAGAATCCCATCTTATAGTATCGCTATTGCTACACCCATAGGACCATCGCATAGAACTTACTTATTATCAACGACACAGTGAAAGTGTACGTAGTGATTGGCGAACAGGTTTCTGGCGGGCTGGCAACGCGTCAGGTAGACGCACGCGCCGCTCTTGCTGCCGTCGGTCGCGTTGGGGCACTCAGCGTCGCCGCCCGCTGATTTTGGTGCCTGCAGATATCATCCACACAGTGTAGGTACAAATATACATAGGCAGGCATGTAATCACATCTCGCAATTGAGAAAGCCATTTTCTGTATTATGAAGTAAGTATGCAGATGATCATGACACTATGCTAAAAGTTGGCATCAACATCTCATAATTTTTTATACCTAGAGTGTATTGAAAGTTGGCGATTTGCCAACTACCATAATTATACCAATGTACATATTTTATTTTGTTTTCAACTGAGGTCGGAGCTTCAAGGGACCCGACTACTTGAGTAACCAAGATTTTTACTCACGGTATCATCTTTGGTCAGCTGCAAAGTCTGGTTCCCGTTCTCCTCGATCCTGACAGCGTTAGCACCAGGCACCAGCAATGACATCACCCATGGGTAGGCGTCCAGGTGGTAGGGTTGCAAGAGATTCGACGCTGGCGTGATGGTTGTTGACGGTGGCTCTGGGTTCAGCGATGTCGCTTCTGTGCTAAGCACTTCAAAATCAAAGTTAGTTAGATTGCTTTTATGATTGATTGACAATGAAGATTGATGATTGTGTTTTTTTGTACACAATAAATTGTAAAATAAATAAATAAATAAGATAGTAGGTATAAGATAATGATACTAGACGACAGTATGAGCATAGCCAAGTAACTGTACTTTCCTTGTTATATGAGAACACAAACGTACTAAACAAACAATTTAATTTATACAACAAGAAGCAGGATCATGGTGTTCCATTCCTATCATATATACATGCTGTTAAAAAAGTGCGTTTGAAATAAGGGGTTACTCAGAATCAAGTATACTGAGAGGGTGAAGTATTCTTAATAACTCCTTAAAACAAACGCACTTTTTTAATATCCTGTAGAATACAGGACTATAATCCGATCTATTGAGATCGGAATTTTCAAAATATTTTTCCTGCTTTCTATACTTGATTCTAAATTTCTGAGTAACCCCTTAAAATTTCAAACGCTCTTTTTTTAACACTCAGTATAGTCGTAAATTCGTTTACTCAAATTTTCATTTAGAGAAAATATATTTTTGGACAGTTGAAGAGGGTATCAGCAACGGTACCTATCACGGAAAGAATGGCGTCCACATCGTCTGCTTCCAGTGCCTTTTTCAGTTTACAGTTGCATTTGGGGCTGGGGCGCATACGTCTTCGTGTCCCTGTTGCTATGGAAGCTGAAATGTTATGTTTAAGATAATTTTTAGATGTGTAATCGTTACCTAATTTTATCTTTTTAACCACGACGGAACAGAAAATGGTGGTTATTCCACCGACAAGAGCCTAACTCTTAAGATAAAGAAGAAAGAAGAAAAACGAAAAAAAATATGCAACGTGCCTTTGTTTTTGTAATTTCTCATCACAATGGCTGAACCAGTTTTGATGCAGTTTTCTTGAAGTGAATGCACAGAGTTAAATAAAAATTTGTTCACCTTCAAAATTGGTGGACATTTTTGAGGGAACTCGGTCGGTTTTACAGATAAAACTACGAATTCATATTTTTACATCCCTGATCACGCGTGGGGTCTGATGTTGACCAGGGTTTTGATATCTAGGTCATAACTACAATTGGAGTAGGAGCATTCTAGTTCGTTATCAAATGTTTAGTTAAGATATAGCTCTTAAATCCTGTATTTAGTAAAAAAGAAAGTAGGTAGAGTTAATTTAATAAAGGATTACGAATTTGAACAATTTCAAACTTGCATTATAATAATAATAATATCTGGGACTTATTTTATTTCACTGAGAAACAAACAGTCTTATAAATGAATCGCTTAAAAATACATATAACAATGTAGACCTTATCAATTATACGTTGTCATACACTAAGACATAGGTATTTTCCAAGTCCATTGATGTTGAAGTTCTGTCTCAATAGATCTCAGTCAGAATAAAACTGCCAAAACGAGACGTGCATTTTTGAGTGGTTAACTTGCAGTCATGCTTCATAAAAAAAGGAAACATGAAACAGACAGAGTTGACAACATTTCACACTTTTCACCCCCAACTTTTATAAGTATTAAAAATATGTACTTTTTTCTAATAAAAAATAAATAGGTAGGTATGTCTTTTCCTATTTCTAAAAAAAATTTTTCTCTGTTAGAGCTTTAACGGCTGCATTAAAAAAGTTGCCGAGAGAACTTTGGCATTAGCTCTATTAAACCACTGACGGAGAAAAAACATCTCGAAAAATATTATTGTACTTAGTTACTTATTTACAAAATGAAAATATGATGGTGTTTTATTGTTGCCTATTCTGTAATAAAACATGCATAAAATATAATAAAATTGGGAGTAAAAATTTTTAATATTGTCATTTGTGAAGTAGGTATACATTATAGGTAGCTTTGATACTTAGCCATACGCGGGCAGCCGATGTTGGACGCCACATGCTAGCTAGCAAAAAACACGAAGACCCCGAAACAACACAATCCACGAACAGAAAATAATGTATTAAAATATGTATATTATAATTATATTATAAAAGAACTAATACTGTCGCCTAGATCATTATCAAGTTGTGGCTCTTTTTATTACCTGTGTCGTATTCTGCTAACTCTGCTTCTTCTACATAATCCGCTAAGGGCATGAGTGGGCTTGCTAGCTGGCCTATAGCAGATGGAAAAGCAGCCTCTGATAAGATAACACATCAACTTTTATGAAATAAAGAATATTTTTAGTCTGAGCTTATAACAAATATATAAAAAAAAAACTTATGTATAAGTAATTATTTTGTAAAAAATTAAAGAACAAAGAAAACTTAAAAACATTACTAAGTATGTTCAAACAATAAGAAAAATAATTATATTTTGTTCGAACTCACTGACTGCAAATAAGCCAATCATCTGGCTTTGCAGTCTTTAGTAATTTAAAAATATGAAACTCTGCGATATGGAATTTAATAAATAAATAAAACAAATAAACTGATTCGATGACTACTTATGGTAAGTTAATCAAAATGAGAATAAATTTTATCGAGAATATTAGTAAAGAGTGGTACGAGATTCATGTTGAAACTATTTGTAGTAATGTACTTATTGGTTTTCAATCAAAGTTAATTCGTTATTGCATCCCATCTATACTGTTCCACCTTGCTCCGCTCAAGTAAAAACCTCTATAACCAATAACAAAATTCAGAACTGTAGGCGGTGAGGTCGTGGTATAAAGCCATGCGTTTTTCAGTGAACATAACAAAAGCACAAATAGAACTTAAAAATTTTGCTTGAATAGTCTTTACAAGCTTGTCAAGGTAAATAGACAGGTATTTGTTTATGTAGGAAAATGCACTCACTGTAAGCAAACTGTGGTGAGCTGTACATGATCGGCTGAGGGTTGAAGTTAAAGCTAGATGCGGCTAGTGCTGCAAGAAACGAGACATTGCAAGTTTAGTAACCAAACAGAGGGGAAACTAAAGAAGTTTTAGAAGTAAGTAGGTACCTATTTAAAATATATCAAGTAAGAAAACATCGAGTACACATTAATGTTTTCCTTTTGTTTGGTTCAGAAAAAGGATAACTTGTAAGGAATGTAAATATCTACTTACGGACTCCAATACCGCCACCATCAATGTTGCCTGTCCAATAAACAAAAGTATTAAATGGAGCGGAGTTTGTGCCATACATATTCTGATTGGTTATTCCCGCTGGACTACAGTTTTAAACACAGAGAAGTACTCACTCTGTTGGTCAACAGACTCTGCGTTGACAGCGTCGGTAGCGTTCGGTTTGACCACAACTAGCGAAGTCAGAGGGGTCACAAACTCATACTGTGGACAAGAAAATGTTCAATTAGGTACTGCTAGAACTACAATACTGCCTAAAAGCTAAATACAAAGTTCTTAGATTGTTATGTCGTCGTCAGCACCACGGAAGAAAGAGGTAGGGGGAAATGGTAAGTAGGCGGATCTCGCGTGTCATAAATTAGCGCTGTAGTACAGGACGCACTCATTCTCAAACGCGTACCATGCGGCACCGGACGGCTGATGTTCTCGGATAAATAAAATAAAAAACACGTAAACATGCGATACTGTGCTGTTTTAGAGTGCAGAAATAGAAGCACAGACAAAATATCATATAATGAAGGCATTACATTTCACCGGTAAATGTTGTATTTTATATTTCGATTTAAAATTGAATTTAATTTAATTCAAAGCTTTATCCCGAACGAATTAGATAATTTTAAATATTATGTGAGAGTAATAAAAGTCATACGTCAGTAGCATAAGTCGGCCTGGTCCACCAATATTCTCGTGTGTTCTAAATAGTGATGTGCAATCATTTATCTTTGACAATATATTATCGATATCGATAAAAAGAGAAGTTGATTTTATTATCCGTCCAGTTGTTTATAATGTGTATATTTTAGATACATTTTATTGGCAAATGTCAAACCTTTGTTCATTCCCTACTACCGAAGGATTTTGTAGGTATGTATGTAAATAATTCTTTGGTACGCTCTACAGCCTAAAGGGCGTCACATACGAGCGCTATACTGTGCTATTTCATCGTAATATCAAATATAGCTCGCCACACTACAAATAAAGGGCGTCACACACAGGCGCTATACTGTGAGTGCGAGTTTAAAGCTGTAATTACTCGAATACTAAGAATGACGCCATGAGTGTATCAGTAGATAAGTAAAGCTGAATCTTGTTTTTTTTTTTTATAATTTGTCTACGTTACGTTATTATATACTCTACCTTTTCAAGAATCACACGGACGCTATACTGTGCTATTTCATCTTACGATATCTGCTGCTGTCGTGTGTAACTGTAGCAAGTTATCACACATGGCGGCAACACTATCGTATAAAGGGGTAGGGACATTTGTGGCCTATGATCTGTCGAATTTTCACGAAAGTTGTGTCGCAGTTTGAAACCTACTTAAATCGATAGAAGATAGCTAAATGATGAAACATGTAATAGGTCTTTTTTTCGTAACATCACCGGTTGCAGAGATATAAATGATTTTTATTGTCCTATATATGGTAGGGCCATCTTTGTCACGAAATATGTCCGAAACTGGTGGAAACACTAAACGACTTATCATATTTTTTCACCATCTAAATGTTCACTAGCGATTTATAAAGGATTCAAGGGTATTCAACTTTGAAAAAAACGTCGGCCATAGGCCACCTTCCATAGTAAAATCTTACATCGCCTTTCATTACCCTCAGGCGTCGTGGCATATTTTTAACTCATCCCAAAGTTCGAAACGGCGGCGTCAGACAGTCAGAAATAAATGTCTCTCTGGTCATTTTTATCACGGTGCTTAAATTTTCAAGAATTAAATTACATTGTACCTGTATTTAAAGATAATATTTTGTACCAAAAAATACATGTGATTTTGGGTAGGGGGTTGTGGCGATGTAGTCTAAAACCTCACCACATATCATCAGGGGAAGAAGGGGTCTAAAAAATTGCTAAAAACATCACGTGATTAATGGACGACCCCTTTCCAGAAACATTGTTTCAAGGGAAACATTTCCGGATATCGATATTTCAGTGATAGAAGATTACTTACATCCCTAATCGAGTAGCGAACGGAAATGACGTAGTAATGACGTGTACTAGTTATAGGTAAATAAAGTTGTGCTTTATTAATATGCAGTGAAAGTTTAATTTCGCTAGGACGTTTATGAAGCGCTTTTGGAGTTTTCCGTCATCTGGAGTTTTTGCTACTCAGCACTAGATGTCACTATCAAATACGCCTCTATTTGCTCATTTTGTATGAGCTTTATGGACGAAGTAATAGATTTCAATGTTGCTAATTTTTTTATATTTTTACGTGCTATATTTATGGTCCAATCAAAGGCCTTCTTGCATTAGTAGTGCGTAAATATACTAGGTGTTGATGTGTGATTTCGATTTCGGCGACATCGGTTCTGGTACAAACGCGTCTTTAAGGCCCTTCCCCCTACCTCTTTCTTCCGTGGTCAGCACAATCCGGTAGTTGACTGCTAGTCATTTGAGTTACTTTTTATCAAATTTCAAAAACGGCATTTTGTTCTAAAAATATTTGAACTTTTGTACGATGACGTCATTGTTCAAAATAGTAGTTTGCATACTTATTAGGTAATTTTTATAAATTAAAAATTGAAAATGCAATGAAAATTAAAGTGAATAAGTTTTTCAATAATTTCAATTAAAGAGCTATTTAGTCAATAATATTTGGCAATTTAATTTTCATGCAGTCAACTCCCGGATTTAATCTTTTCATCGTGTCCCACATTTAAACATGTGCTATCATAAGGGATAGTTAGCAGTTGCCTAGTGTCGCACTTAGTATCACCTGCGGTCACGTGCTCATCTAGAATTACACCTACGGACGCGTGAAACGCGACCATCATACACATCTTCATGAACAGATGTGCAGATTTCCTCACTATGTTTTCCTTTACCGTTAAAGCAATCGGTATAAAAATGCACGTAGGTTTCGGAAACTTATTGGTGCACTGGCCAGGATTCGAACCTGAGACGTCTGGTTACTGGTATAAGTCACTACCGTTTAGCCACCGATGCTTTTTAATGCAATTTAATATTAATTAATAAATAATTAAGCAATTCAATTTAATAAACCCCGACTGTATTTTACTGGTAACTTAAATCTAACAAAGTCTCCTACACCTAATCACAGACGTTAGATTCTACACACCACTAAGTTCTGTAAATGTGGTGCCAGTGGTGATTCTTAGACTTCAAATGTTAGTTCCCTTGAAATTTGCGAATGGACGAACATACTTATGTAATTATAAGACCGCCTACCTAAACAATACCATAATTATGTACACTACTTATAATTATATATAGATTTTATTTACAAAAAAGTGTAAATAAATAAATAAAAACATTACATCGTAAACGACCCACATGTCCACACTGCTGGGACTCGGCTCACTTCCCATACCTCGGGAAGGTTAAACCATACACGTACTCCACACACGTGGCCTAGTGCGGATTGGACAATGGACATAGATACGTATATTATCCAAAATACACTACTTACCCTCTATTTGCAAATATAATGAAAAAGTAAGTAAAGTGGTTGATTTCTATCTTTTCAAAACATCTTCAACGTTCTCTCACCTTTAAGGCGAGTTCTAAAGCTCTCTTCTCAGGAAGGCTGTTCTTGTCGCTCGCGCTGGAGTCGGCTGCGTCTCGCTCGTCCAGCAGCTGCTTAATAGTGAGGTAGGCCCACAGCCGCTCTAGCGGCAGGTAGCCGTTTGGCTGGTCCTTAACCGGCTTCACCTTATAGCTTTTCTGTTCACACAATAAATAAGTGTATGATTAATTTGCAGCAATCTGCTGAAGATAAGCTGCTTAACCAGGAGATGGGGAATTTGTTGAATGGAATCTAGCTTACACGCAAGGTATGTACGACTTCAGAGAGAACTAATGTGCATACGAAATACACTGTTCTAGTTTAAGTGACTTTAAAGTAATTGTACCACTCACCCTGATGAAGCTGTCGTCCACACCGCAGACTCCGATTACTTGTGGCTCCAGCTCGGTGCTGCCGTCAGCCACGCGGCCCGCCACCACCGTCTCCGAACCGCCGTACACCGTGCGGAACTTGGTCTTCGTCAGCGAACCTTCCTTCACCTGCGACACCATAAACCACGTTAATGCTTCTGTCTGTTAATTTAATTTTACTCCTGACGGTTCATTAGAATACAAACGAATTAGGTAAACACATTAAAGAGCGACAAGATGTGCACTGACAAAGATCATCTTACAGTTGGTTTGAACCCCGCTGGACCATTATGTGTGGAGGACGATAAAAATGGTAATTTTAAAGTGAGTTAGTGACGATAAAAGTGAGTGAGGTCCAGGCGATAACACAAAGGCGACGTCGGCGAGCAGGGGCGACGCCACCTGGCGGTGGGAGTGAGTGAGGTGACCTGGTCAGGCGGGTACACGAAGGCGACGTCGGCGAGCAGGGGCGACGCCACCTGGCGGTGGGAGTGAGTGAGGTGACCTGGTCAGGCGGGTACACGAAGGCGACGTCGGCGAGCAGGGGCGACGCCACCTGGCGGTGGGAGTGAGTGAGGTGACCTGGTCAGGCGGGTACACGAAGGCGACGTCGGCGAGCAGGGGCGACGCCACCTGGCGGTGGGAGTGAGTGAGGTGACCTGGTCAGGCGGGTACACGAAGGCGACGTCGGCGAGCAGGGACGACGCCACCTGGCGGTGGGAGTGAGTGAGGTGACCTGGTCAGGTGGGTACACGAAGGCGACGTCGGCGAGCAGGGGCGACGCCACCTGGCGGTGGGAGTGAGTGAGGTGACCTGGTCAGGCGGGTACACGAAGGCGACGTCGGCGAGCAGGGGCGACGCCACCTGGCGGTGGGAGTGAGTGAGGTGACCTGGTCAGGCGGGTACACGAAGGCGACGTCGGCGAGCAGGGGCGACGCCACCTGGCGGTGGGAGTGAGTGAGGTGACCTGGTCAGGCGGGTACACGAAGGCGACGTCGGCGAGCAGGGGCGACGCCACCTGGCGGTGGGAGTGAGTGAGGTGACCTGGTCAGGCGGGTACACGAAGGCGACGTCGGCGAGCAGGGGCGACGCCACCTGGCGGTGGGAGTGAGTGAGGTGACCTGGTCAGGCGGGTACACGAAGGCGACGTCGGCGAGCAGGGGCGACGCCACCTGGCGGTGGGAGTGAGTGAGGTGACCTGGTCAGGCGGGTACACGAAGGCGACGTCGGCGAGCAGGGGCGACGCCACCTGGCGGTGGGAGTGAGTGAGGTGACCTGGTCAGGCGGGTACACGAAGGCGACGTCGGCGAGCAGGGGCGACGCCACCTGGCGGTGGGAGTGAGTGAGGTGACCTGGTCAGGCGGGTACACGAAGGCGACGTCGGCGAGCAGGGGCGACGCCACCTGGCGGTAGAAGGCGCGCAGCTGCAGCGCCGCGTCCGCCGCCTCGTAGATGTGCCGCATGAAGCCGTCGTTGCGCAGCGCCAGCTTGCGCAGGAACGACCGGTCCGCGTCCTCGCCTGAACAAAGTTATTTATTATTTGCAAAAGCTTATTCACTATACTATACCAGGCCTCCGTCACTTCCTCAAGGACGCGCGCTATATACCTGCAGCTCCGTGTACAGTCGACTGTACAAGAATCAGAGGGCCGGCCGGCCATCGCACGCCTTAGCGCAAACTATTTCGTTCCAAAATGCCAAAAAGAGGACGCAAGTATTGTGCAGTGAATAGGTGCAAAAATCAATAAAAAAAATCTTTTTTTTCATTGCCGAAAGATAAATAAATAAGTACACTTTACTTTTTTAGGGCTCCTGACTACTGATCCGAGAGTCGTGGGTTCAATCCCCACTCAGAGCAAACATTTCTGTGATGTCACAGATTAGATAAGTGATCTGCAGATTAAGAAGAAGAATAAGAAATATTTGGATGTTGATATCGTTGAGGTGTTGTAGTTATACGTGTTTTTACTTTAAATACCTATAATTATATATTTTGCCTGTAAATAAATAATTAGTTGGTTGATTAATAATTTAGTCCTTTAACTTCTCTTATGTTTCGTACCTAAATACAACCCATGCGTATCATCATTTTATCGAATTCGGTGGAAGAAGTCAACATATACAATTATCATAATACATAACTCATAAATCAATTTTCCTTTTTAAATCCTGGGCAACCCTTGGGTATCTGTGAAATGACGCGCTCACTTGGAGGTCACGCGGCGGGCAAAGGAACGTCAACTCTCGATGCTCGCGCTTATGAGGCGCTATAAGGATCATTTCTGCTCGTATCGTGTGCGTAGCGTGTCGCAGCTAGCGGTTGGTATATATATAATAATATTTTGTAGGTAAATATAGCGTAGGTATTTTCGTGTTTGTATGGGAGTGAAGTATCTGTACGTAGTAGTACTATTATCTAATCTGTGACTATACTGTCACATTTGGTTCTGATGCCAGTTTAATACAGAGTGTTGTGCTCTTATTAGGTCCTTACATTATTAGTGCCCGATATTTTAGTCAGTGCTTCTACTCCTGATTCTGATCAACTTTCCCCAAGGAACCCATAGTCAAATCGCAAAAAAATGTTTGCTTTCTTCAAACAAATCGATCAGCCGAGCGGCCAAATTAGTATGAAGAGTCCAAAAATTTTTTTGCGATTTGATTATGGGTTCCTTGGGGAAAGTTGATCAGAATCAGGAATAGAAGCACTGACTAAAATGTCGGGCACTAATAAAGTAGCACCTTATATTTGTTGAGCATATTTTTTACTTACCAAAGGCAAGAGAAAATAGAGAAGCTTTATTTGGTCCATAGTTCTTCTCCGTGATTCGGTTGATGATCTTGGTTGGATTTGTCTCACCGGTAGTTGGGTCTCCATCCGTAAGGAATATTATTATTGGCTCCAATTTCTTTGTATCTCCAACCGCAGAACCATTGTCATCTGGCTTTTCGACCACATCTGTGCGTTTTTCTTTATTGCCTGCATCTTCCACTTTCGTGATGTTCTCTTGTTTCACAGTCGTGGAAGATTCGGGAAGTGGTGTCCAATCTACACCTTTCTGAATGAGATCCACGGCCGTATCCAAAGCATCGTATATGTTGGTACCTGCGAAAAAATGTATATGCTTAGGTACTAATTTGAGAATATCGAAGTCCCGCGACCTTTAAACGGTTGACAAGAAACTGTCTCTTATTTATTTACGACAGACGGAACGTAAGAGCAGTTCCGTACACCTGGAAACTCTGAAACAGTTTCTTGTAAAAATGATATTTTATTTTTCGGTGTAATAAAGTCATGAATAAATCATACCTCCTTGAGCGGTGAGCATGCCCACTATGACCTTCGCTTTGGCCACATTCACAGGCGTTGCGGGCGAGGGAGGCACATTAATAACTGGTTTGGTGGGCTTCGAAGCGAAAATGTAGTAATTCTCGGCGGGAAGAGGTTCTTTATCTGCTTCATTTAGATCATGAATCTGTAACAAAAATAGGATTAACGTGAATATTTACAAAGCCAATCAACAGAACTACCTGACCCTACATGTGACCTATAACTGTTTTGGTTGGTTAGTATAAGAATAATTACCTGAACATTAGAGTCGAACTCGATAATACTGAAGTAGTCGCCCTTGTTGAGCTCGCCGAGTATAGTCTGCATGGCGGCGCGCAGCTGCTCGATCTTGCGGCCGCCCATCGAGCCGGAGGTGTCCAGCACGAACACCACGTGCTTGTTCAGCGGCGGCAGGTCCGAGGGGGCGAAGAAATGCACGAAGTAGCCGTCGTTCACCTTCAATCATTGAAAAAGGTATTTGTATTAATTCCGTCTATCCTTGATAACTTTGACCAATATTAAGGACGCAGCCATTCTTCGCAGGATAGCTAAGGTAATATCGCATGTGTCATTTTGTCTTACTTCTCTTGAATCATGCCTTATGATTTCAATTATTTGATATGGCTGCAACTTACAAGGATTTCGCCATTTTTGGGTTGCTCTACATCGTACTGCACCACAAATTGTCCAAGAATTCCTTCAGGTTTATTGTTTTCTCCATTCTCCTTATACCGGTTATAACTTTGCGATTGTGATTCTTTACTCTTTACCTGCAAAAAAAGGTCAGAAGTACAGGTTTCGGATCAGAACACTGTAAAAATTGTACCATCAAAACACCATAAATCTACCAACCGCGTAGATATCGGCAAGACGGCGTTGCTCCTCCAGGTCCGGTTTGAAGGTAATAGTGGCTTCACGATCGTCGTGTCCACGTTCAATCACAGCTACTGGGTTCTCTGGAACAGTAGTGAGTATTTTGGATCACAATCACTATTATTTGAGGCGCTGAGAGCAAGAGTGGTGTAAGCCATAATTTTTGAACATCTTCCTCTGGTCTACTTTTGAGCACTTTAGATGAATAAATCATAATTAAACTGCCTTATTATAATAAATCTTGACATAGTGACTAACACGGATAAACGAATAGTTTTTCTTAAAAATTAATGACTAATTAAATAAATGATTTCAAAGTAAAATATATCAATTTAAGCGAAAATGAGGTAACACCACTCTTGCTCTCAGCGATATCGTCGTCGTCCTGCTGAATTTTAGATCCATCTCACTTCTGAGCCATGTCAACAAGCTGTTTTCCAGAGTTATTCGAGAATCGTCTTGCACGCAGGTTTGACGAGTTCCAGCCTCCCGAACAAGTCGGATTCCGAAGACTTCAGTACCATAAACCACATACATACATAAATAAATAAATAACCGGGACAAATCACACAGTCATCCGGCCCCAAGTAGACCCCTACGAACAAACATACATACATATAACGAACTATGAGAAATTCTTTGATTCGATCGAGACCTGGGCTATGTTACAGTCTCTCGCCAACGGTACCAAATCGACTATCGATATATAGAAGTATTGAAGTGCTTGTATGGAAACGCCACCATGTCGGTCCACCTCCAGAATCAGAATTAGAAACATATCCGGCTGCAGCGTGGTGTGTTTATATCTCCGAAACAGTTCACCGCTGCCCTTTTTCAAGCTTCTGGACTGAAGTGGACTCGGCATTAACATCACCGGCGAGTACATCATTCCCCTTTCGATTCGCTGATGATATCATATGGTCATGGCTGAGACCTTGGAAGACCTAGGCACAAAGCTCGATGGACTCAGTACGGCTTCCAAACAAGTAGTAGGTCTTAAAATGAGCATGGTTAAGACGAAAATTATGTCAAATATCCGTGTCACACCCACTCCTCTGAAAGTTGGAGACTTCTCGAGTGACGACCACGCACCGAAAGACACAGTGTAGGAAGGCCTCCCACTAGATGGACCGTTGACCTGGTGAAAGTTGCGGGAAGCCGCTGGATGTGGGCAGCCCAGGACTGGTCGGTGTGGAAATCCTTATGGGGGAGGCCCTGTGTCCAGCAGTTGACGTCTTTCGGCTGATGATGATACTCGTCGTCGTCAATGTCCTCCCATCTCGTTGCTATGCCCATGTGCGGTTCGCGCAGACATAATTCAAACAGCGCGGACGAGCCAGCTAGTCGAGGAAGTGCAAAGTTTAGTTAGACTCACGCGCCTCGTCGTCGCCGGCGTCGAGCTCGTTGCCGGTGCGCACGGGCGGCACGCGCAGGCGGCGCAGGCGCTGCGTCTCGCGCAGGCGCACGGTGACGGCCAGGCGCGGCACGGGCGCGCCGGGGTGCAGGTTCACGGCCAGCGAGTACAGCCCGCCGCGCCGCGATAGCAGCTCCTCGTACGTCAGGTTGAACACAGCGCTCGTGTTCGCCTCCACGTTCACAGACACCGTGAAATGGTTCGAGTCACGCGCTCTAAAAGGAGTTGTGTAGATAGGTAATTAGAATCTCCTTCGCAGTCTTTCAGTTAGATATCTGAAGCTTTACTGCTAATAGTGATTAACGCAAAAGCGAATATGTTACCTATATATTTATAGTACCTAATACCTATAGGTAACCAAAGGTCTCTGACTGAACGACCTCCTTTAGATTACTTAATGGCTCATTCGGTCATTTTGTAATAAAATAAGTTATATTTTGATAAGTTACTAAGTTAGCTTTGGTAAGTTAGATTTATGTTGATATTGACTTACTTAGCAGCAATATGAGCAGCTCCAATTCCTTGTGAGACGGCCTGGTTGTAGATCTCCTTAGCTTCCTCCTTTTCTTTCACATACGCCTTATATGGCTTGCCGTCGAGAATCCTGCGTATTGAATGGAATTAGTAACGTATTCAGATCAGACTGTCTGCGTTCGACGGCCCATTTGGCATCAATGGCATTCTCAGAGTCCGTGACTCCAATGTCAATTCTTAAGTAAACGAGAACATCCGGCTATTCTTTTATTTTCAAGAACTCAAAAGTCAGACTATGGTTCTGTTTTAAAAACACTGATTTAAAAATGAATTTGAAATTGGCTAGTTACGACAAGATTTCAAGTCTTCCGTAGCATAAATATGTATGGTTCATTCCAATTTAAAAAAAGCAAAAGGTAAACAAATGTAGTATGCAAATGACATTGACTTGTGTCAGTAGGGTTAGCATTATCCGTTCAAATTTACTATCCGGATAAAACGGATATTAATTTTTAAAATATCCGGATATCCGGATAAAACGGATAATTCGGATAATTTTAAAATACTTTAGTTAACTTCATTTAATGTATTTTATATAGGGTGTTTATGTGAAAATGTGATTAAAATGTAACAAACACACTGCTACCCAGCTTATACTATTTCTGACACCGCCCAAACGGAATAAAATAATGATTTATTTCAATTTATTTATTTATAGCGTAATTCGTAACTTAGAGCGTCCGCATACTGAGGTTCTGTTCTAGAAGACTTCATCAAGAGACACCTGAGTTTCTTAGCACTACAAAATTCAAAAGATTTTCTCATGTGACTAGTATTTTAAATCGATAGATTTTGACCTTGAGATTTGAGCTCTCTTATGATGCCCATAGCATGTCTTAGTTCTGTATCACTGACAGCACACACTGGTCCAAGATCTTAATTTTAGGACACTGCGGTATTTTGAACGTGAAGATTAACGCTTATCAAACAACGCTCTACTGAGTCCATCGAGCACTTTTTTAAATACACAGTTGGCAAGCCCTTGGAATTATATCACCTGATAATAAGTGATGATGATACTGAAAGATGGAAGCGGTCTTACCAAGATAACCCAACGCATTATGCCTAGATCTACCAAAGTAGACAGTATATAAAAGGCCGATTAAATTTAAAACAAGGAAATTGATTTTAATGCCGATTCCTCTCCAGTCCAGAAGCTTGAAGACCGGCAGCAGCTTTTCGGAGAAACATCTATGTTAGTCTCACCTCACCCCTCGCTGCAGTTTAGGTTTTTAATTCTGGTTCTGGAGACTGACTAACATGATGGCGTTTTGGCACCATCGGAAATAAATCATATGTATTCATATGTATTTTTTCATAGTCCAAAATGCCAAGCATAGAGACTGACACTCTTCAGTCTTCTATAATTATCTGCCACAGCCTATACAGGCTGTTAAAAAAACTCACTTAAGGGGTTACTCAGAATCAAGCATTGAACTATTTTCTCCTGTATATTTACGATACTGAAACCTTTTTGGAAACCGGCTTGTTTGGGTGGTTGGAAGTCGTCATAATTACTGTGAAACAATTCGCAATGACTCTCCAAGATAGTTTATAAAAAACAGATCTTCTATCTTGATCGGTTCACTCTTGACAGAGCGTTCGTCGTCATCAATTCGTAGCTTTAGTGGCCCGTCGAAGAACACGTCGCCATTCCTCTCGCACCCCAGCTCTCCTGGGACATTTATTTAGGGGAATTCCCACCGCAGTCTTCAACTGATCTGTCTATCACATGGGAGACCAGCTGTCTACTCTGGTGGATTCGACTTCGACTTTGCCATACCAAATGATCAATGAATGCATCTGTTGCATGCATAGTAAAAATTGATAGAGTAATGTTTACTAATGTTTACTGGGATAACAACAAAACAAAACAGACTGTAGACATGACTCTAGAAATATGATGGCTTTATAGTTCACCAGCAGGATCTTATTGCCTTTTATTAAAGAAGCTCACCACCACATTTTGTGCCATACCGTAAGCGTTCGTCCCTCAAGCATAACAGAATTAAACAACTTCTGAAGAGCGTAGTACCGGTTTTCCAGCTGCTTTCAAAAGCTCAGCCGTAATCCATCATCAGCCGGTACAATTTTGTTCTTCAGCTGTTTAAGAGCCATTTTAATCCTCGTACAATTTGACGCCCGGGAAACACGGCATCGGTACAGTGCAGTGTCAGGTCAATCTGGCTCTTGGGGCTTTGGAGTATACAACTTTTACAAGTAGCCACATTGCTGACAGAGAGGCTTATGGTCGCCTATGAAAGTCCTAAAACTTCTTAAATTATACCAATGGCTCAGAAGAAAGAAATAAATAAAAAGAATGACGAAATTGGGAGTTTGTCTATGTTGTTTTCTATGTTTCCTGAAGAAAATCACTGCTACGTTTTGTCGTTGGTGTAGTTTGTACTTGTTATACATAAAACTGATTATTGGTTAATGCATAGGAAAACAATATATGTTTCTCTACAGAATTTAAATATCATTTTTACTAAAAGTCTAAAGTATTTTCTATCAAGACCTCCGAACGAGCGTTAGTAGACATTATTCGATTAAATTTTATACTATCCGGATATTCGGATAATTTACTACAAATAATCCGGATAGTAAAATTGACGAATATCCGGATAAAACGGATATCCGGATATCCGGATTGCAAACCCTATATTTCAGTTCCATAGTAAGTTTGTTTACGTTTTGCTTTTTTTTTGATTGGAATGAACCATATGTACAATACCATAATACGCTGATGGATTGAGCAGCAGGTACAGAGTAATCCAAAGCAGCCGTGGCGTAAGTACATTATGATTTCATTTTAATATTTGTGTATATTTTTCATATCAAGTATCAAAATGTTTTCAGTCGAACTATAATGACGTGACAGTGTGCACTGCGCAGGGTTGTCAATTTGTCAACATAATAATTTAGTGCTTCTGTGCCTTCAATTCTATTACTACGACGACGGTTCATTTTTCACGCAAACTTGTTATTTCCCGATAGTTAATTTAAATGTTTAATTAAGGTGTATTCCATAAATGGACTAAGCCGCTGCTGCTTCAGTATAAGATTCCTCTTGGTGAATATTAGCTAATGCTCTAACGTTCAGTGTTTTGGCTGATCGAAAATCAACCCTTAATTAAATATTTAATATGGTTAATGGTTATCGATTAATAAAAGCTAGCTTAACGGTCTCGCACGAATTCACATACAGTTTTGTTTCATACATAACATAGTGAATAAAAATAGGAGAAATTATGCCTTTAGGTTTTTTGTTTGTTAACATCGATGTAGCAGCTAGGTACCTACAGTTACTTGTTCAAGGAGTTAAAATACCTCTTTATCTAAAAAAGGTATAGTGGAATTACCTTCCACTTCTTACTTTTAGTCAAAGTAAATGCCGAGGTCTCAGGCGTGGTATTACGTTGCTGAATTGTTACCATTAATACATTAGTAACTGAATATTCTCTTATTCATATTTACAATTGAATGTTTATATTAGGGACCATACATAAATTACGTCACACGTTAGGGGGGAGGAAGGGTGTCAACGAAGTGTGACATTATGTGACAAGCGGTAGTGGGGAGAAACAAACGTTGTGACGTCACATAATAAATAATAAAAAAATATATAATATTGCAATTTATGTTTTATTTTATTCAATTCTGAGCGAAAAATTGCAAAATATGTGACGACGTGAGGGGGTTGTCCCACAAATGTGACCATCTGTGACAAGGACGGGGGGGGGGATCAAAAATCATGAAATTCGTGTGACGTAATTTATGGATGGCCCCTTGCAAGTGAATGTTACTGTAAAAAATTTGTCCACATTCAATATTATTTGATTTTTGAAGCACCAATTGGAAACTAAATATAAACCATGTTGAAGATCTATTTGGTCATGGTAACTATATAGGTATGTATTACTCGGAATATTTTCAGATCGTCAGCGTAGAGTAAACAAGGGCTAGAAACGTTTTGTACCAGGTCTTTAATAAACATAACGAAAAATAAAGTCCTTAGATGAGACCCTTGGGGTATAGTTAGTCACTATTAGGACTAGGGGACATTTATCTGCACCTGTTAGTGTAACGTTAAGTACGTCGATATAAATAAGATTGCACCCAGCGAAATAAATTACCATGAATACCATAACCTGCTAGTTTCATACAGAGTATAGAAGGGTGAACCTTGTCAAATGCCTTCGCAAAGTCAGTGTAAATAGAGTCGACTTGTTTTCTTTTAGCGACGCACAGCAGAGATAATTATTATACTCAAGTAGATTCGTCGTAATATTGATCTGTTTGCGATGAATCGTGCAGATTTAGAGATATGTGTAAGCCACAGCCACAGGCACAGAGTTAGGAAAGTTGGAAAGTAATGCGTCTCACATGGTGAAGCCGCTGATGAAGGCGGTGTCGGGCAGCAGCACGCGGAAGGCGGCCTCCTGCGCGCGGCGCGCGGGGTTGCGCACGCGCGCCACCACGCTCGTGCGCGCGTACCGCAGCGCCACCGTCGAGTCCACCTCCATCGCCGTCATCTTGATGGGCGCGTCCGGCTCCGCGGTCGTCGGTGCGGGCGTGGTTATGTCTTTGTTCATAACCTGCGTGTCATAACCTTGCGTATCATAACGTGAAAGTTGCTTAATTGATCAGTTTCTCATTGCTATCATAAGTATTTTTTCACTCTTCTTCATCACGGACTTGTAACGGATAAGTACTTCATGTGTTCAGAACTTAACAACAAATAGGTCACATCACATGGGCCGGTGAAGATTTAATATTTAAGGCTATATGAAAATAGAGTGAAGATGTAAGTACGTCCTTGACTATAACCTATAGTTCTGACCCTCTTGCTGGCCCATGATGGCCCATTGTGTAGAGGAGCCATTGGGGGAATCCTACTAGCGAATTTTACTCATTATTTAGACTATCCACAGATGAGTACATATTAGATGCACTAAGCACTAAATAGATCTACTCACGTCATCTTCTTTGCTCTTGGCCACCACGAAAGTGTTTGGCTCTTCGGTGGGAAGTGCGGCTGAGTACGCCGAAGGCGCTAGTACGGACAGGCATAGGCACACCAGCACCAGCCAATAGTTACCCATGGCTGAGTCCTGAGGACAAAACAATTTTCATCCACTTTGACATGTTAGCTGGAAAATCATATATGTATTATCGCATTTGAACTCTCCACAAGTGCCAATGCATGCATGGCTTACCAGCTGTTAATCAACGGCGACACTCCGACAGCAGCGGTGCGGCGGCACGGCGGCATTTTGTATATGTCGCAGGGATATGATAAAATCAGAGATTTGATCAAACTAAGGGATTTGTTCAAATCCCGGGAAATGTTAAAATAATAACACGATTTTGTCAATTCCCTAATAAAATCTAGTGATTTGATCAAATCCCTAAATTGATGTAGTGAAATGATGAAAAAAATTATTCTGTAGTGTTTAAAAGGTTTATTTGGTAAAACATACATGAAATTACACTAAAATCTTAAAAATCAACACTACTATCAATCACACACACTTTTATTTTTTTCATTAAGGAAATGACAAACCGTGTTATTATTTTAAGATTTCCCGGGAATTGAACAAAACCCTTAGAAATTTGATCAAATCCCTGATTTTATCTTATCCCTACGACATATACAGAATGTAACAAAATTGGTGTAGGACCCGTTAAATGGGGTTTTCTACTGATCGTACTGAACAACTTTTGTTCTACAACTTTGGTCGAATAGCAAAAAAAATTTTGGACTCTCCATACAAAAATGGCAAAACAGATGATCCATTTGTATGGAGAGTCCGATCGATTTGAGCAAAGTCGTAGAACAAAAGTTGTTCAGTACGATGAGTAGAATCCCCAGTTAACATTTTCATGGACAGTACGACTATTGACGGGATTCGATGAATTCATATTATGACAGAACGGCTATTTACGACAAAACTTTTTTTAACTCAATTCTTGTTTTTTTTTATGTGATAGGTGGCAAACGAGCAGACAGATCACCTGGGTGCTATTCCGTAAGCTCTCGCTAACCTCTCGCTAACTCGATTTTAAATTTGGAAGCGATTGGAGTTGTCGAATTTAAAATTTCGAATGCTAAAATCGCTTATGAGAGGGGTTTGCGATTAGTGGGGAATTTAGTGCAACGTCTAGTATGGGAACCGTTTTAATTTGGATCCGGCGCTCAAACTTGGCATAGTTGTTCCCTATGCCATTCTGAGTAGATTAAGCCCGGGAGCCACCGGGAGCCATCCCTCGTTTGGCAGGGGGAGGGGGGGAAAGTTTGTTTCTGCTGCGCTCCATTTTTGGGCTTATATCTCCAAAAATATTGGTACTAGGGCAAGTGAGATATCATTTTCGTATGATTAAACGATAAGGAATTCATTTCTATAACAAAAAAAATGACTTTCCATATATAAAAAAAGAAATATTTGATAAAACGTATAAAAGATGGCTACCTTTTTTCCACATATGGGTCGATTAATTTTTAATCGTCTTTGATATTAGCATGAAAAAAATATATTCTGAAAGCCACACTTCTTAGGATTATAAAAATATAAATTTCATTAGAATAGCATAATAAATACTTAGTGAAAAAAATATATAATTTGATGCTCGGCAGAGTAGCATAAAACGCGCGGTTTTAGTATCTGTCTATCTATTCGTAAGTAAATAAAATAAAATGAATCTTCTAGCGCCCGTAGCGCCCAAATGACTATTAAGTAACAAAGTATAAACAGGTACCTACATAATATTATTATTTAAATATTTCTCGCACGCACAAAATATTTGTGACGTAAAACAAATAATATTTTTTTCTTTTAAAAACGTATTTGATAAAATCCGCAAAACGTGACTATTTCTCATACGAATTATGGTGGTTTACTATCTAACTTGCATTGTATTATGGTGGTCTACTATGTAACTTGCGTGGTCATGTTGATCACCCAGGTTAACTGACTTCAGAAAAGGTTATACATAACCATAGTGAGTTTGGCTCTCATTGGCGAGTTAATCTCGTAACCGTTTCCGTGCTTCGCAAGCCATCTTGACAACTGATGACGCTGCGACCACCGCCTATACAACTCCAAAACCCCGAAAGATAGATAGATAAAGCATTTATTGTAATTGCTGTGATCACACACACAAAACAAACTTGAACACAAAAATGATAAACACAGGAAAAATAAATAAGAATAATAACATACAAACTTATAACATATTAACAAAATATAAATAAGGAAAAACAAAAAATAAAATAATAAGTAAAAAAAGAAAAAAACAAGCAAACTTAAATATCTATGATGTGCTTAGTGTGTGTGCCGCAGCGATCACAAATGGGCCACGGCTCAGTGTTGTTACCCCGCCCAAGGACGGGACACTGATTTTCAGCCACCACCCAATGAGATGTGCTTTGGCAAGGGATCTGTCTGCTGGCAAAGCTGAAGATCGAGGATGGCAGAGTCGTGTCGTCCAAGTCCGAGCTGTTGGAAGAGGTTGAGAAGTTCTACGGACAATTATACACGACTACATCCTTGCCTGTCAGTAATCTGGCTTAAAATCCGAGAGCCGGATTGAGCCGACATTATACCGAAGATATCCCAGACGTCAGCCTGTGCGAGATTAGAATGGCTCTCAAAAAGCTTAAGAACAAGAAGGCACCGGGTGATGACGGAATTACTGCTGAGCTTCTGAAAGCAGGTGGAAAACCGATACTTATAGCTCTTCAGAAGTTATTCATTTTCGTCATTCTCGAGGGAAAAACGTCTACAGCATGGCACAGAAATCTAGTGGTGCTCTTCTTCAAGAAGGGTGATAAGACTCTGCTGAAGAATTACTGACCCATCTCACTCCTGAGCCATGTCTACAAGCCATGTCGAGAGTCATTACAAATCGTCTCGCACTCAGGTTTCACGACTTCCAGCCGGTTTCCGAAAAGACTTTTGTACCATAGACCACACACATACGCTGCGGCAGATTATACAGAAGACCGAAGAGTATAATGGCGTTTGTGGACTATGAGAAAGCTTTTGGTTCGATCGAGACCTGGGCTGTGTTACAGTCCAACGGTGCCAAATTGACTATCGATACACATCGAAGTATTGAAGTGTTTGTAGGAAAACGCCACCATGTCGGTCCAGGATCCAGGATCAGAATTCAAAACCTATCGGGCTGTAGCGTGGGGTGAGACAGGGAGACGTTATATCTCCGAAACTGTTCACCGCCGCACTGGAAGACGTTTTCAAGCTTCTGGACTGGAGAGGACTCGGCATCAACATCAATGGCGAGTACATCACTCACCTTCGATTTGCTGACGATATCGTGATCATGGCTGAGACCTTGGAGGACCTAGGCGCAATGCTCGATGGACTCAGTAGAGTCTCCCAACAAGTGGGTCTTAAAATGAACATGGATAAGACGAAAATCATGTCAAACGTCTCTGAAGGTTGGTTCTACACTCGAAGTTATTGACGAATATGTATACCTGGGACAAACAGTCCAGTTAGGTAGGTCCAACTTCGAGAAAGAGATCAATCGTCGAATCCAACTCGGCTGGGCAGCGTTCGGTAAGCTCCGCAATATCTTAACGTCCAAAATACCGCAGTGTCTCAAGACAAAAGTCTTTGACCAGTGTGTGTTGCCAGTGATGAGACGACATATGGATCCGAGACATGGTCGCTTACTACAGGCCTCATAAGAAGGCTCAAGGTCACCCAAAGGGCGATGGAGCGTGCTATGCTTGGTGATTCCCAACGTGATCGAATCAGAAATGAGGAGATACGTAGGAGAACTAAAGTTACCGACATAGCTCTTAGAATTGCTAGACTTAAGTGGCAGTGGGCAGGGCACATAGGTCGTAGAACAGATGGCCGTTGGTGCAGTAAAGTTCTCGAGTGGCTACCGCGTATCGGAAGACGCAGTGTGGGCAGGCCTCCGACTCCGTGGACCGACGAGCTGGTGAAGGTTGCGGGAAGCCGCTGAATGCGAGCCGCACAGGACCGGTCGTTGTGGAAATCCTTGGGGGAGGCCTTTGTCCAGCAGTCTTTCGGCTGATAGATAGTAAACCACCATAATTCGTATGAGAAATAGTCACATTTTTCGGATTTTCTCATATATATGTTTTTTTAAGGAAAATATATTTTGTTCTACGTGACAAATATTTTGTGCGTGCGAGAAATATTTAAATAATAATATTATGTACCTATTTATATTATGTTACTTTACAGTCATTTTTGGGCGCTAGATGATTAATTTTATTTACTTACGAACAACAGATACTAAAACCGCGCGTTTTATGCTACTCTGCCGAGCATCATAATATTTTCTTTTTTACGAAGTATTTATTTTGCTATTCTAATAAATTTTTCATTTTTATAATGCTAGGAAATGGGGCTTTCAGAATATATTTTTTTCATGCTAATATCCTAGACCATTAAAAATTAATCAACACATATGTGGAAAAAAATCACCCACGCTTCATAGTTTACTTGTTGAGTCGCGCTTCTTTTGGGGCTTATATCTCCATAACTATAGGTACTAGGGCAAGTCCGATATCATATTCTGATATTTCAAGGATGACAAATTCATCACTGCAACAAAAAAAAATACGTTTTAAAGAAGAAAAAAAAAAGAAATATAACTGCTGAAATTTAGAACCGCGCGGACCGCGCGTTTTATACCACGCTGCCACGCATTGAATTTTATTTTTTTCACTAAGTATTTATTCTGCTATTCTAATGAAATTTATATTTTTATGATGCTAGGAAGTGTGGTTTTCAGAATATATTTTTTTCATGCTAATGTCTTAGACCATTAAAAATTAATCGACACATATGCGGAAAAAAGGTAGTCGTGTTTTATACGTTTTATCAAATATTTCTTTTTTTTATATATTGAAAGTCATTTTTTTTGTTACAGAAATGAATCCCGTATCCTTGAGTCATACGAAAATGATACTTTACTTGCCCTAATACCAATAGTTTTGGAGATATAAGCCCACAAATGGAGCGCGGAAGAAACAAACTTTACCCCCCTCCCCCTGCCAAACGGGGGATGGCTCCTGATGGCTCCCGGGCTTAATCCACTCAGAACGTCCTAGGGAACAACTGTGCCAAGTTTTATTGCCGGATCCAAAATAAAACGGTTCATCACACTAAATCCCCGACTAGATAGAATGAATTTGATTGAGTAGTTCATAGTTTATAAAAACACCAAAAAGAAAAGTTGCAAGTTTAAAACACTTCTTGGTAAATTTCAACATATTGCAACTTTTTTGGTTCATATCACCAAAAAGGAAAGTTGCAAGGAGTCCACTTTGAAATTAATAAAAATATTAAATATAATTATTGGTAAATTTCAACATAGGTACTCTTTCCTACATATTTCTTTGTTACAACTGTAAGGACGAAAACACATCAGAGCGGCGCGGCGCCGCAACGCTGAAATCGGCGGCACGCGTTGCGCCGCACCGCCGAACGCAGCGTTGCGCGGCACGCGCGCCGCGCCGCTCGTATCCGCGGCGCGCACCGCTCCTAGCCGCGGCGCGCAACGCTCGTACCCGCGGCGCGCAACGCTCGTAGCCGCGGCATGCGCCGCTCATATCCGCGGCGCGCACCGCTCGTATCTGCGGCGCGACGGCTCATTTGATGTCCACAGTTTCTGTAGGTCAGAAGCTTGTTTTTAGGGTTCCGTAGCCAAATGGCAAAAACGGAACCCTTATGGATTTGTCATGTCTGTCTATCCGTCCGTATGTCACAGCCACTTTTTTCCGAAACTATAAGAACTATTGAAACTTGGTAAGTAGATGTATTTTGTGAACCGCATTAAGATTTTCACACAAAAATAGAAAAAAAAAACCAATAAATTTTGGGGGTTCCCCATACTTAGAACATTAAGAACTTAGGACTCGCCCATGAAGGGTTCCGTAGCAGCAAGTAACATAATATAAAAGATCTTGTAGTTCGTTGTAGGTAAATTGCGGTTTACGATTTATGACGTATTAAAAAAAACTACTTACTAGATCTCGTTCAAACCAATTTTCAGTAGAAGTTTGCATGGTAATGTATATCATATTTTTTTTTTGTTTTATCATTCTCTTATTTTAGAAGTTACAGGGGGGACACACATTTTATCACTTTGGAAGTGTCTCACGCGCAAACTATTCAGTTTAGAAAAAAATGATGTTAGAAAAAAATTTTGAGTTTCAGTTGTAAGTATGGGGAACCCCCAAAATTCATTGATTTTTTTCTATTTTTGTGTAAAAATCTTAATACGGTTCACAGAATACATCTACTTACCAAGTTTCAACAGTATAGTTCTTATAGTTTCGGAAAAAAGTGGCTGTGACATACGGACGCACAGACAGACAGACATGACGAATCCATAAGGGTTCCGTTTTTGCCATTTTGCTACGGAACCCTAAAAACAAGCGTGCGACCTACAGAAACTGTGGGCATCATATGAGCCACCGCGCCGCAGATACGAGCGGGGCGCGCCGCGGCTACGAGCGTCGCGCCGCGGAAACGAGCGGTGCGCGCCGCGGCTAGGAGCGGTGTGCGCCGCAGCTACGAGCGGCGCGGCACGCGCGCCGCGCAACGCTGCGTTCGGCGGTGCGGCGCAATGCGCGCCGCCGATTTCAGCGTCGCGGCGCCGCGCCGCTCTGTTGTGTTTTCGCCCTAACTGCTATAACATTCTGCCCTCATAAGAAAGAAGGTCGTAAACTATATGGAGTTTCCGTACATTTTACGGTCTTCTTTCTGAGACGGATATCACACACTGGTGCGGAAATCGGGCGCGAGTCTGGAGCAACGAAATTCGCATGCAGCAGCGTTGCGGACTACCGGACGGTTTCCGTCCGAAGCTGCGGTGCACGACGATTTTCGTTATGCGTTCATTTAATATTCGAAGGTTTATGTATGTATACATTTTTGACTCGGGTACTTGTTTTATTTCGTGAACAACCCCCCTCGCGCGCCCCGCCCTCCCCCCCACGACACAAACACCCCTCCCCCCCACGACACAAACACCCCTCCCCAGCCCCGCGCCCCGCACTCCCAGCCCCCGCGCCACGCAACCCCCTCTCCCCCGCGCCTATATGTCTCTTGAAGAAAACCTATATATTTTTTTAATATGATTATACTTTATTATTTTTACCTATTTATAGCAACTGTAGCAATGCAAAATCTGTGAGCATTTGAAGCGTACACCTTGCCATTCCTAAGATCGAGCAAAAAACGTAAAAAAAAAACACGTTTCAAGTAGGGGAGCCCTTTTTTATTTTTATTCGTCATTATAGCGGCAACAGAAATAAACATTGTGAAATTTCTGTCTACCTATTACGGGTCATGAGATACAGCCCGGACAGACAGATTACTAATAGGGTCACAGGTTGACATTTAATAATAAAAAAATATTTTCCAAAAACATTTGGGTACAGAACCCTAAAAATTTACAATTTGAAACAAAATAATTTAAATTTTTGAATTCTTGTTTGTTCTGCGTTTGAATTGTATGAATATTATGTTAAAATCTTTTTAGTTTAAAAACAGGTTATTTTAAAAAGATGTACTATGTTTGTATGAAGGTATTGTAATTAAAAATATATATATATATTATTACTATTAGTTATATTACAAAAATTTGACATGACAGTCATATGGTTTTACATTCCACCTTATGATGGATTTGCCTTTATTAATATAAATACAAACTGTATCACGCTTCTATTAGAGAAAAAACTGTTGTGTTCAGTCAGAGTTGTTCTCAGTATGTCGATTCGCACGGTGTCAATGCGGATTTACTGCCAAGCCCATCACGTCGATTACCCATCACGTTGACTCAATTTAAATACACTCGGCTTCAAAAAAATCGCACGTCCGTAAAAATAGGCTTCAAGCACTGTTAATCCTTAAGACAAGCAGTTATTCGTAGCAATATTGGTATCATTTGAGAGCCCTATAAAAACTCTTTAAAAAAATATCCATTTCATTTGATTAAAGAAAAAGCTTGACACTTTAAGTCATTGTGAATGACAATGGAACTGATTCTCCTCTTCAAATTTTGTTTGTATTGTTTTGTTTTTTGGGTATAAAAGGGTCGATACAGCTTATCGGGGGATAAATTTGCTACCAACAGTCGAAGAAGACACAGAAGAATATCTTTCATCAGAAAAACGTCCTTGAAGATGGACACTACTGCTGCTGAAGCCGCCCAAGTTATCGCACTACTGCAATCAGGACTACGTCAGTGTGATGTTGCTCGGCAATTGCACTTGAGTCGCTTTTCTGTTCGAAGAGTGTACCAGCGGTTCCTGCAGACCGGTGGCTTTGTCCGAAGGCGTGGGTCTGGTAGAAATCGCTGCACTTCTGCGAGAGATGACCGATTCGTCGTATCGAAGTCTTTGAGAAATCGGTTCTCTAATGCTGTTGAGTTGCAACAGCAGCTTCAAGCAGTTCGTAGAAGGGCCGTGAGTGTCTCTACAGTTAGAAGAAGACTAAAGGAGAGAAATATTGTGGCTAGAAGACCTGCCACGGGTCCAAAATTAACCGCAGCGCATCGGCGAGCACGCCTGCAATTTGCTCGCGCCCACGTCAATTGGACCCTGGACCAATGGAGAGCTGTTCTCTTCTCAGACGAAACGAGAGTGTGCCTTTTCTGCAACGATAGACGCAAAAGAGTATACAGAAGACAATGGGAACGTTTTGCCCAAGCCTGCATCCAAGAGACGGTAGAATACGGGGGCGGTTCCTGCATGTTCTGGGGCGGCATATCTGCCGACGGCAAAATTGAACTTTCTTGCGTCTCTCGGACCGGCGGTGCTCGCGGGCAAGGGTCGATGACTGCTCACCGGTACATCACAGAGATCCTGGAAGAACATGTGGTCCCCTATGCTGGATTTATTGGCAACGGGTTCACATTAATGCACGATAACGCTCGCGCGCACACTGCTGGAATTATGCAGGGCTACCTTCAAGAGGTTGGGATCCCTGTCATGCAGTGGCCAGCGAGAAGTCCAGATCTGAACCCGATAGAGCACCTCTGGGACCAGCTGAAACGCAAGGTTAGATCCCGTGATCCCGCTCCCGCGACTCTTCAGGAGCTCCAAGACGCCGTTATTGAGGAATGGGACAGAATCCCTCAAGAAGAGGTCCTAAAGTTGGTGCGATCCATGAGGGAGCCCATGGAAGACGTCATTAGGACTAGGGGGGGTAACACTAGGTTTTAGGTTAGTTTTAAGCTACTTTGTTTTGAAAAATTAATCAGATTTCATTTGGGTTTTTTAAGGATTTTTATTGTTTTGTAAATTTTTCTCAGTTCCAATAAAAAACATTGAATGAATTATTTTTGCATTCTCTGTTTCCTTACCTTTCAAATGATACCGAACATTACCAATATTTCATAATACAAATACGATTGAAAGATGTTTAAAATAGATTTCTTAAAAGGTGCGATTTTTTTGAAGCCGAGTGTATTATGTACAGTCCTCAGCCAACGTTATGATTTTATGATTCACACAGCACATTACTTACAAAAATGTGCATATGGCTTACAGGTTTATTCCCTTTTAATTGATACCATGCTTGGCACACTCAGCAGCTGCTGTCCTTTCTTCGTATCTGGGACATGGTAGAAACTCAAGTAAAGTTACCATACTGTTATTACTTAGCTTATACTTGGAATTCCTGAAACAACAATAAATCTCTAAAATGTTGGTAACTACTAGCAATTCTTTAAAGTTTAAAAACTTACTATCAATGGGTACTTACTCAGACTAGTGTGTTATTGTACGTCAATGTATAGCCAAAGCGACATACAGTGGTGATAATGTTCTACTAATATGCAAAAAATCAGTGGAATAATCTCGCTTTTTTGTAAGTAGGTAGTTATGAACTTCTAGAGAAGATTGGATCAATAGCGTCTTGGTCCATATTCCGTTTTTCATCCTCAAGATCTTTGCCCATCATCACCACCCTCCTATTTTCACTTCAGTAATGTTCACAAGTTTGTCCTTTAGGTAAGCTCAAAACTCTCACAAGTAAAATCCGCTACAATTCGATTAGGATATACTTGAGAGGTCTGTCAAGACTTCTCTTCTGAGGAGTTATCGCCTATCATGCTCCTACAAAATCTTTTAGTAAATGATATTGAACAATGTTAAAGTTCCTCCTTTTGTAAAATTCGATTCAAACAAACTAACAAAACTTATACTTTGTTTACATTTTCAAGATTTTTAAATTTTGGCGTCATTCGGTCGCACTGCGTTTTTATGTTTAATAATTTAATCTTATGATAGAGAATGAGCGAGAAAAAGAGTGAGCTTACATATATGAAAACATATTTTTTGTCTACTCTACGTCAGCAAATGTTGTTCAAAAAAAACGCATCAATGATGGCATAACAAACGTCGATATTGCCATTTAATCTAAAAAGTGTGGCCGCTGTTTTTAACTTCCATTTTGGTAATATACCAAATATTACAGACTTTTTTTTTTTTATGTGATAGGTGGCAAACGAGCAGACGGATCACCTGATCACCCTACTTCTAAAAATAAAGGCAATTTATGAGTCTGTTGTTTACAGTTAACATTAAATAACGTGTTATAAGTTAAAATTCTAATTCAATAAACATAAGTAGCTATTTGCCAGTTAGCGATGAGTTAGCGGAACCTCCCGGAGGCGGAGTAGCCGCTTTGTCTGACACTCGCTATCGCTTTGGACTGTCATTGGACTGCCAAAAAATGAGATGTATCCATTCATGCATTCATTCAATCGCAAACTTTTGTATAGGTTTTGTTCTTACGGAATACGAATTTTTGACCACTCGCTATCGTAAACCGTGAGTTAACGATTGCGATTTGGTCCCTTACAGAATACGACCCCTAAGCGATTACCGCCGCCCAAAGAAGTTTTATATCGTCGCTCCGCTCCTCTATAGAACGCTTACGTCAGTTTCAATATGAAACCGCGTGGGCGAAGTTGAGGGAAAAATCTGAGGTGCGGGAGGGGGAAGCTTCATAACTGTTCGAATTTTTTAAATCTAAGAATGTCATATGTTTGAATTACGACCAATCACCGCAAGATGTCAGTTAAGGTTAATGGGACACAGAAGAGTAAAGATACAAGATATCTTTTAAAACGTTTATTATAACACACGACACATTACAACAACACAACGCAGTCCGCCATATACCGCCATATTGACATCTCTCACAGAGTCCATAGAGTAGACTATACCACAGACTACTGAACTACAAAAGGGCTGTTTACATTGCTTCCACTACACCCTTCCTCAATGTATACAGCACTACAACTTAAATACAAGGTAAACCCACAAAAAATATGTTGACAACTTAACACAGACTCTTCTGACAACTTAACTACAAGTTAAACAAACAAAACCTATTTTGACAACTTAACACAGACTCTTCTGCTAAACATTATAAAACACTATAATATTAAACTTAAAACATTTAACTTCTCCTGGTTTAATAACTCAATACAAACTCCTTTCTTAACTTTTCAAATTTAACTTTACACAGTGGTTTAGTACAAATATCTGCCAGCTGTCTTTCAGTAGGTATATACTTCAAGATAACTATACCCTGCTCTACTTTATCTCTTACGAAATGATATTTTATATCAACATGCTTCATTCTTTTATGTTGCTCAGGATTCTTCGAAATATGAATTGCAGATTGATTATCCTCGAAAAACTCTATCTCACTACACATTAAATTAATCTCACACATAAGATTCTTAATCCAGCACCCTTCTGAAATTCCCTTAGCTAAAGCTATATACTCCGCTTCAGTTGATGATAACGAAACACACTGCTGTTTAGTTGAAGACCATGATACCGTACATCCATAGACCATCATTACATAACCTGAAGTTGACTTTCGATCATATTGATCTCCACCCCAATCTGCATCAGTATATCCTATAACAGGCTTATCGTCTCCTTTCTTGAAAATTAGCTTTAATCCTAAAGTCCCTTTTATATACCTCATGACCCTTTTCAATCCCTTCCATACATCCTCATTCGCACAATCTTGGAACCGACTCAAATAACTAACTGCAAAACAAATATCAGGACGAGTACCTAACATAGCGTACATTAAACTTCCTATCAACTGCCTGCACCTCTTCACTAACTCTTTATCTTCTGGAGCTTTCTTTTCAATCTTTAGTCCTGGTTCCATCGGTGTTGAAATTGGCTTACAGTTCTGCATATTACACTTCTTTAAAATACTCTTCAAATAGTCTTCCTGATCTAGTTCTATACGGTCTTCCTTTACTTTTATATTTATTCCCAAATATTTTGACACTCCATTCATATCCTTCATGTCGAAATTCTCTTTCAAAGCATTCTTCAATTTATTTATTTCACTGCTATCTTCTGATATCAAAATTATGTCATCTACGTACAATAGAACATAGAACTTTATATCTTTCTTGAAATACAAGCAATAGTCACTTTTGCTTCTACAAAACCCTTCCTGAATCATAAATGTATCAAATCTATTATTCCAGTAACGCGGTGACTTCTTCAATCCATATATTGATTTACACAGTTTCAAAACTTTACCATCGTCTTCCATTCCTTTTGGTTTCTTTAAGTACACTTCTTCTTCTATATTCCCGTTCAAGAATGCACTCTTCACATCTAACTGCTGAATATCCAAATCAAATTTAGTTGCTATCGCCAATAAGATTCTTAAAGTAGGTAACTTCGCCACTGGAGCATAAATTTCTGAATGATCAAACTTCTCATCTTGTTTAAATCCTCTGGCCACTAGTCTTGCCTTATAAATTATTTTCCCATTCTCATTTTTAATTTTGAAAACCCATTTTGTATCTATTGGTGTCTGTCCTTCAGGAAGATCTGTTTCTATCCATGTATTATTTCTTTTAAGTGCTTCTAATTCATCTTCTATCCCTTGCTTCCAATTCTTTCGATCTTTTCCACTAATTGCTTCTTCATAACTCAGTTGCTCTTCTTCTTGTGCCATCAAACCTAACTGATAATCCTTCATCCAATCTGGTTCTTTTATTTTTCTTCCTCTTCGTGTTCTTCTTTCTTGTCTTCTTTCTTCTGTTTCATCTTCTACATCAAAAAATTCTTCTTCTAAATATTCTTCTACCATATCCGTTTCACTCTCTTCTTCTGCTATTTGGATTTCATCTTCATTATTAACCTCTATAACTTCTCTTATGTTCTTCTCTACTTGTGATATTTTCTTCTCTACTTCTTGTGATATATTCTTCTCTACTCTTTTATTCTTCTCTACATCTTCAGATTCAACTTCTTTTTCAACGTCTTGTATCAATACCTCTTCCGTGTCACTTTCCTTTCCATCTTCCTTAATTTCAATAACTTCTTCTTTTGTCAAACTATCCATTGAAATAACTTCTTCAGAATCTTCTTTATGAACTTCTTTAATACCTTTCTTCTCTATGAACACCACATCTCTAAATACTTCCACCTGACTGCTATCTGGAAACCATACTCTATAACCTTTAGTTTGTGTACCGTAACCGACAAAAATTCCCAACTCACTTTTAGGGTCCCACTTTTGTCGCTTCTGTTTAGGGATGTGCGTGTACACCTCACTTCCAAATGTCCTGAAAACATTCAAACTAAAACTCTTTCCATAAATCAACTCATACGGCGTTTTTCCTTTTACTGGACTCGACCCTGTTCTATTTATGGTAAAGACTGCTGTACTAACCGCCTCTG
Source organism: Coleophora deauratella (assembly GCA_958295455.1). NCBI lineage: Eukaryota > Metazoa > Arthropoda > Insecta > Lepidoptera > Coleophoridae > Coleophora > Coleophora deauratella. The sequence continues at coordinate 7,074,768 of OY282390.1, read as the reverse complement.
CCCAAACTTCTTTTCCTAAACCTGCTTTAATTATCATTGTCCTAGCAGATTCCACAACCGTTCTCATCTCTCTTTCTATCCTTCCATTCTGTTCTGGTGTGTACGCCACTGTTGTTTCATGAATAATACCCTTCTTCCTAAACAATGCTTCTACATCTCTATTCATAAATTCACCTCCTCCATCAGAACGGAATCTCTTCACTCTACACTCAAACTCATTCTCAAACTGTTCAAGAAATTCAGCAATCCTTTCTTTTGTTTCACTTTTTCTCTGTAAAAAGTAAACAAACCTGAAATTACTAAAGTCATCTTTCAATAGCAAGAAATACGACGCGCCTCCTAACGATTTTGTTTCCATTGGACCACACAAATCTCCATGTATCAACTCACCGGGACTTTTTGCTCGACTTTCGCTGTTATGAAATGGTAATCTATGTTGTTTTCCCATAATACAAGATGTGCACTGTTCAATCTGCCCTTCATATTTTACATTATTTTTATCTAAAATTTCTTTAACATGCCTGTAATTTTGGTGAGCCAACCGTTCATGCCACAGTGATAAACTTATTAATGCTATGTTATCATTATTACATTGAAATTTAAAATCCATCAAGTAAACATTGTTTACCCTTTTTGCCTGAGCTACAACTGAACCATCAAACAAGAATTTACAATGGGTTTCTCCTGACAATACTATGTATCCGTGATCTACAGCACTTACTAATGAAAACAAGTTAGAATATAATTTTGGAACATACAGGACATTATACATTACAGATGGTATGTATTCATTTCCGTTAAAAGCTTCAAACTCTATATCCCCTATTCCTTCAACTTTTAATTTTTCCCCATCTCCCACTATTACATATTTTTCAATTTTTCTGAAATTAATTAACAAATCTTTATTAAATGTCATATGCTCACTGGCCCCTGAATCCATGACAAACTGTAAAGGATCTGTGAAATTAGGTTCTTGCATAATAAAAGCATTTTTATATGTTTTTGATACAGAATTACAGTCTTTAGCAAAATGTCCACTCTGGTTACAACGGAAACATTTTCTTTGTTTGCAGTCTTTTTTGAAATGTCCCTCTTTGTTACACACAAAACACTTACGGGCACTTACACCATCACGAGCACTAGCACTATTTACTTTTTGGTTACTGCGAGAAACAAATGCGGACGAGCTTGCACTGCATTCCTGGCTGCAACGTTCTTCCTCAACAAGCAATCTCGAAGTAAGTTCTTTCAGATTTTGTTGGTGATCAGGTACTGACTCCCATGCGCTTATGAAGTGTCTATATTTATCCGGCAATGACATCAAAATTTTTGTTATGAGCATTTTCTCTGAGGGCGCTTCATTCATTGATTTTAATTTATTAGAAATTTCCTCTAATTCTGTTATAAACTTTATTACAGGCTCTTGAAAACTGAGACTAAAAAATCTTTGTTGGATAAGATGTACACTGACCTGTGACGACGGTTCATATAAGGTTTCAAGTTTATGCCACATCTCCCTACTTGACTGACATGTGGATAGGTATCCCAAAACTTTTTCATCGACTCTGGTTACTATCATTTCTTGAGCCTTGATGTCCTTATCAGTCCAGGTAGCTAACTGTTTTTCCTCTGTCGGCTTGTCGCTTACTAAAACGTCATAGAGTTTCTTGGACTTCAAGATGATCATTGTTTGAAACTTCCATGCTGCCCAATTCTTTCCGTTCAGAATCACACACTTACTATCTCCTCGAGTTTCCATGCTTTACCTCTTGCTTAAATTAACTTCTCGATAAACTTCCTTCTTTCCTGCTTTCCGCCTCCTTCGTCAAACCGCGTGCCTGTTGCTTTCCGCCAACCAAACAACGCGCCTTACTCGACTTTGTTACTTCTTTATGCTTTACCGCCTTCTTACTCACGCTCTGGGCCCATAACCAGTTAAGGTTAATGGGACACAGAAGAGTAAAGATACAAGATATCTTTTAAAACGTTTATTATAACACACGACACATTACAACAACACAACGCAGTCCGCCATATACCGCCATATTGACATCTCTCACAGAGTCCATAGAGTAGACTATACCACAGACTACTGAACTACAAAAGGGCTGTTTACATTGCTTCCACTACAATGTCAACTGTCTAAGGATTTAAATCGTCGAATAGCAATAGAGTATTTGAAAATCACAAAACTCAAAATAAGACTGAATGATGGAGGTAAGGATCACAAATATCAAAAATTCTTAGGATAATTTGTAAAATGAGGATAACAAAATAAATTAAGCATATTGTTCCTTGTTAAATCTTAATATATAAACAATACTAATAGAAATTCACAAATATAATACAGTAAAAATACATATTAAAACAAAAAATATATATTTAACTAAAAATCAAACCGAATCATAACTTCCAAAACATATCTATAGCCAAGCTGGGCGGAAATGTTAGGAGAAAATTTTCCAGCTATCGTGTCTGATCATAGTCGTAATTCTCGTTTAATTTTTATTTGGGTTCCTTTGGAAACTGAAAATAATTAGAAGAAAAAATAAGTCAAACACATTTCATGTCTACGTTGGATAAAACTATGTAAATATGCAGTCGGATATTTTTTGTTGCTAAACTTTTTGCTATGCCTATCGAAAAGTCGATGAAGTGTTCCATCACTACCATATGTTTTGCAACGAAGTTATTTAAATAAAAATTAGCCAATATATGGCTTACTTCTGGTATGAAACCGCACTGGGCATCTCAATAAATCAAATGTGCGGGGGCACATTTGATTTATTGAGATGCCCAGTGCGGTTTCCGCATCAGACAACGATGCAACTTGGCATTTTTACGATAAAACACATGTTTTGTCCGATGTTACCTCGACCATTGACAGAAATAGACTGAAAGATGAAAATTGAACGAAAATGACATTTCAATTTAACTTGGCCATCTGCCCACCTTGCGGCAAGCGGCCGATGCCCTGTATTGCTAGTCTATAGAAGGAGAGCGGGATGCATGTCTGTGCCGCCGCCTATTAGACACCCGCAACACCAGAGGAGTCACAAGTGCGTTGCCGACCTTTGAAATGGGATGAGGGGATGGGGGGAATTGGGGGAGGGGGGAGGTAGTGTCAATAGGAAAGGAGGCCGAGCTTTTGCGGGTGCGCATTTTCGACGACAATTTGCCCGCGTGTTTTTCGAGGTTAGTATTTAGTTTTATTGCTAATTTTATCTTTCAGCAGCAATACTTGTTTAGGGGGTTCCAAGACGGTCAAGTGGCTTGATGGCAAATCAACGTTACAGTACCAAACCGTAGTGTCGTACATCGCAATTTATGGAGTGCACCACTTGACTGCGACACACACTACCGCGAAATGTTCTAATACAACAACACGCAACTGTGAAACACGGAACTGCGACAACATTTTACTCCGACACACATTCCCTACTGCAAAACATCGAACAACATAATATAGTTAGGCTTTCCTACTCAAAAAGACAACCTCTAACAAAAAATAAATTAAAATAATATAAAAACAAAATATAATTATAATGATTTCAATCCGTTAAAATAATAATAAAAGCCACTCAAAATTATTCTAGAAAAGTAAAAGAAATATATGTAAAAATTATATTTTAAAATAATAAATAATATTTTTGATATCGTCTTCTTATCGTGTGGTATATTTAACCGTTCTATCCACAATATAGGACGGCGTTATTTGTGAGATAACAAAATAATAATCATATACTTATATATATATATATATATTTAAAAAATAGAATAACAATAATCAGAATATTTGCATGAGTTATTTAATCTTATGTTAATCTATTTTTTTTTTATAAGAGCATGTACTAAATTTATTTTCTTAAGGATAAAATTAAAGGCTTTTTCATTTTATTATTTAAGAAGTTATTTTATAATTACAGTGTATAATTTCAGATGATATTCTGTTTCCTCAAAAAAAAAAACATGACCACGTAATCAAACACTCAAAGGAATATCGTTTGAAACGATATAGAAAAATGATTTAGGTAATTATTTCACAATAACCAATCAGCTGATATTTTTTATTTTTTTATGTCATAGGTGGCAAACGAGCAGACGGATCACCTGATGGTAAGCGATAACCGCCGCCCATAGACACCCGCAACACCAGAGGAGTCACGAGTGCGTTGCCGACCAATTGGTAAGCCCTTGGCATCATCTCACCTGATGGTAAGTGATGATGATGCCGAAGATGGAAGCGGGCTTACCAAGATTCCCCAACGCAATGGGGAACTGGCTATCTTATCTGTATGCCGGAACACATCAATAATAATATAATATCTGGGACAAATCACACACGGTCATCTGGCCCCAAACTAGGATTCCCTGTATCTTGGGAACCAGAGACTGATATACATACACATATACTTTTAAATACATACATATATATATAGATATGCTGGTAACATTAATGTTTGGCGGCAAGACTTAGATAAGATGGTGGTAGCTAGCCAGGCGGGCTCAGAAAATGCCCGCGACTTCGTCTGCGTGGAATTTACATTTGGATCCGGAGAGAAAGAAAATTTTAAGCTGGCTCCATCTAGCGACGAAGTGGAAATTTTCGAGTTTTTAAGCACTCCTCCGGGAACCCTTAAGGTTATCGGGATAAAAACAGTCCTATGTGTTAGCCGAGTGTTGAAAAACTTGATCACTTTAATTTTCATTACATTTTAAATTAAATAAAAAATAGATTAAATAAATTCGTTTTAAATTAAAGGGGGTCCCCATACAAGAGAAGTATTTTTGGAATTTCTTGTACGAATGGTACCAACCCTTCATGCGCGAGTCCGACTTTCACTTGGCTGGTTTTTTGGGACTGTCGGTCGTAGAAACTTGTTTCGGAATAAAATGTGTCGAAGTAGCATTTTGTCGCAGTTCCATGATTCGCAGTTGCGTGTTGTCGTAGTAGACCATTTCGCTGTAGTGCGTGTCGCAGTCAAGTGGTGCACTCCAATTTATGATACTACCTACTCGGTAGTACGCCTATTTACGGTCACGTACCAAGGCGTAGTGTCACATTTATACCACATTTTGTGCGGCTACACGGCAGTACCCCTACATACATAGGCGTACTGCCATATTTATAATAAAGCATATTTAACTATGTGACAGAACGTCTACAGGGTGTTACAAAACTACCCCTAATGGATGAAACGGCGTGGAATGTGGATCAGGGTACTTTTTCTTTTTGCTGCATCAGTTCACGTTTCGGAGAAATCGTCTATCGAATTCCTTCAAAAATATCGATATGTTATTTTCAATTTTCCAACTCTAGCGATCATCTGGTCGCGGTCATGACCCCGCGCGCAAACGCCCCAATCATAGCGCAGCGGCATATGAACGCAGCCTATCATAGCTCGGCTATCTGTACTCCTATCATGAACTGACAGGTGAATACAATAGTGCTGTAGTTCTACCAAGAAGCTTATAACCAAACTGGAGGAAACAATTGGAACAAACAAGTGAAGACGTAATATCCTTAAAACGTCTCTGTCTCTATCTCGACGGGTCTTGATGTCTTATTCTAACTAGGGTACTTAGAATGAAACATCATGACCTGACGAGAAAGACAGCATATTCAAGGTCATATTTTTTGTCTTCAGTCCGGTCTTAGAGAGTTTTCTCCAGTTTCGTTATAAGCTTCTTACAATTTTTTATTTAGATTTTTATTTTTTATTTAACGTTTTGTTAAAAAAAATATTACAATGGACTCCTTACATGACACACTTTAACACTTAATTAATTAGGGGTAGTTTTGTAACATCCGGTATATGCGAGGTTCTGTTTTGTATGGAAATAAATAGTGTCACAAGTTCACAACGGTAACTTGACGAAGGTAGGGTACGTACTGTCCGTGAAAGTGTTAACGGGTCCTACACCAATTTTGTTACACCGCTGTATAGACAGATACTTAATACGTGGCGTGGGAAAATTCGTGTGTTTATTACTAAGCCATATGTTGAAACTATTGTGTACATACAAGAAAAACATTACCATGAAATGTAATCAAATTAATAATTATGTATACAGAACCTATATCAGTCTGTAGATACGTGTTTATAAACATAATTTACCTATAGGTACAGGTGTTAAAAAAGTGCGTTCGGAATTTTAAGGGGTTACTCAGAATCAAGTAGGTATAGAATACTCTATAATTACATATTTTTTCAGTGTCCAATACCTACAAATTCTTGATTCACTATTCAGATTTAGTATGGGGTGACTGACTTTTGTAACAGCCTGTTTTTGTTTTTGTTTTAATAAACAGATTATGTTGATCGCTATGATCGCTACAATACGAAGTCGCAGTCGCAGCTCGATGCGCCGCCGCCGCCGCCGCGCTTCCGCCGTGACCGCCCCCTATAAACTTACCTATATAGGTATATGTATTAACATCGAAGTATCGCACCTATCCAGTCTATGTAATAGGTATCTTCCGAAATCATAAATCTTAATCATATTTTATGACTTGGTCATGTTTTATTTTTAATACCCAACGAATACTTACCACGACTTATGTACCACGTTCAAAGCTTGAGAACATTCCATCATAGAATATTTGTTATTGTTTTGTTTTTATTTGTTTATTATTTGTATATTTGTTATTTTTCCTTAAGTTGCATTAAGTACTTAAGTAAACATTACGGAAATTCCCGTTCACCGATAATGTAAATCGTACATACATAAATAAATCCTACTCATAGGACAAGCACAGATAATCTAAGAAACAAGATGGAAACAAGCTTTTTATACGAGAATATCTCGTTTACGCAAAGGCGATGATATCATAAGGAAAAATAATTTTACAAAGTGAATGCCAATAGATTCCTTAAGCGCACCAGACACATCCATCATAGAATATTTGTTATTGTTTTGTTTTTATTTGTTTATTATTTGTATATTTGTTATTTTTCCTTAAGTTGCATTAAGTACTTAAGTAAACATTACGGGAAATTCCCGTTCACCGATAATGTAAATCGTACATACATAAATAAATCCTACTCATAGGACAAGCACAGATAATCTAAGAAATAAGATGGAAACAAGCTTTTTATTCGAGCATATCTCGTTTACGCAAAGGCGATGATATCATAAGGAAAAATAATTTTACAAAGTGAATGCCAATAGATTCCTTAAGCGCACCAGACACTATCAGTAATAATGACAGTATTTTTACATCAGTATATTGACATTCCATCGTTTAGTATGCGTCAGACCATCATTCCAACCACTACACTGACAGAATAATGTCAGTATATTGTCATTACTTGAAAATACTGTCAATATTACTGATAGTGTCTGGTCCGCTTTAGAATTAATGAAAGAAACCTACTTACACCTCTCTGCCTATATTCAAGTGTCGCAACCCCCAAGCCAAAACCCATGGAGAATCGGAGGTACAGGCGGAGAAAGTGAGAATTTAAATATCGTTTGTCAAGTGGAATTGTAGTGCCTAACATCTAGTTGCAGAAGCGATCATTATCTAAATCAGCTAATAATAGGTTGGTTAATAAAAACATTAAGTGAATAAGGATTAACAAGATGAAGAACAAGGAAAATAAAGTGTGTAATCAGACTTTAGTAACGATAGCATCATTACATACAAGGTTTAAAAGAGCTCTCAGATACATAAACGGGGGCCTCTACACATCATACCGAATACACTCAAAGGAAAGTTCAATCTCATCATCATCTTGATCACCACATTCACTGTTGGACACACCTCCCACAAGGATTTTCACACCGACCGGTCCTGCGCTTCCCGCAACCTTTTCGGTCCTACTGAACTGAACTCTATTTTTTTAAGGCAGAGTCTAAATTCAGAGGAACTTCCGGTTACCATAGACACCACTTCCGGTTATAGAAGTGGATCAAACCATAGAGAAACTCCATTCCAAACAGGTGTCAATAAGCACGAAAAGAATGTCAACGGTTGTACCAAATGGCATGTATGCTTACTAGGTTTTGCGCACAACGTTATCCGCGTTGTTAACCTGAGTGGAAAACACAAAAACAGTTATTTGACAGTTCGTGGGCCAATAATATTCCATTTAGAAGCCTTATTTATTCATTTCTGTAAATTTAATTTTTCCTCCTGGTCATGCAGTTCGTGCCATTTGAAATTCTGTGATTTTACCAGGACCGCAGTGACCTAAAGTGAATGACAAAAATGCTTTTTTCAGAGGAGATCACTTCGTTCACAGCAAATCATTCGTTCACAGAGCATTTTACTTCGTTCATGTCAAATTGACGTCTTGCTTGACTTGACGATCTATTACTTCTTGAAACAGATAAAAAGAGAATTATTTTAAGATAAAGCGAAGAAATTACGCCTGCGCCACAAAACAGAGAGAAAGCTATCAAATATCGAGAAGTGAACCAACATATTCCAATACAAAAGCAATCATAAATCGACATTCAGAGAAGGCGTACCGCCGCCGGGTTCATATGCCTTGCTTTTCGAAACAGTTTCTAAGTTGCAAAGGACCTACCTACGTGCTTGATACGTGGAATCTGCTAGTTCTACTACTTCATCGACTAATTCCCATACAGACCTCAGAGTTAGGTACTGCGTTTATACCATATCTTCAGCAGAGCAAGCGTGTTGCTGTGTGTTCTCATCAGCATCAAAGTGGTTTGTAGACTAGCTAGTCAGAGATGTTATCAATCAAGAGATTGGACTAAGACAGAAGATAGTTAAAACTAATAAGTTTAAAGTGTGTCTACCTCCTATTGTATATCTTGCTGTGATACAGCGTTTCCCAAACATTTATTGTGACCCACCAGCCACTGCGCGGGGCGCAGGGCGTGTAAAACAAGATCTACACAGGACGTGTGACGACCACCAATCACTCCTCAGTGCAACAGTGGAGCAACCATTTGCATTGAATTTGGTTAAGATTTCACAAAGTTAAAACTTCGAGAAATACTAACCAAATTTTTTGAATTATAAATTCATCACTTGTTTGTCCAATTTAATCCAAAAATTATCTCTGTAGTCAGTTTTAGTCAGTATGTGTATGACAAACAATGGTCCTAAGATATTTTTGATAGTAAGTGATGATGATGCCAAAGATGGAAGTGGGTTTTTACCAATATTTTACAACCGGAGGATAACTGGCTATCTTCGTGTCGGAACATATAAAATCCGTAAACGACCTGCAGATGTAAAGTTTAAGTCAGTATTAGGTATATGAGTTATATTCATTTATGTACCTACATATTTTTTTCCAAATATTGCTAGGTTCCTAACAAATCTATATTATTCATTCTATTTCAAAAACAGTAATGTTTTGTACTGAAGCACTTTTTTGTACTGCTTTGATATACTGGTGGTATCCCTTATTTTCTTCTGATCTTCTATCAAGAGATTGGACTAAGACAGAAGATAGTTAAAACTAATAAGTTTAAAGTGTGTCTACCTCCTATTGTATATCTTGCTGTGATACAGCGTTTCCCAAACATTTATTGTGACCCACCAGCCACTGCGCGGGGCGCAGGGCGTGTAAAACAAGATCTACACAGGACGTGTGACGACCACCAATCACTCCTCAGTGCAACAGTGGAGCAACCATTTGCATTGAATTTGGTTAAGATTTCACAAAGTTAAAACTTCGAGAAATACTAACCAAATTTTTTGAATTATAAATTCATCACTTGTTTGTCCAATTTAATCCAAAAATTATCTCTGTAGTCAGTTTTAGTCAGTATGTGTATGACAAACAATGGTCCTAAGATATTTTTGATAGTAAGTGATGATGATGCCAAAGATGGAAGTGGGTTTTTACCAATATTTTACAACCGGAGGATAACTGGCTATCTTCGTGTCGGAACATATAAAATCCGTAAACGACCTGCAGATGTAAAGTTTAAGTCAGTATTAGGTATATGAGTTATATTCATTTATGTACCTACATATTTTTTTCCAAATATTGCTAGGTTCCTAACAAATCTATATTATTCATTCTATTTCAAAAACAGTAATGTTTTGTACTGAAGCACTTTTTTGTACTGCTTTGATATACTGGTGGTATCCCTTATTTTCTTCTGCAGATGTGCGGAGCGGGCAAGCCGTTCAAGCAGTAGTTACTTTCTTGATGTTACGGACTTTGTCTTCTTTGTAACTTTTTTTGAGGCCAGTAAATAAAGGAAAATGCGGTAGGAAGAGACTTATGTTTTATCAAATGAGTGAAGAGATGACATAAATAAGAGAGATTACAACAAACACATTTATATTTGTATAGTTCATAATTGCTTTATTGTCAGCTGCTGGCACGGGGCGTGAGGAAGGAGCTCGGTCAGCTCATACCACACAAAACCTTAAATGGAACAACACAATTCTATTCACTCATAACAACATACATTAGTCAATTTGAAACGCTATCATAGGCTAGAACGCAGATATCAATAACCTCTGCGTAAAGTGCAGTGTCTTTTGGAGAAAAACAGTGTACTGCCACCACTACCCATGTCATCCACGCAGCAGCCGAGTAGAGTGGCCTCTCTACAGACAGTGTACTGAGACAGTAGTAAGGGAAATTCAGGCCTTGCAAGCAAGCCAATAATGGAGCGAGCTCAGCTAACCCGCAGGAAACCATAATTTGAGTTTGATTTGTAGTTTTCTATTTTCATAATGGAGATCACATGGCGAGTTTGATTTCAATTTTTCAACTACACTGACCCATTCAGGATTTTTCTTATGGATATTTTGTATTTTTCACGTGATCATTGCCATTGTAAAATGTAGAGGTTAGGTAGGACAATATTTACATTTTTGACTACTGACGTTTCACTTTGAAGTTACAAGTAAGTGTTACCATTTATTTAGGGTTGACATGCAAAAAGTTAAAAAAGTACCATGTTTTAGTGTTGCCAACTTCTAGTTTGGTACGGCGCGGCGCGGCGGCGGATATCGCATTCGCAATTAGAGTTTAACAAATGAAAGCATAACCTGGCCTTTTATTTAAAGTTTTTACATGGCAACAAAAAGAAGCTGTCAGAGGCTGTCACTGTTGAATGTTAGTATGACTGCCAATTATTGATACTTGTTGGCTGAATATTCATGTTTATTATTTATTGTATTGTTGAGCGTAAGAAATGATATAATGATATTATTTGTAATGGCCATTCGTAAATGATAGATTTTATTGTAATTTCAGATTTTTCAGTGCAGAAATAAACTGCAGATTATCAAAATCAGTTTATGAAGTAGACTGTTTTTATGTTTATATTTATAAACAAGATTTACAAGGAGTCAATAAAATTGTAAAAAGAGAATTGTAAATTGTAATTTCAAGTAGTATAAATAATTTTAATAAAGATTTATCACACAAGTATTAAATATATATTTCCTGCTATAGGTTGGTGATACCACATCAAGATTTTTTGAATTTGCCGCGCTTTCTCAGGTTACGCTTTCATTTGTTAGACTCTCAATGCATGGTCCAGTCCAGTCCAGAGCCCAGACAGTGCATCGAGCGCCATAGTGCGGTGCTGTGATTTTAAACTTTGTGTGCGTTTACTTTGAATCCTCATGGTCGAATTTTGATATTCTGATTATGCCAATATTTAGTGCCTAATTAGCACCAATTAGTGCCCAAAGGAAAAAATTGGTGGTATCGTAGTTTCAGAGAAAATTGGGACGTTCTGCTGGCAGCCTCATTATAGGAACGGTGTGTTCCCACTCTTCGGAGGAAAAGGGAGGTACCTCCGCCAGGCGAGGTGGTATGCCTGGGGACCGGCCGTGGTCCAACCGATGATGGTTGGAAGTTGTATATGTAGTTAATCCGAAGAAACTTTCAATAGCGCGTTCTAAGTTTAGTTCGTGGCGGTGCGATAGATGTCGCCACATCACTCCCCCTCCGAGACCGGAGGTCGATCCAACTTGAGCTGGCAGTCCAATATCGCTAGTGTGACGTCCACGGTAAGTTGGGACGTATGCGTGTGCCGTCGTCCACGGTGAGTCGGGTCGATATGCACGTGCCATGCCGATGTCCACGGTGAGTCGGGATGGAGGCTGGCTTCAGGCGTCATGGCAAGGGAAGCAGAGATGCGCGATGTGTTAGCGTGTGGGCTGCCGACAACTTGCTGCTGCCTGGAGGTGAAGTGGCAGGCCAGGAAACTCGATCTGTCGGGTTGCAGTGGTCCTGTTGATACTTCAGTGCGATGCGACTGCTGTGCTGCTGAGGCTTGCTTTACCGGCTGGAGACTGATGGTGGAGTATACGCGCTGCTGGCTGAAGGTGCGATAATTATGTTCAGCTCGGGGTCACCACTGTAGGAACTGTGACGACTGCTCTTCGGCGAGAAGGGAGGTACCTCCGCCAGGCGAGGTGGTATGCCTGGGGACCGGCCGTGGTCCAACCGATGATGGTTGGAAGTTGTATATGTAGTTAATCCGAAGAAACTTTCAATAGCGCGTTCTAAGTTTAGTTCGTGGCGGTGCGATAGATGTCGCCACATCATCTCATCTCTGGAACCAAGACACTACTGCACCAAATGCTGTGTTATATGTCAAAAATTAGTGCTAAAATAGTGCCTCCCACATATTTCAGAATAAATGCTTCAGTAACACCCAAGATATAACGGTAGGTTTGTGAGACTGCTAAAGGGACGCGTTCCTTTGGCAGCCTCATCATGGTTCCAGCAGAACTACAGCGAATTTCAAGCAAACGAATGTCAAAAAGGCAGTAGTTCCTTGGTTCCAGAGATGATGATGATGATGATGATGATGATGGCAGCCTCAGTGAAAACCTCGATTTTCTCTGAAACTACGATAGCACTAATTTTATTCTTTGGGCCTTTGGGCACTGATTGACATTAATTAGGCACTAAATATTGGCATAATCAGAATATCAATATTCAATCATGAGGATTTCAAGTGAACGTACACAGATATAACGGTAGGTTGGTGAGGCTGCTAAATGAACGTGTTCTTTTAGCAGCCTCATCATGGTTCCAACAAAACTACAGCGAATTTCAAGACCAAACTAATGTCAAAAAACTTTTCCTAAATAAAGCCTAATTTTACTGACTAGAAAAATCTCATCTCACTAATATTATAAATGCGAAAGTATGGATGTTTGTTTGTTTGTTCCACTTTCACGCCCAAACTGCTGAGCGGATTTGGATGAAATTTGGTACGTAGATAGATAAAGCACTGGGCCAACACACAGGATACTTTTAATTCCGGAAAACTTGAGGGTTCCCGCAGGAATGGCTAAAAACTGAAATTTTAACACTAGATGGCGCTTTCCTTACCATTTTATTTTTGTTTGGACCCAATTCTGAAGTCCACGCAGACGAAGTCGCGGGCGGAAGCTAGTATAATACTTGTGTCACGGGCACGTGTTACTTCCTCCGTGACATAGCCTACTTAACTTATATAACTTACTTGATGTCGCAGGCATATGATAAAATCAGTGACTTGATCAAATCTCCAAGGGAGCCGATTAAATCCCGAAATATGTTAAAACAATGAAACGACCCCATTGTCATATCTCTAAACAAATCCAGTGACCCGATCAAATCCCCAAACCGATTTAGTGATATGACAAAAATAATACCACATTGTAGCATTTAAAAGGTTTAAAGGTCCAAAAATTGTCGGAATATAACATCAAAGTGATTGAATCCTAATTATTTTAATCAATTTTTATTTAACCTCATTAAAATTAATCAAATTAATTAATTGATTAAAAAATGATTATTGATTTATTAATACTAAATACTAATTAATACCGACCAACACTGTATTTTGCAGTTTCTATTCTAACTCTATGATGAGGCTGCTAAATGAACGCTCACAATAAAGTCTAGAAATATAACAAACTTTTCTTTTACTGGCAACATCGTAATTCGTAATGGCTGGCTGTCGAGTGTCAAAAAACTTTTTATAAAAAGCTATTGTATTTGTTGTTTGATCAGAATCGTTAATAAAATGAATAAAACTATACGAAGTTCTGGAAGAGAAGTTATTTTTGCCGTCTACAAGCAATGTCTCGCAGAAAATGAGGCTGGAACAATTTTGTCTAAACTCAGTGATGTTTATCGAAGAACCGCCGATATTTCAGGTTTGTTGTAGTTAAACATGCTCTTAGCTCAAATGTTATGTTATATAGTTCTTAAGAGACTTATCAAAGCGCTTATTTGCAGTAATTTAGTGATATTTCTTCGCCTCAGATAATTCGAATGTTGGGTTATGTTTGTGGAGAAATAGTATAATTTTTGACGCTCACGATACTACAACTGTGTTTTGTTTTTTATTCAGGCAAATCCATCAGCACCATAAGGCGCATTGCAGAAGAAGTAATGCAGAATAATGGAATTTTTCATAATCCTGGAAAGCATATTAAAAAAGGTCGCCCCGGGAAAGAATTAGATAATTTTGATCTGTGTGCAATCTGACAAAAAGTGCAGTTCTTTTCCACTGTGAGAAAACAGGTGTGTTAATGTAAATTTATGCTTTTCATTTGTTATTTTTATACAACATTACTCCCCTCGATGGATGGGTTTGACTGTTAGTGGCATTTATCTTGACCGTTTCCGTGCTTTGCAAGGCACGATTAAGCCGTTGGTGCCGGCTGCTATCGCTAGCAGTCATTAAGCCATTTCAGAGGCCTTATAGGCGGCTTGAAAACTTCTGACACTGGGGTTGGCCACTATCCCCACAACCTCCGGACTTGGCCCCGTGTGTAGAGTATGGCCTAAACATTCCCGAGTTATGGGAAGAGATCCGTGCCCCTGCAGTGGGGACGTAATGGGTTGTTAACGAATTACGCCCCTTACCCTTACCACTGTGAGATTAATTAACCCCATTTAATTAATTTGGAGAATTGCTAATAAATAAAGAAATGGGTTCTTTTGACATAAAAGTACAGATAATAGGTCCTTCTAAAATATCTAAAAAAAAATTTATAGTGGGTTCTACTCATGAAACTGAACAACTTTCCCCACGGAACCTATACTCAATTCGCAAAAGTTTTTGGGCTTCCCATACAAAATTGGCAGATAAGTTGATTGATTAGTATGAGAGGTCCAAAAACTTTTTTGCGTATTGAGAAGAAAGAAAGAAATACTCATATACTTTTTTTTGATCTCAAATCTATAACTCTTGTTTTTATTTTCTTTATTAATTTAAGGAAGCAACTGCATGTGCATTCCAAGAAGTCAGTGTGACTGATTAGAGAAAATCACGCAAACTCGTCATCGATTTAGAAAAGGATATTATAAAAGAGTATGCACACTGTATGATGACAAGTACCATCAGTGATGACAGCATGATAGAGTCCGAAGAAGTCTGAAGCATCAGGCACAAGTCAAGCTGATAATACAGATGCAGATTTTTTGGAAATCAAATATTTAGAAGATTCTGTAACTGATTGACTTAAAAAAACTGTAACTGGTTGTAAAGCACTTATGTTTTTCTATTAAAGATCATATTTATATTCACTTATATTATAACCAAAAATCAGTGTTGGGCGTTAGTCAATTAATGTATAAATCAATTAATTAATTGATTAAAAAAATAATTGAAATTAAATTAATCACAATTAAACTTTCAGTTGCACTCTGCAATTAAATTATTAATTGATTAAAAAAATAATTGTAATTAAACTTTTAGTTGCACGCCCCGGATGCACAAAGGGGAGGTTAAGGGGGCGCCCTAGGAGCACCAAGAGGATGTTAAGAAGGCACCCTAGGGGCGCCTAGGGGGAGTTAAGGGGGTGCCAAGGGGAAGATGAGGGGGCGCTTAGGGGTTGTTAAGGAGGCGTCAAGAGGTACCAAGGGGGAGTTAGGGGGCGCACCGGACACACCGAGAGGGACCAAGGGGATGTTAAGGGGGCGCCAACATTCCCTTGATGCTAATGCGGAACTTGCTTAAAAATCGTTATCACCATTATTCACCGAAATATTGAGGTTTGAAAAGAATTTCGCGGAGCCGATCCGAGAACGCTTCATAAAATAAATAGCGTCGATTTGAAGTCACTGCATACATTTTAATATATATAATCTAACAAGAAAATACCACAAATACTATGGAATTCTAAACATATTTTTTTATGTTGCAACATTTTAGAAATCACACTTTGAAACCCTAAGAAAAAAATAGTAAACAGAAATTCGATCTTTGTCCTTTTTTTGCATCTACTCTCATATCTTAATTTTTTGCAATTTCCGCATCATATACTTTGGCTACGACATATGATTGTTTGTTTCACTAATTGACGTTCCGTAATTAGGTAATCATATTCCAGAAAATAATAAGATTGAGGTAACCTGAACCTGTGAGGGCACAGGTGCTGACGGGAACAGCTGAACCTGTGAGGGCACAGGTGCTGACGGGAACACCTGACTCTATGCGGGCACACTTGCTGCCGGGAACACCTGACCCTGTGAGGGCATAGTTGCTGCCGGAAACGGCTGACCCTGTGAGGGCACAGTTGCCGGAAACACCTGACCGTGTGAGGGCACAGTTGCTGCCGGGAATGCCTGACTCTGTGAGGGGACAGGTGTTGCTGGGAACGCCTGACCCTGAGAGGGCACAGTTGCTGCCGGGATCACCTGACCCTGTGAGGGTGCAGGTGCTGCCGGGAACACTAGATCCCGTGAGAGCGCAGGTGCTGCCAGGCACACCTTACCCTGCGAGGGCACAGGTGCTGCCGGGAACACCTGACTATGTGAGGTCACAGGTGCTGCCGGGAACACCTGACCCTGTGAGGTCACAGGCGCTGCCCAGAACACCTTAGCCTGTGAGGGCACAGGTGCTGCTGAGAACACTTTACCCTGTGAGAACACAGTTGCTGCCGGGAACGCCTGACCCTGTGAGGGCATAGTTGTTGCCGGGAACACCTTAGCCTGTGAGGGCACAGGTGCTGCTGAGAACACTTTACCCTGTGAGAACACAGTTGCTGCCGGGAACGCCTGACCCTGTGAGGGCATAGTTGTTGCCGGGAACACCTTAGCCTGTGAGGGCACAGGTGCTGCTGAGAACACTTTACCCTGTGAGAACACAGTTGCTGCCGGGACCGCCTGACCCTGAGAGGGCACAGTTGCTGCCGGGAACCCCTGACCCTGTGAGGGCACAGGTGCTGCCGGGAACCCCTGACCCTGTGAGGGCACAGGTGCTGCCGGGAACACCTGACCCTGTGAGGGCGCAGTTGCTGCCGGGAATGCCTGACCCTGTGAGGGCACAGTTGCTGCCGGATACACCTGACCCTGTGAGGGCACAGTTGCTGCCGGGAATGCCTGACTCTGTGAGGGCACAGGTGTTGCTGGGAACGCCTCACCCTGTGAAGGCACAGTTGCTGCCGGGACAAGTCATCGAGTACAAGTTCAAAGCAGGTTTTTTCGGGCGCCGCTGCGGTGGCGACTGGCGGGACGCCGCCGGCGTACGTGTGTGAGAAAAGCACGAGTGCAAAAGTACTTACTTCTTCCATCTTCTACGCGTTCCTGCTTCAACAATTGCTACCAAAGATGCCAAGCGCCCAGAAAGAAAAAGAAAAGGAACTGATTTTCCGTTACTGCAACTGTATGGAAAAACAAAAAGTTAGAAGCAGGTACCTATAGTACTCTGCAAACTTTTAGAAGCGGTGTTGCCAGATAAGAATTTTCAATGAAAACGGGCGCGGCGGGCGCGGGCGCACAGAGTGTTGTTTTGAAAATCTAGCGGAACTTTATTCAGAGTATAATAGGTACGTAAATATTGGATATGTGCATAAGTACTTGGATATTTTAATTTCATAACTAGCTGTTGCCCTTGGCCCCCCTTGCCTCCGGAGCGCCCCCGCAAGGGGGGAGGCGTTAACGCCCTCTTGGTGCTCCCGTAACTCCTCCTTGGCACCACCTTTGCGCCCCTTTAACATCCCCTTGGTCCCCCTCGGTGTCTCCGGTGCGCCCCCTAACTCCCCCTTGGCACCTCTTGACGCTTCCTTAACAACCCCTAAGCGCCCCCTCATCTTCCCCTTGGCACCCCCTTAACTCCCCCTTGGCGCCCCTAGGGTGCCCTCTTAACATCCTCTTGGCGCTCCGTTAACTTCCCCTTGGCGCGCCTAGGGCGCCGCCTTAACATTCCCTTGGCGCTCTCGGGGCGCCCCCTTAACATACCCTTGGCGCATGGCGCTACCATTATGCCCCCGGACGCCCCCATGGCGCTCCTAGGGCGCCCCTTCTCATCCTCTTGGCGCTCCTGGGGCGCCCCCTTAACATCCCCTTGGTACCCCCTTGGCGCCATTTAATTGTTAGTTTTAATTAGAATTCATAAAACAATTGAAAATTTATTAATTGTTAACTGCTGCTACTACTACAATTAACAATGAATTAATTGTTAATTGTAATTTTTCACAATTACAGTTGATCAAATTTGTATATTTTCCAATTAATCAATTGTTAATCTTTAATTGTGACTGACTCGGTGGCTAAGTGGTTAGTGATCCTGACCTCTGATCCGAGAGTTGTGGGTTCGATCCCCACATAGGGCAAACTTTTCTGTGATGAGCAGAATTGTTTGCTCTGAGTCTGGGTGCATTATATCTATATATGTATGTATTTAAAAGTAAATGTGTATGTATATCAGTCTCTGGTTCCCAAGATACAGGGAATCCTAGTTTGAGGCCAGATGACCGTGTGTGATTTGTCGCAGATATTATTATTATTAATTGATAATTGCAATTAAAATTCGCCCAACACTGCCAAAAATAAATTATTTATGATTTTTATGATTTATTTAAAAAAAATTGTTTAGAATATAATTACTAAAAATACAATAAACTGTATTGTAGACTGAATGTTTTCAATGTTTCCTGTATTCTTTACTTGATTTTCAGTAACCCCTTAACAATCAATTTTTATCTAGCTGTATATTTGAACAATTTTTACAGTCCCAATTAATGTTGTTCACCATATAGAGGCACACGCCTGCATTTCTCCATTATGGACGTTGTTGGTATCTAGATCTACAGCTATATCAAGATCTTCTTTAATTGTTTTATAAGCAGGTTCTTCACAAAGAACGTATGATTTAGGGGACGGCGAAATTGTGTTGAAGGACCAGCCTGAGCTTCCTGATGCAAAACTGGTAATGTTGGAATCTGAACTCATCTAGAAAAAAAAAATTAAAAGGTCAAATAGAGCACATTTCTTTTTCGAATATATTTTTCTTTGAATTTAACTCAGGTAGTATGAATGTAAGGATATTTTAGATCTTAGATAGATCCCAATGCTGGGCAAAAACTTCTATAACTTGGCAATAGCTGTCTCAACCAGGGCTTAATCGATCAACAAGCGGAATACTAACCCCTGTAATTAATCAGACATTGCTCAACAATGAATATCTGTCTGTTCCTGATGAACATTTGTCACAATCAGAAATTAAAATAATAGGTATAATAATAACGCTTTAGTATTATCTGACAAATTGTGCCCCCAGCGCCAACAAGCCATTGTTGCCATACAGCCGACAAAAATGTATGAAAATCTCAAATGCTGGTGCCTATGGCATGGAAACCGGTTGTTGGCCCTAGCCGACTGTGGTGCTCAAAGGGTTAACAAATGCAGACTCTATAGTACATTTTCCATACTTACATCATTTGGTATTTCTTAATAGTTTTTATGCAATATCATAGAAGTCTACATATCTTTAAAATGATTGTTCAGTACATCTGGTGCTCACTGTGTAGCTTTTTTTCATAGCGTTTCTTGTAAAGTTGTCATGGGTAATCTACTTTGCCTATATTGACATCTGGAAGAAAGAAATACTTATTAAGTGTGAGTCTGAAGTTTTAGTTGATGAAGATTAAAGAACCAGAGACAGAACCCAGTGGAAAATGTTAGAGAAGGCTTATACTAAGAGGCATGCTGAACCATGGGATATTTTTTAGTGAAAAACACATTCAATTTGCATTTTTCTTTAAGTTTAGAATAAAAAGTTATATTATAAAGAACCTTTACCTTTATGAAATATTTGCAGCAATCGTTGGAGTGTGGTGGTCAACCAGCTCAAGCTGACCAATTTTTTCTAGTGGTTCGCCAGCCGCTGTTGTGGCATACGCTTGCTTCACTTACTCAACACCACAACCTATCAAAGTCCCACCTTTACAAAGTCCCCTTGAATATAAATGAGCTTTTAGGTACTTTTATCTATATAATCAACCCACTTTAGCTCCCTGCTACATAGGCGTGCACAAGTAGCTACTTGTGCACTCCATTTGCCTCGGTCCCTCGTTAATCCCACTCAGCAACTTCCGAACAACCAGTAACTTTATACTTACAGAAGCAGATTGCGCATTCCCAGATTTCGTGAATAGTTATAGTGTGACATGGTATTCGGCCTATGGGTTGGCGTGCACATAGGAGGGCTGCCTTATAGGACTGCCACATTTAAAACATTTACTCCAAACGTTCTTTATCACCCATTTCAGCGATAAAGTACTGAAAGGATCTAAACACTACGAAATGACAGTAGCCTGCAGGACAGGAGTCCTATCTCGAAACGCAGAGCTCATCTTGACGCAAATGTGGATAAATTGTATAATAATATCGTAGAAACTGATCACGGATA
Organism: Coleophora deauratella; assembly: GCA_958295455.1. NCBI lineage: Eukaryota > Metazoa > Arthropoda > Insecta > Lepidoptera > Coleophoridae > Coleophora > Coleophora deauratella. The sequence continues at coordinate 7,054,167 of OY282390.1, read as the reverse complement.
CCAAATATTACGTTTATTTACTTTGCAGAAACTAAACTGCCATCATAGAACCAACTCGTCAATGTCAAGATCAAGATGTTCCAAATTACTTTCGTGATACTTATTCAGGAGGATAGTCAATTATAAATCTTTTAAGTGTGAAAGGGACAGACTCTGGTCAGGTAACTCTTGTTTTTGGAACGGAACGGAAAAATGAGTGAAGTGAAGTGCTCTGAAAATTATTGACATTGACAGCAGATTGAACGATTATTGAATGAATGAATAAGAATTGAATGAATGACTGAATGGTTCGTATCGTGACCTTGAAATTGAACGAATGAATGAATGAAAAGAACGAATGAATGAATGAAATGAGTGAAGTGATCTCCTCTGAATTTTGCTCGAGCGTTTTTTTAATATTTCATTCATACAAATCGTTCAGCTGATAGGCAAACTGTGTACGGAAAGATGTTTATTTTAAATTCTGTATGTGTTCCTTGGTTTGGGAAAGTTAATCAGTATATGAGGTTTTTACATCCCTATACCATTATAAAGTGCCGCTGATGTGTCAGTACAATAATAAAAAAAAAAAAAAAAAACAAGTTTAGTGTACCTACCTAAGGATGTTCATAAATATTTCACCTATTACCGGAATATCCCATAATTGATGTCGCGTTGCAATAAACGCAATTTTACGAAATGCAAACCATATTTTCACGAAAAAACAGTTTCAGTCCATAAGACAGCTAAAATTCTCGTTCTTCCGGAAACATGTATAACTATTAGTCTGAATAAGTAAGTACCTTAAGACGACGTACTGAAGATTTTGGTGGCAGGGATCTCGATTTTACTCAGCAATAACGAAACGTACGAAAGTTATATTTTGTAACCTGATTCTTCAGTTTTCTGACTTCATTTTGCCTGTTGCGTTACACGATTGATTAACTTTCATAACAGAGAAAAAAATATTAAAGATACCCCTTTTAAAAAAGAGATTTGCATTTTACGCCCAAATGGAACTGATTTAAGACTCAAAGTTTTGTACGTACATTAATCTTCAAGCTTACTTGAAAATGCCTGTTCAGTTTTTCTAAATTAATTGTAGTTTTTAAGTTAAACGAAATAAACTGTTTTGTCGCATACGACCTTATGAAATGAGCTAGGGCGCGCGCGGTCTCGGTATGCAATCAGTGCCCTCTCCAGCCCGCTCAGTCCGCCACTGACCATTGTCAGCGACAGGTCTGTCCCAGTTGAACTATCACACATCATCGAACGCAAATATAAGTGAGGGATATTTTATTATTAAAAATGAGAAAAAAACGTGCCATATTTTCGAAAAGGAAAAGGAAAGCCTGTTTAACAGAGCATTGTAGGAATATAACTAAGAAAAGGTGAGTAATTGCCACAATTTAAACAGTTTTAATAAATTACATGTTTCTACTAATAAGCAGTCCAGTGTTTTTATAAACATATTGCATTTCAGTAAGCAGTAAGTAACCCGATAAAATTATATTTCAGGAAAAAAACTTTAGAACAGAGTTCGGAGAATAAAGGCATGGAGTCGCCTCAAAACTATACTTCACCGACATATACAGAGTTACAAAATGTGTTCCCCGTGTAAGATGACAATTGATTAGTTATCGTATAATATTTAATCATGGTTTCAAATTCATTAATAAATACACTTATTTTAGGACTGCAGATAATAATAATAAAGACCTTCCATGTAACGTTGAATTACAATCCGTTATACTGTTTCACGAATACTGATGGCAAAATCCGGGCTGAAATATTTGTGTAACTTTATTTATTAACTACAATTAGTTGTAAATACGTAAAAAAAATGTATGCTGTAAACATATCTACACTAATATTATAAAGAGGAAAGATTTGTATTTTTGTATGTTTGTAACGAATAAACTCAAAAACTACTGGACCGATTTGAAAAATTATTTCACAATTAGAATGCTACATTATCCCTGAGTAACATAGGCTATGTTTATTACTAGAAAAAAATAGGGATCCCTACTAAAACTTCGATAATGTAACCCAAGGTGTAAAAAAAATGCCATAAAATTTTCATCGCATGCGCTGCGAAAACTATTGATGATAGAACAAAAAATGTTCTACAATATTAAAGAACATATCAAAATCTACAAAAAACTTCGCGATACCATACGTCCAACTATTGTAGTTATGTTACTATAACAGCTTTTTTGCTTTTTAAAAGTTGATAGAAATGCCGACCAAAATCAGACCATATTATTTATACCTTTGTATTAATTCTTATCCAAATAAATCATTTCATCTTCAAGACTGGTTCAATACCAGTAGATTGCTTTTTGAATTATTCAAATCGGATATTCCATTCAAAAGGTATTACAAGTTTTAAAATATCAGTCCAAGAAAAATTAACGCCGCCGCGCTGCCCGCTGCACCCGGCTACAGCGCGGCGGCGTTAATTTTTCTTGGACTGACATTTTAAAACTTGTAATACCTTTTGAATAGAATGTCCGATTTGGGGAGGGAGGGGAGTGCACATCTAGGAAATAGGCTCCCTACATGCTCCCTGAAGCGGTCGTGGCTCAGTGCGGGTTGCGTGGTCGCGTCGATCACGCAGGTTAACTGACTACAGACACGGTCATAACCTGGATGGCTTTGACTGTTAGTGGCATTTATCTCGACCATTTCCGTGCTTCGCAAGGCACGTTAAGCCGTTGGTGCCGGCTGCTATCATTAGATGGCAGTCGTTAAGCCATGCCGGAGGCCTTTCAGGCGGCTTCCGACACTGGGGTTGGCCACTAGCCCCACAACCTCCACCAATCCGGACTTGGCCCCCGAGTGTGGAGTATGGGCTAACCTTTCCGAGTTATGGGAAGAGACCCGTGCCCCTACAGTGGGGACGTTATGGGTTGTTGACGACATGCTCCCTACATGCGTTTGACTTGATTTGATTAAATAAAATGTAAAAATAAAATAAAAACCTTTGAGAATAACAATGGTTTATGGTTTAAACTAAGCATAAAGATACGTTTACTCCGCGTTTATCCCAAAATGATCAAAAAATGTATATCCACCCGAGCGAAGCCGGGGCGGGCCGCTAGTAAAGTATAAATAAGTAAAATGTAAATAATATGTTTGTAAAATAAAATGTAAAATGATCTCACCTGAAAAAAGCAGTGCTTAAGTATGTTTGAATTATTTTTCTGGTAAAAATTACATACATACACACAAACATGCGTAGCCTCTTAAAACCATAAACCTCCTTTTGAATTTCCCGTAGTCGGGTGAAGTATACATTAGTACAATACATTTATGAAAAGAAAGGAAAATTAAAAGTAAAACAAATAATATTAAAGGCAACTCTACGACGTCTGTGTTCTAGCGCTCGGTCGATCGCGATTCCCGAGTCGCGTAAAACTGTCGAGGTGCGCGCGGGTTGCGGGGCGCAAACGCCCCATTTTAAAATAATTGTTTATGAGTGCGTCACCTTAACATAAACAAGCAATTTATAAGGCATAGGTTAAGTTTTAATTAACTATTTCATGGATTTTGGTCTGAACATGTCCGAAGGCGAACTAAGCATATTTAATTTTTAACTTGCAAAAGCCCGCTCCTCGTATCTTATTTTCTAGCAAGGGATTTATGTAAATAACCTCTTGTGGCTCTACTAAATAAATAGATATCCCAACAAAAACATAAATGTGCAAAAAAAGCCAAGTTCGTAACAAAAAAGCTTTTAAGATAAGCCACACCTACTAGGTATATACAATACAGTAGGTGTTGGATAAGCTCGGATAATGAATTCGCTAACTAACTAAAGAAATGAGATTTAACTGAAGCCCAAGTTCTTTCAAAGTTCCATAAATTATAGCTCCAATCATGTATAACTGTATAACGTTCTTCAGTTACTTTAAAAGTATATATTCTTTGCTACTCAATAGTGCGACTTGGCAAGTTTCTTCACACTAATTTTAATCCTTGAATTTGAAAACGATTTAGTCAAGTACCTATTTTATTAAAATTATTTAGTGAGTAAAATTATTTATCAAGTAGAGATACAATATTGATTGGAATCATTAGAATCCGTGCATTTTAGGCATTATGTGAGTGTAGTTATTTGTAAAAAAACTCCTTGTACCTTCTCCCGTATTAACTTATAATAACCTTTATACCTAGGTGCCTGCGTAATTCTGTTTCGTAAGTGGAGCAAAGTAGGAATGACCACACATGAACATGAACAATTTATTGAAATAAACAAACATCATACCTACCTAATATAATCGTGTAAACACGCTTTGGCGCTTTTGCGCTTTTAGCGAAAAATCAGTTATGAAGCAAAGTAAACAACTTGCTAATCTAGTTCTAGGAGTCAGCCGTTAGTAATTTTAGAGTAACATAGTAGTAGTATCGTAGTACCCAGGTACTTTTTTTTTATATAAATGATCTAAAATCAAGGTTGTTTTCATAACAATTTAGCATAGTATAATACGTATAAGTACCTATAAGAATATCAAATTCATAGACATGAAAACAGTTTTCGAACAATATTACGACAGTGAGTTAATACCAAAAGTTAATACCAAAAGATTTGTTTAAGCCTTTTGTTTTCCTTCTTGCTTCCATGAAATCGAAAACAAAGGTGTCATTCATAGGTACATAATGGTACATAACATAACGCGCGCCTCGCATATCTACCCAATGCCCATTATAAACAATCAATTCGCCGGGCGCGCCGCGCCGCTGCCGCTTGCCAGCAGCGATGCCGGCGCGCGGCGACACGATAGGTGCTGGTGCTATTACGTAAACGCTAATCTAAACTCACCGGTTTATTTACGCTCAAATGGATGATTGCAGCAATTGGCAGAGCGTCGCGTGTGCGACCATATGCGAAACAGGAGGCAACTATTCACTGTCAGACACGTATGTACCCTACGAGAGCCACCGAGGAACTCGCTTCGCTACGCTTGCCAGCCAGTGCGCCAGCAGCCGCCCGCAGGCCGCTAGCCGGCTGGAGGGGCACGCGGTAGGTCACGGGCGCGGACGGACTCTATACCTACCTACTAATACTTAAATAAATTATGTCGACTCGCAAGTAGCTATGAAGACCGGCCGCGAGCCTGTGGACTTTCCACTTTTGTTTATGAATGTACACAGAGACATTTTATTTATATGTAGATACCTATCCTATGATCCTATGTTCGGAGTTCTTGTCCGGCATCGACACTTTTAGGTGATGGCAGTTAGTAAGTAAGAGTATTTGACTGCATCAAGGTCTCTCCTTATTAACCGACTTCAAAAAAGGAGGAGGTTCTCAATTCGACTGTATGTTGTTCTTTTTGTATGTATGTTACGCGATTACTCCGCCAGTTATGAATCTATTTTGATGATTACTTTTTCTTTGGTAAGTAATACTTCAGAGGTGGTCCCATAAAAATTTTATCTCAATTGATTCAGCGCTTTTTGAAAAAATAAACAAAAACAAAAAACATAGCAAAATTGTAGTTGTTACGATTGAAGTCGGTTTTTTAACGTGGTGAGTTAGGAGTTCAACGGGGGGGAGGGGGTGCACGTTACATAACCGCCCCGGGTGCCAACTGCCAACCCATGCTACGCCGCCACTGGGTTTAATCAACTTTAAATCACAGACTTGAAAACCTGAGAAAACTCGGTGGGTGCTATATCTGACAATATTCTATGCCAGTAACCACGAGATTGTGCGAAAGAGTTAGTTCGGTGTTCCCGTACAAAAAGACATCGCTTCGAGAAATACGACGCAGTCGTCGTAGTCGTAACCTCTATACAAAAGACATCAACGAACAATACAAATTATTTTTCCACTGAAAAGACATCAACGCGGCATGCATTTTATTTTATAGAAACTACTTCAATGAAGAATGAATCCAAGTTTAGTTTCGTTATTAGAAATTCAGGATAGACAGATCTTATCAATATAGGATTTCTGATGGCATCTTTATTTTTTTGTAGAATAAATAGTAGATTCAGATAGAACCATATTTATATTAATGAATTTGTGATGTATAATAAATAAATCTAAATCTATTGAAGTGCAAAAAAAAAATGGTTTTTTAATAACAAAAGCTCAAAAGACGTGATTTTCAAACCATTTTTGATGAACATAATATCGATACTTCTGGGCTCAAAGGACGTATACGCCTAAGTTCTATTTAGCGTATACGCCCTTTGAGCCCAGAAGCATCGATATGTTTGATCAAAGCTATCACCAGCCAAAAGTTGCATTCGTTTCGGGACACCTGTATACATGTAGGGTGAGTTTAAATTAGTTCTTGGTACCAGATACCAAAAGGTGTGCATGTGCTCATGATAACAAACAACTTTCCCTAAGGAACCCATAGTCAAATCTCAAAACAAAAAATTTGGACTCTCCATACAAATTAGTCAACTGACCGGTCAAATTATTATGAAGATTCAAATTTTTTTTTTGAGATTTGACTATGGGTTTGTTTAGTTATTTTCTAAACATAAAATATAGAAACATTGTATTAGTAGTAAGTTAATATTTTTTATGGCAACCCAGCAATTCGAAATGTCATTCTCTCAGCTGCGCGCTGAGAAATAAACGGGCCGACCTTGGACAGACCAATTTCCAGTTTCGACTTTTCTTACTACAAAAAAAAACTGTTTCTCATTTTTACGAATATGAAGGACAATTACGCACATGTGGACAACAACGTCATGTATGTGGAGGAGAACATACCGGGACCGGCAGAAGAAACTAAGGAGTTCACGGATCTTATGGATAAGTTCCATTCTCAGCTCGCAGTCCACTGTACGTGCCAGAACCAATGCCTCCAAAGCTTCTGCAGCTGCCTCCAGCGCTGCGGCGGTGACAACTACTTTAGCACTAACTGTCACCTCAAATATTTGCTTAATAGCAACAAAGATTTCAAGACTTATCCTTTAATAGAATGCAACAGTTTATGCCGGTGTTCAGATACTTGTGGCAATCGACTGGTGCAAAAAGGGCCCATCGATAACCTCATTATCAGAAAATGTGCCTCCACAGTCAAAGGCTGGGGTCTGTACACTAAAAATGAAATCCCTAAAGGTGCATTCATATGTGAATATGCTGGAGAAGTTATAACTAAATCAGAAGCAATGAGGAGACACGCTCTCAATAACATTAATTGCGAAATGAATTATATTTATTGTCTTAATGAACACAGTGGTACACAAGTTCTACAAACATTTGTAGATCCAAGCAAGTTTGGAAACATTGGCCGCTACATGAACCACAGCTGTGAGCCAAATTGTGTCGTTATTCCTGTCAGAGTAGACTCTCCTATTCCCAAACTAGCCATCTTCAGTCAACGAGGTATACGAGCAGAGCAGGAATTAACATTTGACTATGGGTCTGACAGTGTAGTCAGTAATGAAGTTTCTGAATGTTATGAATTTATTATAAAGACAATATGTTTGTGTAACACAAAAAGTTGTAAAAAATATTTGCCATTTGAAATGTATTAGTTCTCTAATATTGGGTGATTCGATGGCGAAAAAATGAACCCTTATTGAACTGAAGTATTTGGGACACATTAACAACAGAACAGTACTTCATTATTAGTTTGACTAACTTAGCTATTGCAAAAGAAGAATGAAGAATTATAGTAAGAAAATGAAGTAAGTTAATTTTTTTAAACATTTCTTTGTCCTGGCGCTATTCCATTTACTTTTGCATTTTGCATTCTATCAAAGACCATCTTTAGAACTACATTATCTCCTTGCATAGGTAGTGTTTAGAAATATTGACAGTACAGGAATAAGAGGCGTAGACAGGCCAGCCCAACTATGAAAAAATATTTTGAAAACTTTTTGAAACTATGGACTAGAACAACTAGTCCATAGTACAGATAATGTGGTCTTTAGAAAAATATGTTTTCATACAATTTGTATGACAAAATTTCCTCAAAAGTATTTTTTCATTATGCCAATTATTTCTCTTTGTTAGGCTACTGTAATAAATATCAGGTTCAAATCACACACATTCATCAGGGACCAAACTAGGATTCCCTGTACTATGGGAACCAGAGATACTGTACCATTTTGTACTGTATGTACAAAAAATAGACAGAAAAAGGTTTAGGTACCTATTACATATTTTAATTCTTGCTTTTATATTATTTTTACCTTAGTCAGCTCTACATATAGTGGACTTTGTTTCTTATCAGAAATAGGATTGATTGGCATCATATGAACAAAACTTGAATTATTGATCTTTTTCAAATCTTGAGTCTTGTTTTCTCTGATATAATAAAATGATCCTGACATGGAACTAGGGTTGCCAGGTGTGGTGCAAAAAAAACCGGACAAGTTCTTTTTATTTTTATTTATTTAAGTAACAAAATTACCAAATTACAATAAAACTTAAAATCTTTTGTCCACTTCACCAAGATTTTCTTGACCAGACAGACATAAGGAAACCCGGACTGTCCCGTCGGAAACCCAGACTGTCCGGTCGGAAACCGGACTTCTGGCAACCCTATATGCAACTAAGTCAGTAGAATCGAAAATTTTAAAGGATCTATGATCTATGATTTTAATGGTATAATAAAGGAAAACATTTATTAAATTGAAGTCTACATTTAAGCATTAATTTCCAAACTTTTTAATAATAATTTGACTTGAGAATTTATGATAAATAATTTTATGCAACAAGCTTTGTGACAAAACATTTTATATATGTAGGTACTTGGTTTTCCTTAAGCAAACTTATTTACAAATGACCTTGCATATTATTTGCTTCCAATATCTACCAGGTATCACAAAAAATTATCTGTGATTCATCAGTCATTATTTTCTGAGTATTTTGTGTAATTGATTGTTATTGTTATATGTTTTACCTGTTACAGTGTTTTGGTTTCTCACACTCAAATTGTCAGTAGGTATGAGGTATTAATAAGTTTATTATTTCCTCTTCTAACAAAAACGTTCATCATACGTTTTGTTAAACGATTAAGACCTAAATAAGTAGTATCAGTGCTAGTGACCTGCCGCCGGTGAGGTCGCGTAAACATTTACTGGAAACCCCGCGCTATAGGAGATTAGCTATCGCTCGGGGTTTTCAATAAATGTTTTCGCGGCGCGTTGAATTTCTAGTAAGTAGATAAATTAAAGTTCGCAAAAAAATTCTTAACAATTAAGTTACAGTCATTGCAAGGTGCAAACATCTCAGATGTCAGTGCATACATTTTGTACCTTCTAAGCGTATCGTAATTTCGTTTGTGAAGTAATTATTAGCGTAAACCAAGTAAGTTATTTTAGTACATTAGTTAACAACCCATAGTTAATAACCCAGCTTAGGCCATCCTCTACCTACAACACACGGGGGCGTGACGGGCGCCAAGTCCGCTTTGGTGGAGAGCCCAGTGTCAGAAGTTTTTATGCTACATATAAGGCCTCCGAGATAGCTCATGACTGCCGTCTAGTAAATGCAGCCGGCACCAACTGCTTAAAGTGGCTTGCGACTTCAACTTGTTTATTAATAAATGACCTAGTATGTCGGTAGCTCTAATTCTCCTAAATTTTTTTCTATTCGGATTCGATCACAAGAAAATCAAACATAAGGCTCTACATAGCCGTTGAGCGACTTCTTGAGCTGTGCATGAGAGAACCATTAGTGACCTCGCTTTGGCAGATCATACACATTGGTTGCCATCAGTGAGCAATTTTTCCCATCAGTGTTACTTTCCCGGTTTGACCTCTTTCTCACAATTGGGTTCTGCCCAATAGAATGATCCATTCAAGGCACCTTTACTGATTACGACATTTTACAAATATAAAATCGACAGATATCCAAGAACCGAGATGTCGCCGCGGTGGCTAGCCGCGCTTGTATCGCTGTGTGCCCTGGCGACCACGACGCACTCCGCTGCGCTATCCACTGAGAACACGCTCGTGGTGACTCGAAATGAAGATGAGGTAAGAGTATCGGATATATTATAACAAACTTTATAGAACCACATGACTAGTACTATAGTGTCCTGTGACATGCCCTGCCACTCTTTTCGATCTCATTGCACCTACATCTACATCCGCTGCCGGTCGCTTAGCGTTAGCTAGGTACGTAACACACACATTTAATCCAGTACAAACGTTATATTTTTATGTTATAGTAGAAGGTAACAATAACGCAACATTCGTTTGAAGTGTCCGGGGGGTGTGATGGAACTAAACTTATGAAACGTGACATCTTATTTTTACGCTATGATACGCTTGACGACCACAGACAACAGCCACTCAACAACCGACGACAGAAGAGCCGACGACCGCGGAGCCGGACGCGCCCATCAAGATGACGGCGATGGAGGTGGACTCGACGGTGGCGCTGCGGTACGCGCGCACGAGCGTGGTGGCGCGCGTGCGCAACCCCGCGCGCCGCGCGCAGGAGGCCGCCTTCCGCGTGCTGCTGCCCGACACCGCCTTCATCAGCGGCTTCACCATGTGAGACGCATTACTTTCCAACTTTCCTAACTCTGTGCCTGTGGCTGTGGCCGGCACAAATCTCTAAATCAACACGGTTTCGTCGCAAAAAGATCAACTACGATGAATCTATTTCACCATGTGAGACGTCGTACTCTCCAACTTTCCTCACCGTGTCATCATCGTCATCATCAGCCAAAAGACGTCCACTGCTGGACAAAGGCTTCCCCCAAGGAACACTGACCTTTCCTGCGGTGCCCGCATCCAATGGCTTCCAGCAACCTTCACCAGGTCATTGGTCCACCGAGTAGGACCGATGCGCGGTCGTCACTCGAGAAATTTAACGCCCCATCTGTTCTACGTGTCGCTAAATAATACTTAATACTGACCTTAAACCTTCCTTCGGAAACTTCCTATTTATCTTACGAATTCGTCTGATAGTAGTTATTTTGCTTCTTGGTTCGTAGTAACTTTAACGGTGGACGTTCATGTAAGCTCATAAAAAGTAGTACCTGAGTTTAGACCTTGGGAAAACTACATCGAATTAAGCGTTCTTATTCTATACTGTTCTTCGTTAGAGAGCTGTACTTTGTACGTACCGATAACCTTAATGCTGTTAAAATAGACATAGCATATAGATAAAGTTAGCGGGCCGGAAGACGTAGCGGTGGATGGTCTTCCACCAGGCTTGCAGGAAGTTGCTGGATACATGTCGCTCTGAATCGTGCTAAAGTGGAAGTTTATGTCTATGGGGAAGCCCTACTATGTTCGGCATTCTACGTATTTCGGCTGGTGTGATGATGACAAAGTTATTACTGTTTAATAACTTAAACAATGGATATGGTTTTAACTTAGAGTCCTTATGTACTCTTATTTCATAGACGCAAAATTACTCTTCAATATATGAACGTTGTAATGTCGCCTTTTTTTACTCGTTTTGGATGTAGCATGTAATTATTGTACCTACTCCTATATAAATAACAAATTAAGGTATGTTTTACCTGTATCTGTTTTACGATGACAAAAAATACACTTAGGATATTGGTCACGAATCACCAATTAGTTAAACCTCATAAACAAAAGGTTTTATGTTTCTTATGTTTTCCTCAATCAACTAGTCAGATTAAAAAAACCGGATCTCAGTAGAGTAAGTATCAGTAGTATTGAATAACAATATACCTACCTAAAATACAACTTGTTCGGATAGTTTGCTTGTTAGTTGCTTCAAGACATGCTACCTACATACATACATTGATAGATAACTGCTTAAGTAGCGTAGCAGCTGGGCCACTCGCTTTACGTAAGAAGTTCGCGGTTTCGATTCCCGGCGCGGCTAAACTTTGTTTGTAGGATTCTGTTTGGTTGTTGATAGGGCTTTTTCTGAGCCCGCCTGTCTAGCTACCACCATCTTATCTAAATCTTGCCGCCAAAAATCCATGTTAACATGATGTGTTCTGGCATGAAAATAAGGTAGCCATTGCGTTGAGAAATCTTGGCAAACCTGCTTCCATCCTCGGCATCATCATAACTATCGGGTGAGATCCCTAACCAATTGTGGATTAATTGATAACGTTAACGGCCATAGAGTGACAACTGCTGAGCCGCCAGGCAGTGGCGTAGCGTGGGGGGGGGGGGGCGGGGGGGCCATGGCCCCGGGCGGCACATGGATAGGGGCGGCAAGCGGCACATGAATAGGGGCGGCGAGCGCCACATTTTTTTTACCTAGTGTTATTAGGTGTTATTAGGTGTTATTAGGCGTCGATGAACTGGACTTAGATCACGCTCCTCAAGATATTACTAATAGTGAAGAGTTCAAACTTGAGCATGTACCTCTTCGCACTTCTGTAGCTGCAACAGACCCAGACTTTAAAAAAGGGATACATAATTATGTCTGGCTCACTGGGCTTACTAAAATATATTATAAACTTGAAGAGTGTTTACCAAATATTATCATAATGTTAAGAATATTTTTAATAGCTGCCATTAGCAGTGCCAAGTGTGAGAGAAGCATCTCTAAACTGAAGGTAATTAAAAATTACCTAAGGTCGAGGCATGTCCAGGGGGGCGGCAATATTCAAAGTTACATGACCCAGATAAAACGTCATGAAAACAAATGTTATCGTATGAAGAATGAAACCCGTACAGCAGCGGCGCACAGTTACATTTTAAATAGGGCCGGTCTTTGGGTCGTGTCACCCGTGCACAGACACAGGGCGTCGAGCTCATGGGGGCGCCAAGCAGTCCAAGCACCTTGTTAGTTGGGGTACCTACCCTAACTGAAACGGCGCTGAGCGCTCCAAGTAAAAGGGTTTTTGTTGGTTTAACATAAACATTCTTAGATATCTTAAAAAATTTCGCGCTCGCTTCGCTCGCGCTTTTTATAAATATAATTTATGTTCGTAAGCACTCGCCCACGGAAGAATATAATGCGCTCGCTTCACATCAGGAGGTTGCAAGTTCGATGTCCAGCGGGGTTCAATTAGTATTACGGATTTCGAATTTAGCTATATTAGCAATTAGCAATCGATCGTGATATAACATCGATTATATAAAAGATTTTGCTTGAAAAAAAAACACGAAAATTACATAATTTTTAATTGTTTACAGAATTTGGCTGTTTTATTTCGGTCCCGAAACGTGGTCCTACCGCATTGTCCCACTGGTGGGTCGACGAGTAATTGACCGATTACTCGTAGTCCCACCGATTCACTCTTGGCCAATAATCGTAGCATGCATTATAGTATATTGACTTTTTTTTACTAATGTTCAAAATAGAAAGGGGCGGCAAATTTTCGATCGGCCCCGGGCGGCGAAAACCCACGCTACGCCACTGCCGCCAGGTATCTTAGACGACCGTTTTAATCTTTAGGACGCTGGACGGGAAGTCGTACAAGGCTTACGTGAAGGAGAAGGAAGAAGCTAAACAAATATACTCGGACGCGATATCACAGGGCGTCGGTGCAGCGCATATTTCGGCCAGGTAAGTAAACATAGTTATGTAACACTCATAAAAACTGAACGTGAAAAATTTGAAATATTGTCAATTTCAATACCTACTCCTTTACAGCCTCTGTATAAGATAGCCTGATGCAAGGTACTGTTTTTTTTACAAATGACATGCCTTAAAGAAGCACTTTGGCTATTATAACAGTAAATGGCTTAACGGCCTGATTTATTCATCGTAGGATTTCAAATAATTTTCTTTGTACGTAAAGAATAAACAGTTTAAAGACCCAACAGAAAAAAAAAATACCAACTTTGACGATGTTGTTGATTAATTGCAGTTTTGAATAGCAATATCGACCAAAACATTGAGGTTATTATTCATTGTTGAAAAGATTATATCGATACTTCTGGGCTCAAAGGGCGTATACGCCTAAATTCTCCTTAGCGTTTACGCCCTTTGAGCTCAGAAGTATCGATATATTTGTTCTACGAGACCATAATTTGGTGTAAGTGAAATTAGGTAGCACTGAAACTCGTATACACGCCGTTTTGCAAAATTTTTGCGGATCACCGAAAATATACAGTGTCCTTCAGAAATGTCCCTGGTTTTCTACTGCAGAAACAAAACAGCTTTACTCCGAAACGATAGTCAATTCGCTTTTTTGTACTTTCCATACAAAGTTTACAGATCAGCTAATCCAGTTAGTATGAAAAGATCAAAAACTGTTTTTGCAAAATCAATATTCGTTCCTCGCGGAAAGTTTAGTTTCATGAGTGAAAGTCGCTGTTAATTTTTTTCAAAAGATAAGGTAAAGAAGTACGTTAGTATTATTTAAAAATCCTTTATAAGGGCGCGTGACTCGAACCATTTCACGGTGTCTGTGAACGTGGAGGCGAACACGAGCGCCGTGTTCAACCTGACGTATGAGGAGCTGCTGTCGCGGCGAGGCGGGCTGTACTCGCTGGCCGTGAACCTGCACCCCGGCGCGCCCGTGCCGCGCCTGGCCGTCACCGTGCGCCTGCGCGAGACGAAGCGCCTGCGCCGCCTGCGCGTGCCGCCCGTGCGCACCGGCAACGAGCTCGACGCCGGCGACGACGAGGCGCGTGAGTCTAGCTCTATAGTTCTGATCTTCCTCGACGAGCCTGCTCGGCCGCGCTGTTCGAAGGATGACTGCGCGAGCGGCAAATGGAAGACGACGAGGTGCATGAGTCTCCTCCACTCTACACTCCCGCGATTAGCTTACTCGTCCACGCTGTTTGAATGGTGTCTGCGCGAACCGCACAGGGGCAGTAGCAACTAGGTGGGCGGACGCCAGCGGCAGCGGTGACACCGCGCGTGAGTCTAGCTCTGTAGTTCTGTACTCCCTCGACCAGCTCGCTCGTCCGCGCTATTTGAACGGTGTCTGCGCGAGCGACAAACGGGCAACGAGGTGGGCGGACGCCAGCGACTACGAGGCGCGTGAGTCTCCTTCACTCTGCACTTCCTCGACTAGCTTGCTCGTCTGCGCTGTTTGAATGATGTTTGTGTGACGCTAACGACGACGGGTAAGTAATAGAATCTATAGGGTGCTTCTAAAATATATGCCACGGCTGAAATGGGAGAAAGTATCACGTATAGTGATCACGAAAATGAGACATTCATGTGCGGAAACTGTTATTTTTTTTTCCATACAAAAAAATAACAATCATAAAAATAAATTGCTTTACTTTATTAAGCCATCCCGTATTGTGTTGAATGAAACCAGGCGCGCAAAAACATGCTTAAACGCTCCGACGTTGCGGCTAGACATCAAACAAATTCGGCACTTGTGTCGTGCTACAAAAGGCTTTGATCTGTCCGCACCCTTTCGCATACTCACTCGGGAGCGGGGCGCGACCCGGCGGGCGGGGGCGGTTGGCGCCCGCGCGCCCTTCGTACAGGTCAGAGGTCAGGTCAGTTCGCTATGCGCAGCGGTGACGCGCAGGCGTGACGCGAACGTTTTGCATCGCCTGCGCCCCCATCCGCGAGTGAGATAACGATGTCACCCAGACGTACATACGAATCAAGAGTATCTTGAAATGATACTCTGCTACCGCGATACCCTCTGATCGCGAGTGCAATAACATCCCTGCGCATGCCGTAAACCTGTATGAGCAAAGTTTTGGTGTAAGAGTCAGCCACCAGTGTTGTGTTGTGTCATCAATTCATCATCATCAACCGAAAAACGTCCACTGCTGGACTAAGGCCTCCCCCAAGGATTTCCACACCGACCGGTTCTGTGCGGCTCGCATCCAGCGGCTTCCCGCAACCTTCACCAGGTCTTCGTCGGTCCACCGAGTCGGGGGCCTGCCCACACTGCGTATTCCAGTGCGCAGTCACCACTCGAGAACTTTACTGTGTTGTAAAACTGATGTAAAACTTTGTTGTGTTGTGAAATAGCTTGTAAATAAGGTGATTGACACTCTACTACCGCGAGTGCAAATAACATCCCTGCGTTTGCCGTAAACCCGTATGAACAGAGGTTTGGTGTGAGTCAACCAGCCACCAGTGTTGTGTTGTGCAAATCCTTGTAAATAAGGTGATGAACTTAGAAACACGCCAAGTTACTTACTGTAATACACGTTTTTTTTAATTTTACGCATCTACTCTTGAGTAGATGCCTTACCTACCTAAACTTTTTACAGATACATTACAAGTACGTAATTTAACAGTCCAAAGCCTGTCAAAGTGCGATGGTAAGTTTATCACCTTGTTACGTGAATAAGCCGTTTTAATAACTGGTAAGTTTGTTTATTCTGCTCTACATTTAATTTAAAGACAATCAGCTGTTCACTAAATTAACCTGTAAAAAGAGATACCTACGAGCGTGCGTTGCTTTCATTCAGTGAAATGACATCGAGTTCATTCATGACTTCATGACGGAGCGTACGTACTTGACGGACCGTGTTGTGCGAAATTGAATCAAAGTAAAAAAAAATTGTTTAGTCTCCCAAATCAATTTAACGACTCCGGGGCACGATTTTTTTTTACTATTGTAATCTATATGCATGACTCTTACTCCCATTGCAGCGGTGGCATATATTTTGGAAGCACCTTATATAAACACAAAAGATATATCATTTAGAAGATATAAAAACCAAACATATAATTTTCTTAAATATAACGATTGTCAGATAAAAAAACTCTAAATATAATTTTAAAAAGAATTATTTCATAAGGTATAATAAACTCTGTATATAAGGTGCTTCCAAAATATATGCCACCGCTGCAATGGGAGTAAGAGTCATGCATATAGATTACAATAGTAAAAAAAATTCGTGCCCCGGAGTCGTTAAATTGATTTGGGAGACTAAACAATTTTTTTTTACTTTGATTCAATTTCGCACAACACGGTCCGTCAAGTACGTACGCTCCGTCATGAAGTCATGAATGAACTCGATGTCATTTCACTGAATGAAAGCAACGCACGCTCGTAGGTATCTCTTTTTACAGGTTAATTTAGTGAACAGCTGATTGTCTTTAAATTAAATGTAGAGCAGAATAAACAAACTTACCAGTTATTAAAACGGCTTATTCACGTAACAAGGTGATAAACTTACCATCGCACTTTGACAGGCTTTGGACTGTTAAATTACGTACGTTTGTAATGTATCTGTAAAAAGTTTAGGTAGGTAAGGCATCTACTCAAGAGTAAATGCGTAAAATTAAAAAGAACGTGTATTACAGTAAGTAACTTGGCGTGTTTCTAAGTTCATCACCTTATTTACAAGGATTTGCACAACACAACACTGGTGGCTGGTTGACTCACACCAAACCTCTGTTCATACGGGTTTACAGCAAACGCAGGGATGTTATTTGCACTCGCGGTAGTAGAGTGTCAATCACCTTATTTACACGCTATTTCACAACACAAACAAAGTTTTACATCAGTTTTACAACACAGTAAAGTTCTCGAGTGGTGACCGCGCACTGGAATACGCAGTGTGGGCAGGCCCCCGACTCGGTGGACCGACGAAGACCTGGTGAAGGTTGCGGGAAGCCGCTGGATGCGAGCCGCACAGAACCGGTTGGTGTGGAATTCCTTGGGGGAGGCCTTAGTCCAGCAGTGGACGTTTTTCGGTTGATGATGATGAATTGATGACACAACACAACACTGGTGGCTGACTCTTATACCAAAACTTTGCTCATACAGGTTTACGGCATGCGCAGGGATGTTATTGCACTCGCGATCAGAGGGTATCGCGGTAGCAGAGTATCATTTCAAGATACTCTTGATTCGTATGTACGTCTGGGTGACATCGTTATCTCACTCGCGGATGGGGGCGCAGGCGGTGCAAAACGTTCGCGTCACGCCTGCGCGTCACCGCTGCGCATAGCGAACTGACCTGACCTCTGACCTGTACGAAGGGCGCGCGGGCGCCAACCGCCCCCGCCCGCCGGGTCGCGCCCCGCTCCCAAGTGAGTATGCGAAAGGGTGCGGACAGATCAAAGCCTTTTGTAGCACGACACAAGTGCCGAATTTGTTTGATGTCTAGCCGCAACGTCGGAGCGTTTAAGCATGTTTTCGCGCGCCTGGTTTCATTCAACACAATACGGGTGGCTTAATAAAGTAAAGCAATTTATTTTTATGATTGTTATTTTTTTGTATGGAAAAAAAAAGAACAGTTTCCGCACATGAATGTCTCATTTTCGTGATCACTATACGTGATACTTTCTCCCATTTCAGCCGTGGCATATATTTTAAAAGCACCCTATATAATAAACATACAATATAACAATCATATGATATAAAACTCATTTAACCTACTATTGAAAACATATAACATATATTAGGTATAAATTTAAAAGATATAACAATGGAGATGAAGAAACTAAACGCCTGTTAAAAAGACACTGACCATCTATGTATGGAAGTTGGACCAAGTGCTGCCCAGAATGAACACATAGTGTATTTCGTTCCTCAGGTCAACACTCTTCTGTAAACTGAAGCGCTTCAAAATCTGTCCGAGGAGTCAGGAGAAAAAAGGTTTTTTTTGTGAAATATTTTTTTGCAAAAAATGATCTTAATAATTATTTTCAGTCTAACTAGTAGTGTATTAATGGTACTTATGTAATAATAATATCATTTATCAATCCGTAAGATTACATAGTTATACATTATTAGTGATACCAGTATTATAATTGTATGCAGATAAGTAAAGTACAATTACTCAGTGATATACCTGTGTCAGTAACACTAGTGACAGTGACTTTTACAGTAATAGTATAATAATTATACAATACAATAATACAGTATTATAATTATGTAATTGTAATTAATTATGTATTAATCATCTTCATCGTCATCGATTATATTTGGGTCAAGGAATATATCTTTTGTGGCTCGATTATGACTATCGCGAGCATGTGTCTAAAGCATGCCTAATACCATTCAACTGGTCACCGATCGTATGTTCTGTTAATCGTGATGACTTGCCGGGTGATCAGTACAACAGGCGCTTTCACTTTTTCGTTGCTGCCTACCTGTGCTCAAATTGGTGTATATTATGAGAACCTCTCCGACTTGGTTATTTCCGCAAGAAGTTTCTAAGCTGGACAAAGTTTTTAAAGCCACGTTAGAGCTTATCCTCAGCGTGTACCTCAACGAGACTTGCTAGGCTGCAGGCGTCGCTGCGGGTTTGCTATGGGGGTATGAGTATTAGGCGTGTGCAAGACGCAAACCTTTCTTTGTTGGCCTCCTCCAGTGGGGTTGTCGGCCTAGTTTACTGAAATACTCCATGTACAATACCGACATGCCTTTTAGAGCCTCAAAGCCTGGGTTACTGTGTGTCCGTCCGCCGATTGGCCAGAGGGCCCTTTGATCCAGCGTCAATGGGATGATCAACTCTGTGGATCTCGACCTGCTGAGCTATTGGAGGCGGCATCAGGAGCGGATGTCGCTCGACTCAAAGCTGCTTCTTTCCCAGAGTCGGTAGCTTGGCTGCGTGCTCTTCCGTCCCCCCATTTAGGAATCGCCCTCGATGACGGATCTTTGAGGCTGACCGCTGCTCTTCGTTTAAGGTGTAACGTCTGCGAGCCCTGTTACTGCAAGAGCGGGGTGCGCGTGGATGCTGATAATCATCACGGGTTGAGCTGCAAGAAGTCAGCGGAACTTTGACCACGACACCATATTATGCTCCATTGAGCATCCATGAGCTCATTAGCTCATCCGCCGTGTTCTTGTTTCGAGTATCCTGGAGCCGCCCGGCTTGAGTCACTCGGTTAGCAAGCGATCTGATGGGCTGACTTTGATCCCTTGGGGTTGAGGGCGTTGTTTTTCTCTTGACTCCTCGGACAGATTTTGAAGCGCTTCGGTTTAAAGATTAGTATTGGCCTAAGGAACAAAATGCACTATGTATTCATTCTGGGCAGCACTTGGTCCAGACACCAATGTAATTACTGATTGATGAGTAATGATATTATTATTACATAAGTATAAATAATACACTACTGGTTACACTGAAAACAATTATTAAATTCATGTTTCGCAAACAAATAATTCACAAAAAAAATACTAATTGATAATTAATGATATTATTATTACATAAGTATAAATAATACACTACTAGTAACACGTTCACTTATAACAATTATTAAGTTCATTTTTCGCAAACAAGTAATTCACAACAAAAAAACTTTTTTTCTCTTGACTCCTCGGACAGATTTTGAAGCGCTTCGGTTTACAGATTAGTGTTGGCCTGAGGAACAAAATGCACTATGTGTTCATTCTGGGCAGCACTTGGTCCAGACTTGGTCAATGTCCTTTGAACTCTTGATAAAATATATTTTGTATACTAAATTAATTGAATTTTATTTGTGAAGCATAAAAGCACTAGATGCAAGCAAGCACGTAAGCAAGCATGCAAGCAAGCAGTCGATCTGTGGTTATTTTATCAATCAAACCTAACACAGCGACTATGAGGGTATATGAGGGACTATGAGGTATCGCCTCCACATCACAGTCTCCGAACCTGAATCATCCGAGTCAGGGTGATCCGAATTCCCGAGCTCGCTTGGCTCGCTCCTGCATCCTATTTAGAATCCGTGAGAATTTTGTACGTATTCTGAATAGTAAAATTTTCCTAAGCAAAAAAGCCAGTAGAAAATAAAACCCTGGTAATTTCTCTGCTCACTCGGAGCATTATATCTAAAGTTTATTATATCTTATGAGCATTATATCTCGAGAATGTTATATAATAATAATGATATGTCTTATAAATGTTATATCAAACGATTTTATATAATGTAATCATTAGAGCTTTTAATTGTTATATTCAAAAAAAAATATCATTTGTTGGTATGTCTCATGATACTTATAGCATTTGAGCGTTATTGAAATGAAATTATATCTCCCGTTTTTATATAAAATGAGGCGCACCCACGACGACGATACCGCTTATAATTTCATAAATAATATAAGTATATGGTGGTTGTGTTCCAAAATGCTCACTTCTGTTCCAGAGAACCCAACAGCTGTGATTGAACGCGGACACGACGATCGTGAAGCCACTATTACCTTTAAACCGGACCTGGAGGAGCAACGCCGTCTTGCCGATATCTACGCGGTTGGTTTTTTGATGGTGCAATTTATATAGTGTTTCTGATCCGAAAAACTTTACTTCTGATCTCTTTTTGCAGGCAAAGAGTAAAGAATCACAGTCGCGAATTTATAACTGGTATGAGAAGAATGGAGTAAACAATAAACCGGAAGGGATTCTTGGACAATTTGTAGTGCAGTACGACGTAGAGCAACCCAAAAATGGGGAAATCCTGGTAAGTGGCAGTCTCGTCAAAAAATACCTATAATAATTGAAATCGTTAGGTATGATTCAAGAGAAGTAAGACAAAATGACACATGCGATATGACCTAGCTATCGTCCGCAGAATGGCTGCATCCTTAATTCTGGTCAAAGTCTTTAGTCAGAATACACGGAATAAATACCTCTTTCAATGATTGAAGGTGAACGACGGCTACTTCGTGCATTTCTTCGCCCCCTCGGACCTGCCGCCGCTGAACAAGCACGTGGTGTTCGTGCTGGACACCTCCGGCTCGATGGGCGGCCGCAAGATCGAGCAGCTGCGCGCCGCCATGCAGACTATACTTGGCGAGCTCAACAAGGGCGACTACTTCAGTATTATCGAGTTCGACTCCAGAGTTCAGGTACTTGTTCTTATACCAACCAACCAAAAGAGTAGGGCCAGGTAGTTCTCTTGATTGGCTTTGGAAACATTCACGGTAATCCTATTTTGTTTCAGATTCATGATCTAAATGAAGCAGATAAAGAACCTCTGTCCGCGGAGAATTACCACTTTTACTCGTCGAAGCCCACCAAACCAGTTGTTAATGTGCCTCCCTCGCCCGCAACGCCTGTGAATGTGGCCAAAGCCAAGGTCATAGTGGGCAGATTCACCGCTTCAGGATGTATGATTTTTTCATGACTTTATCTACACCGAAAAAGAAAATATCGCTTTGATCGTGCCTCATTTTTACAAGAAACTGTCTCAGTTTCCTGGAGCCACAATTTACGTTTCGTCGATCGTAAATGAGAAGACGGTTTCTTGTCAACCGTTCAAAGATCGTGGAACCTCGGTATTCTCAAATTAGTACCTAAGCATATACATTTATTTGCAGTTACCAACATATGCGATGCTTTGGATACGGCCGTGGATCTCATTCAGAAAGGCGTAGATTGGACGCCACTTCCCGAATCTTCCACGACTGCGAAACAAGAGAACATCACAAAAGTTGAAGATGCAGACAAAAAAGAAAAGCCCGCTGACGATGGTTCTGCTGTTGGAGATAAAAATAAATTGGAGCCAATAATAATATTCCTTACGGATGGAGACCCAACTACCGGTGAGACAAATCCAACCAAGATCATCAACCGAATCACGGAGAAGAACTATGGACCGAATAAAGCGTCGCTATTTACTCTTGCCTTTGGTAAGTTAAAAGTACAGGGTGATTCGTAATTCGACGTGATCCTTCTAAAACAAATGCGTGAGTCTATTTCAAAAAAAAAGCTCACAGGCCAAACCCCTGGATCTAGAGATTCCAAATTTAGCAAGTAGGTTCCTTAAGAGGTCTAGGTGTGCACTATGAAAATATTTTTCAAAATTCACCCTCTAAAGGGGTGAAACGGGGATCCAAAGTAGATAGATCAACCCACAGGCCAAACCCCGTGGTATAGAGATTCCAAACTTGGCAAGTAGATTCCTTATGAGGTCTAGGGGTGCACTAAGAAAGGATCTTTCAAAATTCACCTTCTAAGGGGGTGAAACGGGGGGGGGGGGTCCTAAGGAGATAGATAAAATTCTAGGAGTATTTTATAGCCCATCACTTAGCGTTAACCATTTTTCCTCGTTTGAAATGCTCCTAGAGGACTTTGCTCCTACTTATCGTCATATAATTATCATGGGTGATTTCAACACATGCCTCCTGAAAAATGACTCACGATCCAGCTGCCTCAGAAATATTGTTCATGTAGCTAATATGCAAATTATCCCCTCTAAAGCTACTCATGTCTTTCTTCCCTGTCTCATGTTGCCAAGCACGGCCAGCTCTCCGCTGATGCCTTTTCCTATCACGACTTAATATATATTTTGTACAAAATTCGTTCTTCTATGCCCAACGTTCGGGATCTCCTACCTACTGCGTAATTTTTGTCACATGACTATTTGTAAATTAAGCGGAGTTGCGCTAACGTTTGTTCCTCAGTCGCTCGTAAGTAAAAATCTGTTAGTTGTTTGGTTTATTGTTTTTTTTTTCGATCCCGTGCAAAATTTGATAACGTTTGTACCTTTTTAGAAAGCTTATGAAACAAGGAACCTATTGTCTTTAACTTGAACGCCAAGTTCACAAAATTCACAAAAAAAAAATAATAATAATTTTATGAAATGAAATGAAATTAAATATATTTATTTGCTTGAATTTTGGTAAGTACAAGTACAGGATGTTATTAATATTAATTTCCGCAGAATTCTGCTTAAATTCAGCGTGCAAATTCTTAAATAATAATGGAGTTTTTACAATCTTAATATGTCAATAAGTTCACAATAATAAATAATTAACAAAAATAATACCTACTAAATAATTCACATTCAATTTTATTCAATATATTTTCTCTAAGATGTCATAAATTGATATGTACCCCCTTGTAGACGTTGCTAGGCAACTCGATTATTGAAATAAATAATGTGACTGCAAAATATATTATAGGTATGTTTCATTATTGGCGACGAGTTAAATAAAATGGATCTAAAGAAACTGAAACGAACTAGAAGCTCCTTACGGGGCTTGTTGACGCGTACTAAAAATGCGCTCGACGTCCAAGACCCAAACACTATCTCACCGGAAGAAATCGAGACCCGTTTGGAGTCGCTCGAAAGAACAACCAACAAACTTCAGGAAATACAAAACGATATAGAGCAAGAAACGGAAGACGAACACCTGGAGGAAGAAATCTCCTTCAGGTTCGAATTCGAAGAGTTGTGCACAGCACTCAAAACAAGATTACGCAAACTTCTAGTTCATCAACCAACTCTTGTAAGTACACCCACTTGCACGGTGCACGCCCCACAGCTCATTGAGGATAGAATCCCGAGACTAAACCTACAACTCTTAAAAGAAACAGAAAGCATCAAATATTTCTCAAAAAGATTATCAGTTTTCTTTATTATGAATAAGATATTAGATTCTACAACACAAGTGTACGTCCTGCTCTCGGCCTTGACCCCAGAACTACACGAAAAATTACACAACCTATGTTCTCCCGAAGACCCTCTGATGAAGACGTTCGAAGAACTGACGGAAATTTTAGACAATTTCTTAGACCCCAAGCCGAGCATCTGGACCGCACAACATAGATTCATTTCACGCATGCAACATCAGGATGAATCTGTTGCTGTGTACGCATCGGAACTAAAAAGACTCTCTACAGACTGCCATTTTAGATGTCTAAACTGTAAAAAGCCTACATCGGAAAGTTTTCCATCCTTACAGTTTATAAGAGGTATAAGAGATGGTGATATTCGCACCAGAATACTACAAAACCGAGAGACACTTCCCTTTTCAGACTTAATACACCTTGCCTCATCGACTGAAATGGGGAAAGCTGAGAACCTGACGATGCAAATGGATACAAAAATGAATACAGATACCATAAACAGAATTACTAGCTCAAAAAACACCGCAACGACATCGCAATCCGAAAAAACACACGAGAGACTGACAGAATGACATTTCAAGATCTGAAAGGAAAATGCTTTCGATATGGGAAATCTGATCACAAAGCAAATGAATGTGGAGCTATAAAAACTTCATGCAGACATTGTGGGAAGATAGGACATTTAGCACGCGTTTGCTTACAAAAAACAATCGCTAACCACCAAGTCGATGACTCTGTAAGCAACTACAGTGATGACAACACAACAGAGATTAACATTTTGAAAAGCGAAATTTCCCAGAAATACTTGATCACCATAGATATTGAAAACAAAAAAAAACTGATGGAGTTCGACACTGGAGCTACACTTTCCACAATTTCCTTAAAGAAATACAAACAACTGAATATACCAAAGAAAATATTTAAAACAAATATGAAACTTCGAACATACACTGGAGAAATCATCGAACCCACTGGAGTAGTATATGTTAATTGCAAATACGAGAACCAACCATTCCATGGTAAATTATTTATAATTAATCAAGACGTAGACCCTATTTTCGGACGAAGCTGGATGAAAGAAATAAGGTAGACCTTGCTGACATTAGAACGCTGCAAACACGTGAGCCCACCCAAACAGACAAGTTGGATCAGCTCCTTCAAGAATACTCTTCCTCTGTATTTAGGTCAGATTTAGGAAAAATTCCAAATTACCAGGGTCACCTATACTTAAAAGAGAATACACAGCCTCTCTGTATTAAACCACGTAAGGTACCATACGCACTGAAGGCAAAAGTTGACGAAGAAATTGAAAGACTGGTTGAGGTGGGCGTCACCACGAAGATGGATCATTCTGACTGGGGCACTCCCATAGTACCAATTGTTAAGCCAAATGGATCCATTCGGCACTGTGCTGACTATAAAGTTACATTGAACAAAGTTATAAATGATGAGCAGTATCCGATTCCCATAATAGAAGACATTTTCTCAGAAATGAATGGCGGTGAATTTTTGTGCACGCTGGACATAACTCAAGCTTATTTGAATATGGAAATGGATGAAGAAAGTGCATTACTACAAACAATAAGCACACACAAAGGAACGTACAAGGTAAACAGGCTAATGTTTGGAGTTAAAGTTGCACCAAGCCTCTGGCAAAAATTTATGGACCAATTATTGACAGGCCTTGCTGGCGTCAAATGTTTCTTCGATGACATTATAATTCAAGGATCTTCAGAACAAGAATTACTTTTACGATTAAAAGCTGTCCTAGAAAAACTCAAAGAAAGCAACCTAAGAGTGAACAAAGATAAATGCAATTTTCTCAAACGGAGCAAAAACTACCTTGGCCACACGATTGATAAACACGGATTACATAAGAACACAGACAAAACGACCGCCATTGTAAAAGCCAGGAGACCTACCAACATAGAATAATTACGGACATTCCTTGGTATGGCGAATTACTACAACAAGTTTATACCTAATTTGGCATCTATCACACATCCCCTAAACAACCTACTCAAGAAACGTACAGAATTTAAATGGTCACCACAGTGTGAGGAGAGCTTTACAAAAATAAAGAAAGAAATTTTGAGCGATACGGTACTAACATATTTCGATCCAAACCAGCCTGTTATATTGGCCACAGATGCGTCCCCTACCGGCTTGGGTGCCGTATTATCCCACAGACTTCCAGATGGTTCAGAACGACTTATTGCATTCGCTTCAAGGACATTGACAAGTAGCGAAAAGAATTACAGCCAAATCGACAAAGAGGCTACAGCTATCTTTTGGGGCTTAAAAAAGTTCTTTCACTACTGCTACGGACGAAAATTTACGCTGATTACAGATCATAAGCCGTTGACATCCATTTTCCATCCTCATCAAACTCTGCCAGCATTGAGTACTATGCGGCTTTTTCACTATGCACATTTTCTCTCCGGATTTAACTATAACATTGAGTACAGAACTTCTTTGAAAAATGCCAATGCGGATTACCTTTCTAGATTTCCAGTTGAAAAAACAAACGAGAGAACACATGACCAACACCATATTTTTCAATTGGGCCAGATACACCACTTAAACATCAATCCAGAGACAATTGCAATCGAAACGAAAAACGACCCTGATCTACAAATTTTACTTTCAGCACTCAAGAACGGGCACTCTGTGCGAAATCACGGATACAGAGATAATGAACTCACTCTCCAAGGTGATGTATATTAAAGGGTACGCGAGTATTGATACCACAAACTTTACGCGCCCGTATAATAAAAGAACTACACGAAGGCCACACGGGTATTTTAAAAATGAAGCTTCTGTCCCGCAGCTACGTCTATTGGAAAAATATTGACCGAGATATCGAAAATAAAGTTAAATCTTGCCGACCCTGCCGATTACAACAAAATGAACCTGCCAAAGATTTTCCACACCATTGGGAGGAACCAAAGGGCCCGTGGCAGCGAATCCACGTAGACTTTGCCGGTCCTATCCACGGACAACAATTATTCATCGTTGTTGACGCATATACAAAATGGGTGGACATTGTAGCCACAAAAACAACAACCAGTTCCTGGTGCATCGGAAAACTAAAATAACTTTTTAGTATATTTGGCTCCCCCATATATTCTAGTCTCAGACAACGGCCGACAGTTTGTATCTCAAGAATTTACACAATTCCTGGCAAAAACTGGTACTGCTCACAAAACAATAGCTCCTTACCACCCCGCTACAAATGGACAAGCAGAAAGATTCGTTCAGACAGTTAAAAGAGCGCTACGCTGTATGGAGGCGGAGGGGGGAGACCTCAGCGATAAACTCATAACTGTCAAGACACGGTTGAGGCAAACAGAGACCCCAAGGGGAACTCCCTACCAACTGATGTTGGGAAGGGAGGTAAGAACAAAGCTACATGTCATGACTAGACCTAGACCTCGACCTGAACCACGCAATCTGGAGACAAGAAGGGATTTCACTCCTGGAGACAGAGTACAAGCCAGGAGTTACTCCTCTCCCGCTCGGAAGTGGGAATTCGGGACAATAACCCGTCGTCTGGGTACGGTTCATTATGAAGTTAGAACCGATGGGGGCTCTTATGGATCCGTCACCTTGACCAGCTCCTGTTGGCTCCCCTGGTGACCTTATTCGCGGGAGAGGAGTGATATGTACCTCCTTGTAGACGTTGCTAGGCAACTCGATTATTGTAATAAATAATGTGACTGCAAAATATATTATAGGTATGTTTCATTATAAATGATGCATATAATACTAAAACCGCCGCCCGAGATATTCACCAACAGAGTAAAAACGCCTTTCTAACAGCCATGCATGCAGTTTAGTCTTGAATGGTATTAAAGGCAGATCCCTTATGCCTTCGGGCATTTTATTATAGATTTCTATTGCTTTACAAAAAAAAGTTCCTCTTTAGAAATGTCAACCTGCAAAAAGGTACTTGGAGCTTATTGTCCAGCTTTTCTCTTAACTGTCTTGTACACGCATTTTTACGAGTAGGGAAAAAATCCGGATACTATTTGACAAATATACATGCAGTTTTTATGTACAAACACGGAAGGGGCAGAATTTTCGATTCTTTGAAAAGTGGTTTGCAAGAGTCTCTGAAATGAGCCCCATACATCGCCCTTACGCACTTCTTTTGTGCTCGGAAAACCATTTCAATATTGGTACAGTTACCCCAGATTAGAAGGCCATATTGGAGAATAGATGCTACATAGCCATGATATGCGCTCAGTGATACTTCTTTTGATGCAATTTCTCGTAGTCTTCGTAGAGCATATACAAATCTATTAAGCCTGTCGCATATGGACTGTACATGACACTTCCAGTTACACGGTTCATCAACATGGACACCTAAGAATTTTAGAGACTTTAGTTGTTCTATTTTATTTCCATCTAATTGTATGTTTAATGGCAACAATTTGGCTTTGTCTGTTTTAAATTGCACGATTTTTGATTTCTTCAAATTGACTTGTAGGTTATTATCCTTCAACCATTTTAATAATACGCTCCCCGTTTTACAAATCTCTTGTTCTAACTCTAACTTGTTGTTACTCTTTATAACAACAGTCGTATCATCTGCAAACAGTATGGTTTGGTGATATGTAATACTAGACAAATCATTAATGTATATGATAAATAAAAACGGACCAAGTATACTCCCTTGCGGTACTCCATTGTTAACAGGCATATAGCCTGAACGACTAGTTATTTTCTTGGAACCAACAAGTTTTTTTAAATTTCCGTGCACTGATGTCTGTTGTTCAAATAACTTTCAAACCATTTACTAGCTATTCCTCTGACGATATACTTTTCCAGCTTAATCAATAAATGGTCATGATGAACAAAGTCAAATGCTTTGCTCATGTCCAGAAAGAGCGCTGCCACAGATGAACCTTTATCAAGGCACTCGGTAACAGCATTAATCAATTTGAAATTGGCTAATGTTGTAGACTTGCCTTGTCGAAAACCATTCTGTTCTGGTTTTAACATTTCATGTTTCTCGAAGAAATTTTTGAGCCTGATAAGATTCTCTATTACTTTAGCATGTATGGAAACAAGAGTTACTGGGCGATAATTGTTCATTTCATTTACATTTCCGGTTTTGTAGAGCGGCTTTACAACTGAAAATTTCATCTTTTCAGGAAATATCCCTTGACAAAACGACAGGTTAATAATGTGGCTTAGAACAGGTGCTATGTAAATCGCTACATCCTTTACCAACCTCGTGGACAATTCATCGTAACCTGTAGCATTCGTGTTCTTTAGTGACATTATTATTCGTTGCACTTCATGAGCAACGGTTGGAAATATGAACATGCTACTTGTGACATGTCGATTTTTGTTCCATCAGGCACACTATTAGATTCATTATTTGATATGTTAGTAAAGAAGTTGTTAAAAGCTGTTGCAATCCTCAATGGGTCTGATAGAGATTCACCATTTGCAATTATGTTGCCAATTTCTGGTTGTCCTTTGTCCTGTGTAGTGTGCGATTTGATAATATCCCATACAACCTTACCTTTATTCCTCGCCTTTTGAATTAAACTTTTATTTTCCATTCTTTATGTCTGAAAAATGCATCGTCTCAAGATTTTGGAATATCGTAAATATGTGTTTTTATTCGACTTTTTGTTTGCCTTTGACTTGCTATATTGCATGTATAGTACTCTTTTATGTATACAAGCTTTCTTCAGCGTCTTTGTCATCCAGCGTGATTTATTCTTCTTGTTCACACTTTTCACTGTTATTTTCGGGAAGCACAAGTCAAAAAACATCATCAGTATATTATGGAATTCAGAAAAAGCGTTTTCATTACTCATATCTCTTTTTTCCTCGAATCACTGTTGTCTCACCGTTTCGATGTTTTGTGTAATTTCCAAAAATTGTCCTGTATCATGATCTTGAGGAACGGAACGTAACGTCGACGAGTAAACACCTCTCTACCTTTGCTCCGCTTATTTAATGAATTTTTAAGTGCAAAAAGCAAATTATCTTTAGTAAAATTTATACTAAAATAAAGATAAAGTTATGAGCATTTTAATTGTGTGATAAATTCCGTGATACGAAAAGTGATTTAAGCGTATTTAAACAATTTAGTGGTGTACAAATAATTGTAACGGCTTGGCTTAGTGATACGCGTCAGTCGGGTCATCTGATCGTCTGTCAACCAATCAGCTGACTTTGTGTTAAGCGTCATCTGTTTGTTGCAACTATTGGAATTTGTGTCCTAATATCAGTGAAATAAGAGTGAATTAACTATGGAATCACTGAATAACGGCTGCGCTGGGTGTTTGAAATCGATTGAAGATAGAAATTTTTTAACCTGTTGCAAATGTAAAAATCGGTATGATCTCGAATGTGCTAATGTATCGGAGGGGCGTTTTTATAATACCATGACAACTGAACATAAAAATGCGTGGAAATGTAACCTTTGCAGAGGGCATGAGTCTAAAACCGACAGTTCTAACACGCCAGTTCCTGATGGCAGAGAAAACGTCAATTTACGACGAGGAGCAAGTGTCAGTATTTGTAAGACACCAGAGGAACAGCTGTTTGAAAATGTAAACAACAAGCAGCCTCTGCTAAGGGATGCCTCAGCATTGGCACCTTCAGGAGGTTTGACGGATGCTCAGGCGCTAGTAGTTGAGATCCGTCTTTTTCGTCAGGAAATGCAGTCTATGCGGCTTCAGATGCAGGAGTTGAACATGTCAGTGTCGAGTCTTGTTAAAAGGATTGACAGCTGCGACAAAAGAGTCGATGAAATAAGTGCTCGAATGGACGCTGTTGAACGCCGCGCGGAGGAACGAGCTAACCTACTGCAGCCGGAGGTATCGCTGGCTGAAACAGTTGCACAGTTGAAGTCAGAACTCAACGACCGAGATCAAGATATGCTCTTAAATGACCTCGAATTGTCATGCGTGCCGGAACAAAAAGGCGAAAACGTTCATCACGTTGTCATCACCTTGGGTCAGAAACTAGGGGTCACGCTTACTGAACTCGACATTGTCACCGCAACTCGAGTAGGCCGAGTGCCGGAATCAAGTGAGAAAGCGCCCCCAGCGGCGATGGCAACGCGCCCCCGCCTCATTGTAGTGCGATTAGCGCGGCGTGCCGTGCGAGACCAGCTTCTACAAGCGGCACGCGTGCGCCGCGGCGCCACCACCGAAAATACCGGCCTTCCAGGGCCCTCTCGAAGGTTTTACGTGAACGAACGACTGACCCGGGTGAACCGTCAGCTGTTTAGCAAAGCCCGAGAGTTGAAAGACCAGTACAACTGGCGATACGCTTGGACAAAGGATGGCAGGGTCTACGTTCGAAAGAGCCAAGGTCAAGATGCTCCTCGTCATCGTATTCGGACAGAGTTGGATCTACAACGTGTTTTTGGATCAACTCCTATTTGAACATTTATATATATACAAGGCTTATGTAACTAAAACATCACATTATGAAAAGTGTATAAAATTATTATTTTTTTTTTGCTCAGACAATGTAATAAATGTGTATGTGATGTTCCTGACCAATAGGGTCCTTAGTTCATACATACTTTTATTTGTGAAACTTTGGTTAATGCTTTCACTACTATCACTTGTCAATTTGATAACGCAATCATGTCATTTTACCTCTAAGATTACAACCTCAAAATGTGTACTTACCGATCTATCGCTCGTTTTGATTCCCTTGCAGTGTATTGCAGTAGTACCTATTTCCAGTTATGTATATGCACTTTTTATCACTATTAAAAAATATAACTTTCGTTGCCTCTCATCACACGCATACACTTCAGTAATGACACACAACACAAACATCTCTATACACATAGTAGATTACAATCTACAATCAAAATGTACTGTGTACACGCAGCCTCAAAAAGTACATCAGAATGTCGAAGCTATAGAACCTATTTATACTGATCTGACAATCTATATTGTCTTATTAAATACGCCGTTCACTATACTCAGTACAATTTATTCTAACATTCAAAGGTTATTTACTGTCAGTGTGGTAATAATACTATATTTATCTCGCCACAGGTTCTCCTAAAACACAATTTATAAAGTTAGCGCTGTATAACGCGGGGTCACTGGGGACGGGTCATGATGATTTTGTTATAGCGATTAATAGTTTTGATCCCGATATTGTAGCAATTAACGAGACCTGGTTACGCGCAGGGCAGGAACACCGCGCGCCTGTCGTTCCCGGCTACCGGTTACGTAATGCACCGCGGCCGAGAAGCATGCGCAGAGGTCGAGGAGGTGGTGTTGCATTTTTTATCAAGAACGGCGTCCGCGCACGTCCCGCCCCCCACCCCGCCGCTCCCATAGAACAATTATGATTTTCTATGACAGTAAACGGCAAGAGTTTTATAATAGGAACTGCATATCGTCCTAACTGGATAAATATTGATAGCTTTTTGGATGCTTTGACCGACTCAATTGTTCATTTTTCTAAGTTTGATTATTTAATTTTAATGGGAGATTTTAATATTAATTTGCTGGACATTACTAATGAGAAAACAATTAAATTTGTCAATTTCTTACGCTGTATGAGTTTGGAACAGGTTGTAACTGAGCCTACTCATATTTCAACTGATAACCACACTTTAATTGATGTCGTATGTACTAATACATCGGTTCGAAATATATCAGTAAATAATATTACTGGTTCTCTGGGTCATGCTATGATTAATTTCGAATTATGTGTTAAAAGAAACAAGATACCCTCAAAAATGTTTTCTTATCGACCTATTAAGGACATATTTTTAAATGACTTTAATAGGGATCTTGATTTGTTGGATTGGGATTCTGTGACAACCCTGCATTCAGTAGACAGTATGGTTAACCTTTTCAATAGCTTAGTTACAACTCTCTTTGATAAACATGCGCCGTTAAAAATGATAAAAACGAAGTCTTTGCATTCTTTCCCTTGGATAACGGATACCATTAAGGAAATGATAGATTTGAGAAATAATGCTCACAAAAAATATCGTCAGTTAAAAACAGACAGTAGTAAACAATACTATAATGATTTCAAGAAACTAGTTACTAATAGTATATTTAATGAATTGCTTACTATAATCTTACTATAATCATCACATTAATAATAATCAGAATAATTCCCAGATTTTATGGAAGAATTTGAAAAAACAATTTTAATTGATAATGATAAAAATCACTTCCTTCCCGACCTTTTTACTGACGCTAATATAATTAATAATCATTTTCTCGATATACCTGGCGAGAACACGGTGCCTTTATCGGAATTAACCTTCTTTGAATTTCATCGATTTGGCAGAAAGGTTTTCACTTTGAGAACAGTAGAAGAAAGTGAAATAGCCAAATATATTTTGTCCATTTCAACAAATGCTATGGGGGCAGACGGCATTAGTAAAGATATGATTTTACTGACACTTCCAAAAACTTTAAAGGTGATTACACACATTATAAATCACTCAATCTTATCAGGTGTGGTTCCAGGCATTTGGAAATCTGCTGTAGTTACTCCATTACCTAAAGTTGATAATCCAGTCACACTAAAAGATCTTAGACCGATTAGCATATTGCCTTTTTTATCAAAGCTCCTGGAGAAAACAATTTATACCCAATTATGTGAATTTGTGGAAAGTAATAACATCTTGCCTCCATTGCAGTCGGGTTTTCGTAAAGGCATGGGCACAGTTACTGCGCTACTTGATGTTGTGGACAACATTCTTGCTGAACAGGACGTTGGAAATGGCACTGCTTTGGTTCTACTCGACTTCTCTCGTGCCTTCGAAAGTTTAAATACATCTTTACTCCTATCTAAATTGGCTTACTATGGTGTAGATTATAAAGCTCTTGCTTGGTTTAATAGTTACCTAAGTAATCGTTCCCAAATGGTAAAATTAGTGAATGAAGATGGCAGTTCATCTATGTCAGACCCAAAAACTGTAAATCGTGGAGTTCCTCAAGGCTCAATACTTGGACCTCTTCTTTTCATAATTTACAGTGCTGATATTACTAGAGCTATTAAGCATTGCCGTTTTCATCTCTACGCTGACGACGTTCAATTGTACGTATCTGCTCGTCCTTCTGAATTTCATACTGTACTTTCGAAACTGAACGAGGACCTTGACAGTGTGGCTTTCTGGTCAAATAGGAATGGATTGTTGCTTAACTCGTCTAAAACGAAATACATGATTCTTGGCTCAAAACATCAAATTTCTAAAATTCTAAATACTACACTAGTTATTAAAATCCATGATCAGTTAATAGAACGGGTCGATGAGGCTAGAAACCTAGGTATTATTATCGATAGCTGTTTGCGCTTCGAGTCTCACATAGTGAGTCTAGTTAAATCTTGCTTTTATCGGCTAAAAGTTCTTTATCGCATTCGCAATCTGCTCTCTGAAAAGATAAGGGTCACACTGTGTGAGTCTTTGATTCTGTCTAGGCTAAACTATGGAGATCTTGTATATGGCCCGCGACTCCTAGCTAAAACTCGTCGTCTGGTTCAGCGCATCCAAAATGCTTGCTGCCGTTTTTGTTTTTGTATACCCCCCCGTACTCATATTACTCCATATCTCAACAAAGCATCAATGCTAAATATGTCTTCTAGAAGACATCTACATCTTGCTACCCTTTTGTTTGATGTTGTTAAATATAAAAAACCAGAATATCTGTACTCAAAGTTAAAGTTTTGTTCACTGCTTGACAGATATGGTACTAGGTCTTCTCGCCGGCCACTTGAGGGTCACCTACACAAAACTGTGGCATTCACTGGCAGTTTCCGCTACCTAGCCACCAAATGTTGGAATAATATACCACCACCTTTTCAACTGTTGACGTCTAAATTTAGTTTTAAAAAACATTTAAAGAGTTTTCTCTTAGAGAAACAAAAAGTAGGTATTCCCAGTGGCTATTCGGTGGCGGATTTTGCAGTGTAATGCTACTTATGTCTGGAAGGTACAATACAATACACTTCTTTAAAATACGATTTCTAAGTTTAACACCTACACACACTCACGCCTCTTTTCATCTTGTCATACACACTTTTACAATAACTCACACACTGCTAATTACGTACAGTTGCACACTTTCTTTCTTTCTTTTTAAATTATTGTTATTAATGTTAGTTTACTCGTTTTTTATATTTTTTCATTATTGTCACAGTCCTCGGGTTGTGGCAGAATACCAGTGTATTGCTCGAAAGAGCAAATCACACACTGAGTCACGGCCCTTTTGTACTACTGCAACACACACATATTTTTAAGTATTGTTTTATTTTTATTTTATTGTGTGTACTGATGTAATACTTAATATGTGTGTTTGTAGTAACAAATAAATGAGTTATCTATCTATCTATCTATCTATGATCTGAGAGCCCTAAGTACTTGACAGAACCGATGGCTGTTGTAATATTGCTTAGAATTTGATCAATGCAGGTTTTCTGTTGTCTGGTTGGTTCTGTTATATGTATCTTAAGATTATAACTTTGGCATAGCTCATTAATTCGCTTCGACGTTTTGCTACTTAAGAGAGTGTCAGTGTTGATATCGCCAGCAATGATAATGCCCTTGTTATTTCTTTTGCTCAGATCGAAAATGACTTTTTCTAAATGTGTAAAAAATGTCTCAAAATCCGCGTAGCGACTGCTTGTGCGGTAGACAAGAATTGAGTTTTATACTCCTTATTTATGTTAATTTTGTTACAGATGTAATTTAAATAATCTCTTCTATTCAAATAATATTTTTTTGGTTCAATGACAATACAATTTTGATAGTGTTTTGTCCAAAGTTTTAACATTTTTATTCAAAACAGATTCATTTAAGTGTAAGCTTTGAAATACAGGTACAATATACACTGCTACTTTTTTCAGTTTATTTAGGGCTACACATAAATTTGAATGCAAAATTTGAGGATTGTTATCGTTACAGCCACAGACATGCACCCCGCTCCCCCCTAGCGGAGCGACGATATAAAACTTCTTTGGATACAGCCTATACTTAATATAACTATGTCATTCTCTGTAAGATCTTTTAAATCATCCAAAGAGTCCACAATTTCAGTACTCGATGCATTACGCTTGATGAAGCCGGAAGGTTGATATGTATCATTCCATTGAGCTTTCCTTGATTCCATAATTGCGACTGATAAGCCTGACAACTGTTCATCCCCTCGTATGATGATTTTGTTTGTTTTTGTTTTTTTGTCAAATAGGCCGAGACAGTAGATTTAACGGAGGGCTCTATATTTTGTGGAAAGTAATTTTGTTGGCATTCTTGGTTTTCCTGTCTTATGCAGTTATTACATGAACACGAGGTGTCGTAGTTATGTTTTCGTCAAAGTCAGTTCTTTCCGAGTTTTTTTTTTTAACTGAAAAATCCAGTTCCTTTCTGCTTAGACTTTTCCTTTTCTTTTTACTGGATGGCAAAGATTTTGGTGTCGAAACTTTAGAAGTAGATCTGCATATCTTGTCAAGGTGACAAATTTTCTTCTCATATTCTACTACTCGTTTTTGTAGTGTGCTATTTTCTAAAAGCATGTATAACTTAAGACCCTAAGTGAGCGCTCATTTTTAAGCTTTCAAAAAAGAATAAATTAAATGTTTACAGTGTTAGTGGTTTTTTCATAATTAATTGGTTTTGTAACAAGGAAGTAAAAAAAACTAAAAACCGTAATATCTCAGTAGCTATACATTTTTGACCCCTGATTAACTGGACTTAATTTGTTGCAAATGACCTCTAGTATAACCCCTTTAAAGGATCACGTCGAATAACTATGAGTAATTAAACAAATAAAAGAGCACAACATTCTGTATTAATTTGGCATCAGGACCAAAATATGCCCTAGTCGGCTTCTTCTCTAGAAACCTATTGTCGCACTCGTTTTCTGCTGCATGCCTTACTTCGCCTACAATAATGATGCCCCATACCCCACCTCACATACTGAGAATCCAAAAGAGAAGAAGATTGTACATGAGATGTCTTAGACTAATGTGAAAACAACTATCTACTAACACACCGGAGCGGTTTCCGGTGCAGAGTGATATCCGCCTAAAGGATGACTCAGACCTCGTTTATGGAGACGCGGCGCGTCACGCGGTCAAATCAAACATATGATAATCTATGAAAGCGTTCATGTAGAAGCGTCAACGCGTGCTCATGAACGCTCTCATACATTACCATATGTTTGATTTGACCGCGCGACGCGCCGCCTGGCGCGCCGCGTCTCCATAAACGAGGCCTCACGCTAGACCGTGCCGGGCCGGAGCGGAGCGTCGGCCGTAGCACGGTCAACTAATATTACATACATTTAGTATGGACATACTCACTATACGGAGCGGCAACCGAGTTTTATACATCGTGCCACGGCCGACGTCCGGCCCGGACCCGAGACGGTCTAGCGTGAGTCATACTTAAAGCATTATAAAAAAAAGCAAGCATTATGATATAAGCATTATCAAATAATAACTTTGTTCAGGCGAGGACGCGGACCGGTCGTTCCTGCGCAAGCTGGCGCTGCGCAACGACGGCTTCATGCGGCACATCTACGAGGCGGCGGACGCGGCGCTGCAGCTGCGCGCCTTCTACCGCCAGGTGGCGTCGCCCCTGCTCGCCGACGTCGCCTTCGTGTACCCGCCTGACCAGGTCACCTCACTCACTCCCACCGCCAGGTGGCGTCGCCCCTGCTCGCCGACGTCGCCTTCGTGTACCCGCCTGACCAGGTCACCTCACTCACTCCCACCGCCAGGTGGCGTCGCCCCTGCTCGCCGACGTCGCCTTCGTGTACCCGCCTGACCAGGTCACCTCACTCACTCCCACCGCCAGGTGGCGTCGCCCATGCTCTCCGACGTCGCCTTCGTGTACCCGCCTGACCAGGTCACCTCACTCCTACTGTCACTTATTCCCTGATTTGAAATCCTATCTCCACTCATACTGGTCCATCGGGGTATGGTCTCATTGTGTATGCCACCTACCACGAAGCGTATGCCTCGGGGTTTAAACCAACTGTAAAAATCTTAATGTGTTAGTGCACATCTATTCTTATTATTGTGACACCTATTTCGTTCGTATTCTACCAAACCGTCAAAAGCCACGTTCAGTTACCATAGAAGCATAACGCGGTGTGTGATATCGCAGGTGGAGGAAGGCTCGCTGACGCAGACCAAGTTCCGCGCGGTGTACGGCGGCGCGGAGACGGTGGTGGCGGGCCGCGTGGCCGGCGGCAACGAGTTAGAGCCTCGCGTAGTCGGGACCGGCGGCGTGAAAGACAGTTTCATCGGGGTAAGGGATCTGAAACTATGTGTATTTATGCTGCTGGGTGGGATCCGCATGTATACACTTATATTTTTAGGTAGGTAGGTCAAATAATATATTTGAAAGGTGACAAACAAACCTCATTTTAGCGGGGGTGGATAAGGATATTATATTTGCATCTACAATCTATTCATGTTGAGTCCCCTTCTACGTATAATCTTCCACTCCGTAACACTCAGCCCAACAACGATTCAAAGATGATCTAGATCTCAAATGACACCACTTTCTTCTATACTACACTACTGTTTCTTACCAATTGACTTTGGAGCCCCTGTCCATTTGTCATGATAGCATATTTTCTAGGTGGCAAAGCCACTAGAGTAATAATAGTAAAACTTATGTTCTCCGTTAGTAATTCCACTAATTTGAGATCATCAAATACATCTTATGTCCCCAACTTGATAGCGTCACTTCACTTCGTATTCCACGGTAACTTGCATACGTTTTAATTATACTTGTGCTTTAAACAGAAACGTTACGAGGTGACGCCAGTTAAGAGCCAAGTCAGCGGCTACCTGCCGCTCGAGCGACTGTGGGCCTACCTCACCATCAAGCAATTGCTGGACGAGCGAGACGCAGCCGGCTCCGGCGAGAGCGACAAGGATAGCACGAGCCCCGAAAAGAGGGCCTTGCAACTAGCTTTAAAGGTAAAGGGGTAAATTGGTCACGGCATCGTGGCATAGTTCTATAAATATAGACGTGAAATGCTTTACTCTGAAACGAAAATTGGAACCTTACACGATACGAAAGTGATATATTATACAGGATGTAACAGAAAGGTGTGATAATACTTCAAGGTTGGCTTTTACCCAACAAAATGAACAACTTCTGTTCTACAACTTTGTTGAAATCGCAAAGAAATTTTCGGACTTTTCATACAAACTTGGTTCGCCAGCTGATCGATTTGTATGAAAAGTCCAAAAAAAAATTTGCGATTTGAACAAAGTTGTAGAACAAAAGTTGTTCAGTTTGATGGGTAAAAGCCAACCTTTAAGTATTATCACACCTTTCTGTTACATCCTGTATATCACGTGAACCGTGCCGGCACTTGTGTGATTGTGTTTAAGTATGTTGCACACCACGATTTGTTCAGTCCGAATTAAGTATTGAGCAACTGGTGGTGAACAAATTCTTTTCAGACCTCTTAATGGTAAAAAATTAACAATACGACTCGAGCAATATAAAATATAGAAATAGGACATAATGTTATCGATTCGGTGTTTACGATTAAACTTATTTGACAGGGCTAAATTTAAGCATCCTATCCTTGTCTTTTCGACACAGAGAGAAAAAGACAATACACATAAGTCATCATTATCACGTTACACAAAAAGGTTAACAAATATGGCTCACTGCATACATCTTCTTTAATTGGATGTGAAAATATACATTTCTTCCATGACAAACCATGACTTCCCCATTGCTGGAACGCTGTCCTCGTATGTATTATATTCATTATTTATTTACAGTTAATAGTAGTAATTGTTGTGAATATTGTTTAAATCGTGCAGTACGAGTTCGTGACGCCACTCACGTCGCTGGTAGTGGTCAAGCCGAACGCCACCAGCGCCATCAACGCGGAGTCGGTCGACGGTCACCGTAAGTATAACCAGTGCTTTTCCTACTTCCATGGTATTATTGACTAATTCATGCTATCACTGACCCAATTATGGCAGTACAAATCGATCAACTAACCAACTTACTTAATAACTTAGTCTGGATTTATTTTTGCTTTTGTTCTTGGTTTTTGCTTTTGCTTTAGTTTTGTTAAAGTTGAAATTGACAAAAATGTCACAAAAATGACCTATACCTTTTGTTTGTACACTTAAAAGACGAACTGAATCTTACTTGCGTGCGTGTGCGTGTGCG
Source organism: Coleophora deauratella (assembly GCA_958295455.1). Classification (NCBI taxonomy): domain Eukaryota; kingdom Metazoa; phylum Arthropoda; class Insecta; order Lepidoptera; family Coleophoridae; genus Coleophora; species Coleophora deauratella. The sequence goes on along the minus strand of OY282390.1, from coordinate 7,013,915 downwards.
TGTGCGTGTGCGTGTGCGTGTGCGTGTGCGTGTGCGTGTGTGTATGTGTGTGTGTGTGGGTGGTATGTTTGACTGAATCTTACGTGCGTGCGTGTGCGTGTGCGTGTGCGTGTGTGTATGTGTGTGTGTGTGTGTGGGTGGAATGTTTGACTATAGGTCCAACCATTTGGTGTTGTTACAGCTTCCACTAGGCCGCGGCCTTTTGCGTTTGCGCCTGGTACAAAGCAACATCAAATGAAGCGTGTTTCATACAGTAAGTGTCATTTCTTATGAAAATTTCTCTCGAATTTAATATCGTATATTTTATTTGTCACTCATTTTCAAGTAAATAGACACCACTCTTATTGCACGTAAATGTACCAGTTGCCCTATAGGTATTTAATGAGTCTTGTCTTTTATAGGTATGTCAAGAGCCCAATTTGCATACCGTAGCAGTATCACCCCGATGAGTCTGCATGGATGGAAGAGTCGTGATTTCAGTAAGTTTTAATATGGATTTTATGTATGGGAATAACAAAAGAATTTGTAAAATCACTTCATGTTTTATTTTAAAAGAAAATGAATTATGTTCCGAGTACAAGCCCACCCAACTTTTCTTACACCATACAATATTTCATCACAATACAATTTTAAGGCTGGGACCACACATGCCGTCGGTTTATAACCAGAACTGTTAAAAAGATGGTGTAGGTCTAACATAAGTTCTTCAAAGCACAGCGCACTTGTGTTCCCAGTCTTGTTAAAAGCTTCTATCTTATATTTCTATTCAGATAACATTTTTATCTAGATAGAAACCTTGTTCACAGATTAGATAATAGTACTGATCACCTATCTAGATATTGCAAATAAAAAGCTTGTTCGTAAACCATATTTATTGTTGTAGAAACTTTTTAAGTTGGTTAAATCGAAGGCAATGTCGCCAAAGTTTACACACTGTATTACATTTGCACACACCTTAAAACAAGAAAACTGTTTTTTTAGGTGCCTTCCTACCAGCCCAAGATATCACGGTGGTAACGACAGCACGACCACCAGTCCTGGCAAAATATCATTTGGATGAATTCCCGTGGGTGGCGGAGCTTCTCAACGCCAGCAGTGGGCATTTTATTCTTCTGCCACATACCCCCATCTCCCTGCAGCTTACTGAAGACGATGAGGCGAGTTGTGACATTCTGGAGCTGTTGCCATGTGGTTGAAGCGGTCGTGACTCAATATCACTTGCGTAGTCGCGTCGATCACGCAGGTTAACTGATTACAGACAGACGGTCATATATAATATGTATGGCTTGTGACTGTGAGTGGTAGACATTTATCTCGACCGTTTCCGTTCTTCGCAAGATATGTTAAGGCGTTAGATAAGTTAGATAATTTTTGACACTGGGGCTGGCCACTAGTCCCACAACCTCCACCAATCCGGCTTTGGGGCCCCGTGTGTGGCCTAACCTTCCTGAGCCAGGGCTAGATACCTGTACTCCAGCAGTGGGAACGTTATGACTTATTAACTATGTTAAAGAACAGGGATTACGCATCCATATGAATGAATAAATTAAAACACTAACTGTGACCATTTGACTATGTTTGTCAGGCTCCAAAAGCCAGTGGCGGCGACGCGGCGTGCCCCCGCGCGACCGACGGCGCGGCCGGCCGCTGCGTGTACCTGACCCGCTGCCGCTCTGCCCGCGCCATTACTGCCGCGCAGTACCGCGCCGGCCTGCACTGCGCTGTCGACAACAAGTCAGTCAGACGCTAATAGCCTTCAGCCCCTCAGTGATCTCGCTCACTTTAAAGCTAGCCACCACCACCGCGACCAGTGGTCGCAGCGACATAGCTAATCTAGACATATGGGGTCATTCGTAAATACCTAAAAAAGGTGGCTTTGGAGTCCTCATACTAATTAATCAACTGAACCGCCAATTTTCTATGGGAAGACCTTAATTTTATTCCAAATAGAGTATAGGTTACTTGGGGAAAGTTATTCAGTTTCATGAGAATAAGCCGTGATTAAAATTTTTTTTCAGGTATTTTATAAGGACCATAGGGTCATACATAACGAACGTACGTCAACTTGGTCGCCGCGACCACTCGTCGTCGTGGTCGCAGCCGGCTAGTGCGCGAGATCCCTTACTGGCCAGCCATTCTGCCGTGCTTACGATAAGAGCAGTAAATCTGTGAAAAACGCTTTCAAGTTTTCGTCACATTTTTGCATTTTCCGAACTGTTTCCTTAGATTATTTTAATACATTTTAGAAATGTGTCGCTCAGATGACGTATTTTATACTGCGTTATCATTTATCTGTCTTATTTATTAGTTCTTATATTATTAAATGACAAAATGGATGAAGTTACTGCTTTTAAAAATATACTTACTGCTCTTATCTTAAGCACGGCAGCATTGAAGGAGTTATGCTATACTTCCTACATACAATTTTTTTTAAAATCGATATCTTCGTTTTCAGGTATGCTGGTGTTTGCTGTCCTAAAGACGAAATAGACGTAATGCCACGATGAATCTGGAAGCCGCGTTATTTTTTCTGGAAGAAGTCGCTGATAGCGAGAAGACCGCCTTTGTATATTTTGTAATTTAATTAGCCTTAAGTATAATATGTATTTAGATGTTGGTGTGCAATAAAGAATACTTACTTACTCTTTTGTTTTATTATTATATTCATATCCCATTAGTAACTTATCATTCAAACTGGATACCTAATGAAGAGGCCGATTCTAATAAATCTTTATTTTAACCTCCGCCCGGATATGCACACATGTGACAGAAATGGCAACATCAATAAGATCGGATATGCACTCACAAATGTGACAGAAAATGTCGGGTGGCGTGTTAACAATGTGTTTCAACCCTTAGATAGGCGTGTTGTCGCCACGGCCGCAGAACACATAACCTACCTAAAAGAAATGCCATACAAGGGGCATAGGAATCTGCGCGCATTTAATTTGCTAATTTTGGCTTATAAGTAGCCGCGGCAACTCGACGATGCCAGCTAGCTAGTCGTGACCAAATCTTCGACCTGTGAATAACGTTGAGCCGAAATAAAAAAAATAAGGAAAATGCCTAACTGCGCAGTTAAACTTTGTGGAAGTAATAGTTCCCAAAAGATTTTTAAAAAAGATAACATAACTTTTCATTCTGTATTTTTTTTTTTTTTTTTTTATGGCAGAGGTGGCAAACGAGCAGACGGATCACCTGATGGTAAGCGATTACCGCCGCCCCCATAGACACCCGCAACACCAGAGGAGTCACAAGTGCGTTGCCGGCCTTTGATTTGGGAGTACGCTCTTTTCTTGAAGGTTTGAATGTCGTATCGGTCCGGAAATACCGCAGGCGACAATTAAATTACACACTAAATAAAAATATATAAGCTAAAAGTTTTTAAAGGTAGAGTTCAACTTATACTGGTCGTTAGTTGCTTCTTGAGTACGTCTCGTTGATGTCTTTCAAATTGTATCTCTTTCTTTCGCGCGCTTTTTCCTATACATATGTCTCTTTCTGTTTTGTTCCACTTGTACCTAGCTAGAGACGGAAAATTTTCTATCGATAAGTCGATAAAATTAATTTTTATATTGCGATTTAATTTGTACTACGACTTATAAAATAAAACGTATATTCTGTAATTTGGCTAAGACACATACATATAAAAAAAGGAAATTAGACAGTAAACTACAACAGGAAGTTTATGTTTTAAATATTTCAATGTCTTATGTCTTTTATGTTTACATTTATATGGTTTTTGCGAGTAAACCCTGAGCGAACTACCCGACTATAGATAGGTGCGGTGTGTTTAAACCGATTTCAAAAAAAGAGGAGGTTCTCAATTCGACTCTAAATTGTTTTTTTTTTGTATGTTTGTTACGCGATTATTCCGCCAATTATGAATCGATTTTGATGATTCTTTTTTTGTTTTGGTAGGTATTAAAGTATTACTTCAGAGGTGGTTCCATATAAATTTAATCTAAATTGATTCAGCGGTTTTTGAAAATATCATTAAAAACAAAAAAAATAGCAAAATTATAGCTGTTACGATTGAAGTCGGTTTTTTAACGTGTTCAGCGTTGTTGATTATCATTGTAGTATGTTACTTGGGCGCAGAAGGAAAATGAATTTTTCGAACGCATTCGATAAAAATTATGGCAAAATGCGGGCAGTATCATGATTCACTTAAAAATAAGCATCATGTCGAAATTTTTTAAAGAATTGAATAACCCAGTATTTGAGTATTTATTAATTACAAAACATGTTCTAAAAAATACAAAATAAATCTTTTACACAAAAGCTCTGGTAGCCTGTTATTTGTTACTGTTTCTGCTAATTCAGAAATTTGGTTACGATTACAAACAAAAACATAAAATCATTTAATTTTGGTACTTCGCTCCAACGCGGTAGGTTGTGTTTTTTCAACTGAACATTTTTTTTTTAATTAAATAATTGCAAAGGAGAATGAGCAGGTCCGTACCCAGAAGTGTATCAAGTTGTGACATATGTCATTTTAAAGGTCATAACAATAGCTTCATTCTATTGTATGACGTTAATATCGAAACTCATGCAGGGAATGAACTATGAATGATTTAATTATATTTTTCTTAATATTATATTTTTAGCTTATACAGTTCTTTTATGTATATTATTACTTTCATCATCATCATCATCAGCCGAAAGACGTCCACTGCTGGGCATAGGCCTCCCTACTGCTGCTCAGCCGAGATGGATTCATCGATTGATCTCTTTGTCGAAGTTGGACTTACTTAGCTGAAGTGTTTGTCCCATGTATACATATTCGTCGACAAGTTCGAGTGTAGAGTCTCCAAACTTCAGAGGAGTGGGTGTAACCTGGACGTTTGACATAATTTTCGTCTTGTCCATGTTCATTTTCAGACCCACTTGTTGGAAGGCTCTACTAAGTTTATCGAGCATTGCCCCTAGGTCCTTCATGATCTCAGCCATGATCACGATATCGTCAGCAAATCGAAGGGGAGCGATGTACCCGCCATTGATGTTAATGCTGAGTCCTCTTCAGTCCAGAAGCTTGAAAACGTCTTCTTGTGCAGCGCAGCGTCGAATAGTTTTGGAGCTATAACGTCTCCCTGTCTCACAGCACGCTGCAGCCGGATAGGTTTCGAATTCTGATCTTGAAGACATACTGACATGATGGCGTTTTCATGCAAACACTTCAGTATATCTATAATCGATTTGGTACCGTTGGAGAAACTGTAACATTGCCCAGGTTTCGATCGAATCAAAGGCTTTCTCATAGTCCACAAACGCCAAGCATAGTGGCCGATTCTACTCTTTGGTATTCTGTACAATCAGCCGCAGCGTATGTATGTTGTCTATGATATTGAAGTCTTTTTGGAAACCAGTTTGTTATGGAGTCTGGAAGTCGTCAAACCTGCGTACGGGACGATTTGTAATGACTCTCGAAAACAGTTCGAAGTAAGATGGGCTCTAATTCTTCAGCAGCGTCTTATCACCTTCTTAAAGAAGAACACCATCACACTCCTGTGCCATTTTTGTATCCGATAAACCCGACACCACCCTAAATAGAAATAGAGCAGGTTTCCGGACTTAAGGATTATGGTGTCCTCTCCCTCTCTTCGGACTTCACATAATCCTACAACAATGTCCCCCGTGGCCTGCTTAACTTCTCCTCCAGTTCAGTGAGCCTTGCGAGTTGTAGGTTGTATAGGGTTTTTTATCTCTCTTGTAAATATTTACCTAAATATTTACCTTTGTACCTTTGTACATTGTAGTCCTTTGTATTCATGTATTCCTTTTATTCCTTTATGTGCGTAGGTTCTTAAGATAGCGTTTCTTGTTATCTTTATCTCGAAATTCTTGTATTTACTCAAATATTGTTAATTTTCGGTGCAACTTCAATTCAATGTTTTTATGTTTGACATCTTATAGTTTCTATGGGAAACTCATTTTATTCTTAAGGAGTTTGCATTAGTTGTATATTATTAAGAGATTAATTAAGAACTACGGTCTTTTTGGTTTAATGCATATAATATTTCATGGCGAGTGAGAATAGCCAGGACTGATGACGAAGAATGTCAAAATGGAAAATTGAAAATGAACACGATCACTCTTCCGATTTTGTTGAATAAGGACGGGCGGAGATTGTTTTTCAACGCCGGACTCCGCAAGAAGTTATCTGGAACGGAAGCCCGGGGCCTCTCTCCTTGTAGTGATTCTTCCTATAGTCCCGGGCCCTTCTGCTGCCGTCCCACCGTCCCATCGGAAACTCGGCCGCTCTACACGTCGCCGTCGAGGCGCGCCGCTCCAGCCGCCCGACGCATTAGCCGCCCGCCGCCCCATGTGACGTTGTTTGTTTTGTTGTTAATAGTGAAATAGTGCGTAGTGATCGTGGACACTGGGGACCCTTTTAGAATAGGCTTTTTTGTATAGTTTTCCTTTTATTTATTAAATAATGTAATCCCAGATAGCTTTTCTTTCTAACATAATAGTTGCCAGGGCCAAGGGTCTTTGTTTTTGGTAGCCTAGACTCTGCCTTTTTTCTGTAAAAGTTTTTATCTAAACTTTATTATATTATGTAAGCATACATTCTTAACAAATTAATGTATTTGCCGTAAAACTATTATGGTATACAATTTGTGTACTACATGTATATTGACCTGTAATCAATGTTACCAATAAAGATTATGATTATGATTATAAATAAGCTAAATTCACTTCGTTTGGTATGAAGTTAAAATTCTTTTGTTGTACATTGTTAAAATTTTCCTGTTTATGTTGTGCAATGAAGTGTTTCCATTCATTCATTCAATATCGATAGTGTGACATCTCTATTGATTGATACAGTGACTCGATTCGACAGTGACGTCACCCTGCCGCCCGCTTACATTTCGTTCCTCTAACCACATCGACGACGTAGAAACAAATGGACTTCGGTCAGCGCTCAAAAGTATCCGAACCAAAAGAGTAGTAAAACGCAAAAAGAGGTCTAATTTCGCGCCAGTCTTATTTTGGTCGGCCGGCTGACTGCACGTCCTAAATGGCATACTGCATCGTGAAAAGTTGTAAAAACTATTCAAGTAAAGTGAAAAAACAGGATGGAGTATCATATTTCCGGTAAATAAACTCTCTCTTTATCATTTTAAATTATTGTTTTGCTAAGAAACACAGTAGTTTATTTTAATTTGAATTAAGCATTTAGTTCGATTTCCATGAGCGAACAATTGAATATCACAACTTTGGAAGACACATGTTATAGAGTCGCTTTCAAGTATAAAGTTTCTTATTAAAATATTATGTAACTTTTTACTATTTTTTTTATTACATGAAATATTTTATTTATTTTAGCTTTCCCCGAGATCCTACACGTTGTGCACTATGGAAAAACATTATAGCCGAATCGTGACGAGAGGAATACTTTGTTCCGAAAAAATTCCACTTTGCTCGAATCATTTTCACGCTGTATAATTCATATTTAAGCGTGTTTCTGTGTTTGTTATAAAAAAATAAACAAGATTCTGCAAAAATAAAAAATACTTATAAAACATAGCCAACAAAAAACATCATAAGTGAAAGCTACTCCAATACTTCTCTGTCTTCACTCGAAGCTGCGTAAGGTGAAGTACGTTCCAGTCGAAGCTTCGTATGGTGATAAATTGTTGCAAATAAAAACAACCGTAATGCAATGACACACGATCTAAATGCAAATGTCTTGTTTCTATGCATATAACTACGTGTGTATAGGTTAACTGCGGACGCTTTTTTCGTGAACTGTGTACTAGATCCGTCGTCCATTTGATTCTACGTCGAGGTCTAACCATGACAGAATCGTTTCAGGCAAAATGGCTCGATGTCACGTCTCGTTATAGGTGGTCTGTGGTTGTCGCGTGGGGTGGCGTGTTAACAATATGTTTCTACCCTAAGTCTATGGCTGAAGTTCGGGTTCGGATTGAATGGAGTGACGTTCGTACGTTCCATTTACATTCTCTTTGGTTCGTTTGTATCTCGTTGTCGCGCAGGCGCATTTCGTGACGGTCGGTGGTGGCTCGTGACGTAATGCTCCATTCATACTTTTTGTTCATTCAATGATTATTTTCAGTTTAGTTTTGTAGATTAAAGTGATGTGTAAAGTAATCGCGATTTTAACTTGTCGTTTAATTGTATCAGAAAAATATATATTGAAAAGTGCAAGTAAAAGTTTGTGCGGTTCCCTCGTAAAGTGCATTCATTGATAAATAAAGTGCATGTATTGAGCACATGCGCAATGCAGGCGTGTGTTCATTCTGTTTCTGTCAAACTCATTGAAAAAGTGGATTCATTGAAGGATTTGTGTAGTTACTGTGATAAGATTTCAAGTATGGAGATAATTGTCGCAAGCTCAAGTTAGCATTACGAAACTCCGGAAGTGGCAGAGCAAGCCGGCCAGCGAGCTGGGGCTCGCTCCGAAAGAGATAACAGCGGATGAAAGAGATAAACAGTTATGGATTTAACATGGCGGACGATACGCGTAAAGTGCGAGTTGAAGAAAGATTGAAAATAAAGATCGGTATGTACTGCACACAATTTCTTAGATTACTGTAGGAATAACTCATATTAGCTGCCCTTCGGACTAATTAAGGCTCAAACGCTGTCACCCCGGGGTGCCGTGCCAGGAGGTTTGTTGTGGCTGTGAACAGGTGGTATCGGGAGAAGTATCGTTTTTCTGTGGTGCAGGTGACTGAATATCACGTAAAAAGTTTATAAAAAAGGCGGTAGCTCTTGAAGGAACGTAAACTCGGACGGGCACAGCCAAGTTTGTGGTATTCTACTGCAGCAGCTCTTTGTTTGATGTTGTGTTTTGACAGCTCGCAGTTATGAATGAATCGAGATTACAATGAGTCCCGTGCTATCGTATAACATTAAGTAGATATCTGTACAGAAATCGAACTTCTGAATTTCATAGAAAACATAAAATATAAAATACCAAAAAATTCACATATATTGTGTCTACACATTTAGAAATTATTCATTGCCTTTAAAGTTGAAAGCTCCCCATTCATGTCATGCCCCTATTCATTCATTCCTGTTACAGTAAACTATTGAAACTGAAAACATAAGTCCCAAAACATGTCTGATTATCTCCCAGATTTACTAGGCTCTCTGTCTTTTTTTGTGAATGTCGTAATTAGTATTTATTATTAACCTATAAACTTTGATTATGTGAAAGACTTACCAGATTATTTATTTCTATTTCTTAAATGATCTACCAAATAACCTAACCAAATTATAAACTCGACTGTTAAAAATACAGTACTAATAGGATTAAGAGATAAGGTTAACATTGTACACTCCAAAATCCATGATCCATTTATTCTAGCCATATGTGAACCATAATATGTCTATCTATCATTTCATCTGAAAAATGTTAACCTTTTGCCCCACAAGCAGTCTGGTAAAAATAACAAACATTTGTACACATTCAATATGTACAAATGTTCCTGATTCACTTCTGACACTATACCTTGCCATGAAAAATGTGCATTCCTTTTCTTATAACTTTGTTTAGAATTGCCCATATAAATTGTTATCCACGTGTACCTATTTACCAACAGTGTAGTATGAATCCCGTTTTGTCACATCATCCAAACTTAAATAAATATGTTATGATTGTCTTTGAATTTTCATCATTTAGTTGAAGTTGAATCATCAAAAGTTGCCCCTTGTCAGAGAAAATATTCTTGCTCTTGTAATATAAAGCAGGGATGTTGCGAATTTCCGCATCTACATCCGCAAATGCAGAAGCATCCGCATCGATTTTGCCACCCACATCTGCATCGTTCAATGCAGATTTTTATGCGAATGCGGATCTGGGGCGGTATAGCAAATTATTGTAATATTTAGGTTCAGAAATTAATTACAAAAATTATATGAATATGAATAAAACATTAATTAATTACAAAAATTATATGAAGAAGATTTTTTTTCATTCAATGTATTATTTTTATGTACCAAAGTACATCATTAGACCAAAACGCACAAAAGTTACTTTTTTAAAATATAATGCTCCAGTTTTTAACTTTGATTACTAAATATTTAATTATTTAATAAAAAATTTAGGGATTAGGTAGTATTAATTTTTTATATTCGCTCCCATACAAATTTTCCTAAAGAAATCTTAAGATCCGCATCTGCAGATATGAGCCTTTAAATATCTGCATCCCCGGATGTAAAAAAAACTTCATCCGCAACAACCCTGATATAAAGTAATACACATGCAGCCCTTCTCAATTCCTTTCTAATCTGGTCCGAACCTAAGAAATACTACTAAATGGTCTTGAATGGTTGACACATTTTTTACGGTCTGATTAGTTGATTACACTTTATATGTAATATAATTACTTACTTGGTCTTTTTAGTCATAGCCCCATAAGAAAACAAAACAGATTCAGCAATATTAAATTTTGATCAATAATTTATTAACACTTTCCTTCTTTCATTGATGAGTCATAAAAGGATAAATTTAACTGGACAGAAACACTCATACATTTCTATGTATATTACAGTTTTAAGGTTCTGTTAGTGTTATGTCTTTATGAAAATCTTTTTTTTTTCATAACAAAACTTCATTACTTACTTGCGAGCTCTTTCTCTCGCTCTCTCTGCTCCAACGTAACAATTTAAATCTGTGTTGCCTCCTGAACTAATCCTTAAATCTTTGCCCGAATTGTAGAATGTGATCATTTTTATAGCTTAAAACTGCTTCTTCCAAGCACCACAGTAATTAATAATGTAGGTACCTAAGGGCCTAATATGCTATGCAGTACTTGTCGAGTTAAGGTCTTGTAATATCTGCCACAATAAGGAATTATCAAAGTAACTTTTCTCTGACTTTTGACATTTCATAGTAAGTGCCGTTGAAAAAACATTGTCTTTTTATCTTTCAAAGTAGGTAGTTGTTTTCAAAGTCTAGTTCCAGGTTTTCTATGCGAGGGAGCAATGTGCATCGTAGTCTGCGGGTGATTGATTTGTGTCAGAGCCGGCGCGAGAGCAGATATCTCGTCTGCGATAAGGGTGCAGTATGCCTTCCGGGGCGCGACCCGGCCGGCGGGCTATCGCATGCAATGAACCGATACTAAGACACTTGGAGCTCACATTTATTTTCGCCAAGTGAAGTATTCGTATTGTAGCTATTATGTGTTCGCAACTTATTTTCAGCTCTCAACATGTCATTAACATTATGTACCAGCCACCAGCCTTTACATTTTTTGTGCCAAACTTAGTAACTAATAATAATAATATATTATTGTCATATTGCATAAGACAAAATAATACCAATAGAAAACACTTGCTTTTTCATTTGGTTTCAATAAAGAAACAAAAAACAAGACACTTGGATATATTTTCATACGTATGCAATAAAAAGGTCAATTTTAAATCAAAATTGAAGTCAAACGTAGACATCCTATTTCTGAAACAGTTAATGCAATCTTTACTGTATAAGGTACGATACCTTTCTTTTGTCTCTGATATTATTCAGAATCATATCCTTGATCTCAACAAATCCAAGGAATGTCTTAGAAAAGAGAGGTAACTGTCTCTTTGAACTAATTCAAAATATAAATATGAACCTTTACTGTTACATTAAATTGTCGAGGGTTAATGGTAGGTTTGATTATAAGTACGAGTACAAAGAAAAATATTGATGAGTTTCAATGTATGCAGTTTATTTTATGACATAGTCCCCTCGAAGTTCAACGCACCTTTTTTTACGTGGGGAAATCCATCATGGATACCCAGTCACTGCGGGGGCAGCAAGTGGGTTATGCCGGACTCCTACCGGCTAAAACCCCACGGCGTTCCCGCTTCGCCATATGGCAGGGGTCTGGGAAACCGGCAGAGCCTTTTTGTCCAGTCCCCCACCGGCGGAATTCCTTCGCGGAAATAATTTTCTTCGATCCTATTAAAATATTGTTTACTTCCTGGACGAAATCATCGTTTGTAGTCTGATGGATCTGGGGAGTATTTGCTCAGCGACAAGTGATTGTCGTGGTCGATCCAAGATAAATTAATAGTTAAAAATCGACGCACAAACTAACTTTGATTCTTCGCACACACTTCTAGTTTGTGATAGATGTTTGCATAGGAGTTCGCAACTACTGAGCTTAAAAAAAACCGAATAAATATTTCATTACTTATAGATTACAGGAAAACTTATAAGAAGTGTATGGTCTTAAAATACGTTTATAAAATTAACAATTTTGTTTGTTGGTACGGAAACCTCGGTGCGCCAGTCAGACTCGCACTTGTCCGGTCTTTTTTCTGCAACATTTCTGTCCCAAAGTCTCCCAATGTAGGTAAATAGCCCAGTTATGTAGGCAATATAAAATATTTCTGGGCACCCTAACCTAACAACAGCGACCGTTTAATCTAACAGCTAGTTGAGAAATCGTCTTCAACCTATTTTTTTACTATCGGCTGAGTCAGCACTACACTACGCGTGTTAGGCGCTTCGCTATTCAAAAGAAAATTTAAATATGGTACATATTTGAAACTCGTGTATAAAAATGTAAGTACCAGGGCGGCGGCGTCGCCATCGGGCGGCCCCGGCGCCGATAATCGCACGCAGCGACTCTTATGGCCACTTCCGTCGCCTTATCTACAGCGCACCTTTGTTCTACCACGTCGGAGACCCACCCAAATGGGCAGCTAATTGATTTCTACTATTTATTTACTGCGTGACTCAGTTGTTACCTGCGTTTATCGCTGTCAACTGCACTTCCAAGGTCGAGCGAGAACTCTGTTCTGATGAGAGAGTGGGCTGATTTTCATCACTTACTTAATAAAAAAAATGTTACCTGTCCATGATATAAGTTGTTAAGCAGACAGAGTTGTAAGTTAATATGATTTTACTTTCTCGAGCAAGTAAGTTTCTGATTAGCAGCCAATAGTTACCTTTACTCCCGTCTTCGTCGAAGCAAGCTCACTATATTATTTATACCATATGTATACCTAAGTGTTTAATCAGCAGACACTGCTGAGTGGGCAGTACACTTCACTAACTACGAGTAGGTTGTGACATTAAGGATACACCTCTCCTCTCGTAAAACAATTAAGGGACATTTTAAAATCTAAATACAATTATTAAAAGTTCCTTACCCGAAGCGAAGGGTGTTAATGAGACGTACCTTATTACTGCTTATTACTTAACTTATGTCCCGAAGGCTATGTGTGTATCCGTTTTCACCCAAATTTTCACAGGTGATCGGAAATTCGGGGGCAATTATACTCAAAATTGGGGAGCTGGCATAATGTGGACATGCCGTTTTGAATTAACAGAACGTTGAATTAACGTTTTTTAATAGCATAAGTAAGTGAAATTTTCAATAAGTTCAACTCAGTAAGTCACTTCAATAAGTTAAAATCATATCAGTATGTTCGTACATTCACACACATTCATACACACACACACACACGCACACTTTCTCATTTCTTCTTTTAACAATATGATGTAAAAACTATTTTTTTTTGTTACTTGTTACTTTTTGCTACTGATAGCCACCCTGTGTAATTTTTATTTAAATATTTCCGTGGAAATCTGTAAAGGCTTAACGCTATAAATAAGTCCTTGTATTATATCCTGTCATATTATAATAAGCTGTTGATTTCCCAAATCTGTAAAATAAAAATTAAAATAAAATAAATAAAACATTTACTACAATCAGATCATTACAATTAAGAATCCCAACGCTTTTTACGATCCCGGTATCCCTGGATATTTTTCTATAAAAATGTATAAATTTATTCATAAAGGCATATCCATACTATCCTTTCTTGGGAAAAAATGAAATCGCCCTCGAATTTCCGATCATTAGTAATTATGGCAGATTTACACAAACACACATCAATCTACACTGTTTCGAGTTTTTACAAAGTCGACTCATTATTCCACCCACATTTTCCATAACTGCAGGTACATTAAATTCTTGAATAGTACAATCACAAATTACATAAAAGTTACAGTACAGTGCAGTGTGTGCTTTATAATGGCTTTATAGCGGCTCTCTGATGGGCGACGAATATAGGGTATGTACATATTGCACCCTCACGCACACACGGCAGGCATCGGCACAACAGTGAGGGCTCAACGCGCTAAACTTTTAATAGTAAAAAACCGGCTTCTGTGCTCGAACGTGCATACTTTCTTGATGCTCTGAGTTGCATACTCCTTACGTACTAAGTACGGCTGTACTTAACATTTTTGTTTTCTCTCATATCCTCATATAACCGTCAATAGAACGAACGGACGCTGAGGTCGCGCGTGACATTGACACTTTCCGGTGGACAGAAAGTCCGCCGCGCTGACATACCCGCCCCGCCGCCCCGCATTGATTAGCGGAGGGTTGGGTCTGCGGGCCGCGGGCATGCCTGCCATGGATCCGGCAGGCAGGCGAGGAAGTTTCACTCAAATATGTGGTGTCCGGTGTTCTAATTTGCCTATTGATACCATTAGGTATACTTCATTCCAATCAAAAAAAAGCAAAAGGTAAACAAACGTAGTATGCAGATGACATTGACATGTGTCAGTTCCATAGTATGTTTGTTTACGTTTTGCTTTTTTTTGATTGGAATGAACCATAGATCTCAGCTGCATACTCGTACGTGGTTTTGGGTAGTTGGCTGTGTCAGCTCACGGATGTACATATTATAATATTATCAAGACAAAAAACGATCTTGTTAACCAAGACTAATACAACGGATGCAGGTCAGAAATAATAACCTTGTTTAAAAATAATACTATATAATTTACATATTTATTTCTTTCAAAACAACAAATTGTTATCTTCATTTGCTTATTTGTATTTATTATCAAGGCCATAAAGGCTACTAAGCACCAAAACATGCCTCATTAGATTTGTATTCCTGACTATTCAAATTGACACGAATAATTTTGACGTTCTATTTCAGACTGATTAGTTTAACCTCTTCTATTAGAGTAGTGGAGTGAGTGACACTTGCGGCTACGGCTACGCGCCGATTCATTTAAAAAGACACTCGTAGATGAGTGACTTTTCTGTGCCTGACTCTGAATGACAGCAGTTTATGGGAGCATGGAGCAAGGAGACGCCACATCGATCGTCACGACATCTATCTGCCTAGGCGCGGCGCGGCCGCGCGCTCGTCTCGATGAATGAGTCGGCTGCGCGTTTTCCATTCATCACCTCCATTCATGGAAATTCTGTGTTCCGTTAGTGAAAAACGCGCTTATTTTATCGTCACTGATAGCACACTGCTCCGCGTGCAAAAACATCACGTGTCTCTCTAATAACTACCTATTATTTCCATTCATTGATTTGTAATTGACAAACTCGTTTCGTATTATTTAAAGTCACGGTCATAGCTAGTAGAGTAGAGTACAAACGTCAGAATAACTGATTGTTTAAAGGATATAGTAACTATATGAAATTGATTAACTAACTAGAGTTTGGACCTAAAGCAAAATTGGGAACACAATTCGACATTTTAAAATATTAAAAAAGTGAGAGTTCACATAGATGTGAAGTGATTTGTTCACATAGATTTTGTATTCTTGAGATGTAGTTAAGCACCAAACTCTGTTCGTAGAGTCCTCTCTCTCTATTAGAAATATTGACATATTAAATATGTTTCTAATCTGCAAAGTTTTATATTATTTTTATACATTATTGTATATCTTATCTAGCCTTATCAGATTTTATAATATTGATATACTTAAATTGCATTGTATTCTTATTTATTATTTGAATGGACAAATATTAATAGAATGAAAAGTTTTATCGAACAATCTAGATGTTTACACTGGAAAATAAAGTGGCGAATATAAAAATCGCACGTTATTAAAATAAAAAATTATCAAAATTAGTTTGTTTATTACTATTACAAAACGTTATATTTTATGCAAAATAATTTAATTATTTTTATATGTTTTATTGTAAGTTACCCAGTCATGGGTAGTTGAGGAGTTATTGTAATTAAGTAACCGTACAAGCCAAAATTAAAGGATTTTTATTTTTGGCACGGGTCTCTTCCCATAACTCGGGAAGTTAGGCCATACTCCGCACACGATAGTGCAAGATATTTCTTAGAGTTCGTAAACATGGTAATAGCTTATCAAACTAAACAGTGCGAGAATTCCAAAGTAGGCGACGTGTCTCTGCTCATTATAAATAGTGGGTACATGTGCTGCGATTGTTATTCGCCGCTGTGAAACGCAGACGCAGTCCACGGCGCGGCGGGCGGGCAGCGCCTGCGCCAGCGTCGAGTGTTCCTGTCCGCCTTTGTGCGATTATCATTATCTCAGTGTCAGAGGGTGTCAGAGCTTTTGTTCTGTCCACCAACCAACGCACAGCTTACCGGCTGTAAAGGTGCACACACCTCGCCGCCGCCGTGCGCTTTCTCTATTTGCGTACGCAACTGTCGCCATGATAACTTAATGAGTTTAACTTTAGAAAGTATGAAAATCCAGGTGTAATTTACGCAACACACCCACTCATGCTTGGTAAACGAACGTTATTTCTAAATTGTTAACAAAATCAGCTTGTTTTTGCAAAACAATAATTTGCAAAACCGGGTTTGCCAACGAGCACCCACAACCACATCCTACTTGGACCAAGTTGGTCCTGTGTGGGTGAAAAGACAGCAATAAGTTGCTCTCTACAACATAGATCGCTATCGTAACCTGGTCTACTCGAAGGAAGCAATTATTAGTTCTCAGTAGCAAAAGTTTTTCGTACTAGACCTACCGTTAAAACTCCAGACTGTTGTCTTAAAACGATGATAACTACAATTCTACTCCAATAAAAAGTGTTTTATTTAAAAAACACACCTGTATGTCAAAGTTACTTGCTTTATGAAGTTTATAAGCGTTGGCGGCAGTTTGTGGTTACTGAACTATACGCAGAATTAAATAATTGCATGAGCTGTTAGTTCCCGGGAATTGTGAGAAAAAGGGTCGCATTGCGCAAGCCGGGAATTTAGCTCTTCCTGTCCAGCTACTGGCAGCGTCAGCACAGTGTCCAGTGGACGTTCATAGGATAAGAGACTAGGTACCCGCTTACACGCTGTAAAGCTGGAAGCATATATTAAAGTCACGTAAAGTATTTGAGCAAATTGTTCTTTATTCTTAACAAAGAAATGTAAAAAAGTGGCATGCTTATTTCAACATTTCGCATCCGCTCTATGACTATGTATTTAGGCAAGAGAAAAAAAATGAACGAAACAGCCATTGAAAAATGTACCTACCTGGACAAAGAATTCCCATGTCAGATATTTTCTATACATCAGAGGTACTCTCGATTTCGAAACAATCGCTGTACGCACTGTGTGGAAACATCTTAATGATCGCTATTGTAGCTAAATGCTAGTAGGTGCGTTTCCTCAGTGGCTAATGGTATTCTATTTATCGTTCCCGTTTCGCTCCCACGATCCAGTTCGGTGGTGTGGTAGTCGTGTTGATGATGATGACGGTTTTTGCATCGGCTCGGTTATTATGTACAGTTGTCGTAAGTTTCTCCGGTGCTCCGCCGCAGGCCAATTACAAAGAATTTGTGGGAGTATGGGAGCTCTTTGTCTGACCGTCATAAAATGTAATCTAGTCCCAGCCTACCTAATAATTGTGAAAATAATCATAATTTGCTCTATTGTGTATAATTGCCTTATTAAGAGCGTTCTTGTGAATGCTTGTTTGGAGGATTTTTCTTATGATTTGTCCATATTAATACATTTTAAGTAGTAGTATTCTTCCGTAACTGATCTAGGCTTGTCGGTCACGGCCAATAAATACGCTTCTTACCTACTTACTTTGTATCGTTTTTCGTTAGCAGGAAATGGCGGAGTAAACATAATTCATTATTAAAATTGTACCGGTCGATTGTTACGTGATATAACTGAAAGTAGAGGAACTCCATAGTATACCTCACGTCTTAAATACTTGAAAAAGAAAGCGATACAGGAATATAAATATGTAGTTGTGAAAAAAGCGAAGATAAGCACAAAAGTAGTAAAATTATTACAATATGATAATTAAAACTTTGGAATCTATCTTTTCACTTGCAGAAGAGTGACGAAAATGGCGAAAGCGGGATCTTTCAGGGAACTTCAACGCTGTTCAGAATTAATTATTGAAGATTTGCAAGTTATCAAAAAATATTACATTTCTTTTAACACATTGTTTAACGTCATTACTAAGTTGCGATTGCGACGTAACCTTTTATATTGCGTACCTTAATATTTTATTGTGATACATGGGATATGAATGGAAGAAAAATGTGGGAAATAACACATTCCTACAATGCTATGAACTAATAAAAGTCGTCAAGATTCGGTCGCTCGATTATAATAAATAAACTGACGAAAACTTATTTTCACCTAACTTAAAAATATATTCAAATAAAAAAAAACGAAATTATTTATTAGCAAGAATCACGGTATAAAAGTTGGAAAACATATTTTAAAGAAGTGTCACTTTTCCCTCTTATTCTGAAAACTTAATCATACTTCTTTGTTGATATAGAAAATTAATTCGTTCATAGATTGAAACTATCGTTCTTTCGGAAGTTATTTTAGAATATTATTAAACAAGAGGACTCTATTGACTATTAAACTCTTGAAATTATTATATTATAGCTTTGCTCATCTCATCAGGCTGTCCCGCCACCTATTATGCAACGTTTGACAATATAATGTTTATCTTTATTTAACATTATCTATAAGGTACATTAAAAGGCCTGTGTACTGTACTACAGGAAAATTATAATAACCATCTTGATCTTGCAATGGCAGCGACAGGAGTCTCTTATGGGCCGACCGCCTTACCTTGCCTCTCCGTATAAAGCCTTATCCGACGAGGTCGCCGCCGCTTGCGCAACAGACCCTTCCTTTTAGAGATCACTGTTATATCGGTCCTTTAAGCCTACTGATCTTAATTCTCTTGTTCATTAAATAGCCAATTACCTTACATATATTTGTAATCATATTTCGAGGTTGAGATTGGGGCAAGTGACTAGCCCTTGTGTGTGACGTTGCTTGCTTCTACTTGCATTATTTACAATTGCAAACAGGTATTAAAAGGTCATATCTCGCATGCACCAATCTTGTCAGAGTTGGTTTCTGTGCTGTTTTGTTATGCGGTTTAATTTATAAACGTTAAAACGCATTGAGAGTTCAGATTATTTCATATTTTATTGAAGAAAAAGGGAATTTCATAATTCTGCAAGCAAGATTCAAGACCTTAGCCAATCCCTATCCCATGGAGTTAATGAAATATAATTTCAAATTACTTTATAAGTACTATACGTTTAGTGGAACTGAGCAAATCAAGCTATAATGATTATCGTTGATCGGAGTGAAAAGGCGAGGTTCCAATCGTCCATGTAATTGGACACAAGTCGTTAGGTGATACGCATCCAGTGGCAAACGTGTCCAAGTTTCGTCAATGTACGGTTGAAAGAAAAACTAAATACATTATGGGAGTTTGCTTTCCAAATTAGGAATCTTTATCGAACCTTAAAAGTTCATCAAAATTTTCCCATTTGTGTACTAAAAGTAAAAATATATACCAAAACACATATGTATAAAAGGGTACTAATTAAACAGGCTTCTATTTAATAACATTATTCGCCTCTAAAAATCTACATTCTCCTCTAAATTACTAAGTCAGCCACCATCAATGGACATCTAAAAATACTATCTTAGCCACTATAAATCTTCGATATAAGCTTCTGTTAATACAACTCAGCAACCAAGTTATTATTTAGCATCATTTGTAACACGTATTCAAGTAGTCAGCTTCTTAAATATTCTTATATGACAATAAAAAAAATAATGAATTTGAGTTAACATTTTATAACTCAATACGATTAAACATTAAAATGTAGTGAAACTTAAATAATCAAAATGTACCTAAATTATAACCAAATATACTGATTGATCATAAAAATGTACCTTAAATTATAACCAAATATATTGATTGATCATTGAATTTACCTAAAATTTGTAAATTATAGCCACTAAATATATTAGCAACTACTAAAGGGAGACGAAACATAAGATTTTATTAAAAAAATATTTTGTGTAAAAGCATATCATTATACCATATAAAAAACCTACAAAATTATGATACTTATATGAAGTTTTCTAGTTAAAGTTTGAAAAACACTTTTTGAGGAAAACATGTTGAAGCTGTAACACGTAAAATTTTGGTGAGTTGTAAAATCCGTGGCTGAGTTAGTAAATGTGGTGACTGGTGATGTATGAATGAATCAGGTGGACAAGTTACATATTTTTTTGTTCTTTGCTTGACGCTATTCTTTGGAATATTTAGTTGGCGTGGTGAAGAAGACGAATAAGTTTATTAGAAGCTTTCTTATTTTCCCGTTGCTTAGTGGGTTCCGTGGCCAAATAAATTATTTGCGGCTCGATTTATAATTCCCCCTTATAAAACAGTACCGTAACTAAATAGCTGACAGTGCACAACCTAAACCAATTGAAGATAGGAGGTGTAGAGGTTCCTTGTATACTTTTCAAAGAGTATACAGTTGCGAGACAAGCAATGGACTTCTACTTTCTACTTGACTTACCACTGTACTTGACTAATGTAAACCGGGCTTAACGCTAGCTAATCCTAAATGTCATTTTTATGTGAACCTTACAAATAGTTGAACGTATACGTGACACACGCAGAACAACATTTAGTCACTTGGTCACCCACCACATTATGTTTGTATTGTATAGCGAGGTGCGTTGCGGTCGTTGCGCATCATTGGTTTGTATTTCATTGCCTCGTGTTTCATCTGTACTAGAGCTAGATTACCCACCACTTGGGTCGGGTGTCAATTAGAATAATTAACAAGAGCCTCGTATTGCCGAGACTTTCATCGAATCACTATACAGGGTGTAAGGGACAGGTTTCCGAAAAGCCCTTAAAGTTTTCGGAAACCTGTCCCTTACACCCTGTATATTATAATCGGTTACGCAGCATAAGCACGTATGGCAGTGCTATACGAAATTCGTATCTATAGATTTTTCCGAGTTCCTTGACCTTATTTTACAATAATATACTAATTTATGCGCTTCATCATAGTTATCACCTGTGTTTCCCTACAAAAATCAAATGATATATAAAATCTTGTTAGTCATATAAGTAGCGATTTGCTCTCAATAACAAGACAGGTTTTGTCTTCGCCGATCATCAAACTTTGTATGGTTGTCATGTCACGTCAGTCGTTGTTTATACGTTTTGGAATGAACGTGCTAAAGCTAATAGTTTCTAGAGTTGCCGCGAATATTCGTTATTATTCGCTATTCGTCATTATTTATTCGCCATTTTTTTATTATTCGTCGATTAGCGAATAATTGTGTCTATTATTCGCTATTCAACAAATAATTAACAGCTCATTAATTTTTAAACAAAAACTACAGATTTTTTTGAAAAAATCAAACAATATTTTTAATTTCTTTTTAATTAAAACTGGTTTAAAAAATATATGTATATTTATTGTCTTCTCAAAAATCATAGAATGTGTAATTGTTAGATTCTCGTAAAATAGAAAAGAATTAATTATTTCATAATTATGTTAACAAAAATCAATGTAAACCATTATATTTTACAACCATATATCATTAGACATTATTCTTTAATATTAATAATTTACATGGTAAGTATTATTTTTGATGACGAATAATGTTGCCGAATAATTCGCCATAGGCAATGACGAATATTCGCTATTCGATTATTCGTCATAACTACTATTCTATTCGCGGCAACTATAATAGTTTCGTTTAAAACGTAATGATTATATCCTCTTTGGTGAATAGATTGGACGTGGTCAGTAACTGGGCCTTGTGAATTTTTATGTCATTATTTTTAAACTAACTTTGCCCGCGACTCCGTCCGCGTGGACTTTAGTTGGCGTGCTGACTAGCTCAATGCAAACTTTCATCTACTATTTTACCCCTAAAGGAATGAATAAAAATACCAGGATTACGTGTTTGATTATTTTAATCGAAGAGCATTTTAATTTAACGCATTTAATGGACAATATAAAAGGAACTACTATATTACGATACTACCATGATTTCCTAACACAATAAACAATTAAAGAACGATGTCACCAACAAAGCAAATATTCAACCAAAATAGGTTAAGCCTGTAATGGTAGATTGTGTGAAAAGTTAAACGAATAAAATAAAATTTCCTGATGTCAAGAACCTGAACTCTATTCCTCATTCCACAGGAGAAGCCAAGAACTTGCCGGGACGCAGCCATGGGACGCCGTGCCACCGCGACATCTACTGTGTGCTGTCGCTGGACCAGGAGGAAATATTTCGCACATCCACCATGGAGAGAACACTCAAGTAAGTCTTCTCTTGCTTTTACAAGACGTTGAAAGTTTTTTGTTGAAAATCAGCAAATATATTGAGCAAATTATAATGTTACGCTTATCGCTTATTGGGTAAAGCGTAGTATTCCACAGATGCCTTTATATGTAACAGGGTTAAAAGAACTAACCGAATACCTGGACGGAAATGACTCTCAGTATCAATTGAATATAGCTAATTTAAGCATTTTCAGCAAAAACAAATTGGCGCTTGAAGCTCTGCGATTTTTATTTTTTGTATTCATAGATATTTTTTTTCAGTATAATGAAATTTTAATTTACTTATAAAAAGTCACTGCTACAAAGCTTGGGAAGTTAAACTAACCTTTTAAGTAGGAAGTGTAAAACTACACAGTTTCAGTTCAGAGTTTTTTTATGATAATCCATGCATGAACGTCTAAATAGATCGTTTTCGCGTTAGTTAAAACGCAACGTGTTTAATACATATTATAAGAATGTATTAAGTATTGAGTAGGCATTCACGTATCTCAAATGCTTATGCGTCCTCTAGCGAGAAATCTGGCAGTGAAAACCCCTATTTTACTAAATCACGCTACTAAGCATCTAAAAAAGGTTTTCAAGTATTTACGCAGGATAACATAACGAGACTCGAGAGTTATATGTTAGTTATTTGGTCATTATGTATGTATGAACACGTGAGACAAATTATTTTTAACTGTTTGTGGCAGCAAAGTTAAGGCGATGCAACAAATGTTTAGTTTAAATTACTAATTCACGAATATATTTTCTAAAAAACCCTTTCCATCGTACGCGCGCATGTTATTGGCTTACAGGGGCGGGCGTTTCTATTTTTGGTTTCCTGCTGTTTCCCATAAACCCATAACGTACTTTTTTAACCGTTTCCGAACTAAAATTGTCATAACGAGTCCCTTGTCCGGCTTCCTGTGGTTATCTGTGGGAATTGTTGGTTGTCGTCATGTCGTCGTCGTTTAGGGGGGCAAACAAATTTATTGGGTCAAGGTCCACCTACTTTGTCCATGGCTGGACATCGAGTCCGGGTGCACGAATTGAATATAATTAAAGTCATTGTCGTATCGTATACTACGTGGAATTGAAAAAGGTATATTAGTGATGTGTCCAGTGCGGTTAGATCAGGTATGGTGTGGTTCCGCTATGCTGGTATCTATACTGGTATTTTAATAGTTACATATTTGTAAAATCAGAATCAAAAATCTAAATCTTTTTTTTATTTTAAGTAGATGCTTTACACATTCTTTAAGAGCTCGTATGTTGTTTAACTGAGAGTCGAATTCATTGTACATAAAAATCCACTCTATATTTCACGGTTACCAACTAGGATCCTTTCTTGATATTTTTTGTTAGTTTATGCTACTTATATTGTTAACTTTCAATTCAATAAAATATGTTTGGGAACGTTTCTAATACATAATCGTAATCCGTCCTAATTAAGTTCATTGGTAAATTAATTAAGTACCCACTTCCACGTAACTTATTATCGCCGCTATCGACCCGGTCTAATTCACTGTTTAGAAGTGCAGAACACATTTTCATTCATTATTGCCTATCAATGACTCACGCGCAGCGATTGGCGGCAGGTAAAGTGATCCAATCTGATTACAACATGCTGTTTTCATATCAATCGATAGGAGGAAGTGTAGATACCAATATAACTTTTATGGCGATAATAAAGATTATAGTATAAGTGTTTTGATTCTATTTTAGTTTCGATAAAGTACCCGCCAAGAGTGGTGTTGTATGTAACTAGATTTTATTTTACGTCGATTTTATTTTTCTCTTACACGCCAATTTTATCGCTCCCGTTGGTCCGTTATGCTTCAATTTTTTTTTTATTTACTCCTGCTTTATGAAATAGTCGATGTGAGTAAAAGATTTTTTTTTTAAATGTCTAATGCTAATACAGAAATACTATCAAGGACGTTGCACCTTCACTGTATCTGTGTCTGTGCTGATATTTCTAATCGTGATCTTGTCGAGGTGAGCGAGCAATTTCTTTGAAGCGCTTGTTGCTTATTAATGTGAAGGCACGGCGCATGCGCCATTCGGTAGGTAGGTCTGTGTGCTCATGTAAATAGTGTGCTGCTTCCGGTGCTTTCACGTGCACTCGCACTGTGTGGCCCCGACAATTAGGTTAGCGTAAACATCTTTGCAATTTATAGTCTGTCTGTAGCTACTTGAGTTCTCTCTGTCTCGATCGATATCGATAATATCTACGTAATCTCGGTCACTATAAATTTCGGTCGTTCTCGTCTTTAAAATTCTCATTAATTGGTAAAGAACTTGTAATTCACCAGGCAAATATGTCAACAACTAATATTCAAACGACCACAGTATTAGGTTTGCTAAACAATCAAAACAAGCGAATCTACACGATGCAAAACTTAATACACCTATTTCAAATTAGAAACAAGGGGTGGGTGCATAATAGGGGAGGGCGTTGCGGCGCGCCGCGTCTCGTCCCGGATGCGTATCCGGCGGCGGCGGCGGTAGCAAGCAGCCGCGGCCGCGCGGAACGTCCCTTCCGCCGCACCAGCCACCCTCGCACCATTCAGCTTTTATGATGAATGAAAATAACGCCCCGGTTGATTCGATCAACACTTCATACAACTCGCTTGCCGGGCTGCAGTCCCACAATACTAGAGTAATTATAAATTGAATACAATGAAATATTCCAATTAATAGTACATGAAAACAATAAAGTATGACGAGAAGGTCTGCCTGCCTGATACATGGATCTGACTTTTGGAACCGCCTGAACTCTGAACAAACTTATCGAAGACTATTAGCATTAGCAGACTTTTCATATTGCTTTATTATTGCTTGGAAAAACTTTGATAACCTAAGCTCAATCAGTTAAGACTGGACAGATTATAGGGAGATGCCAGTACCACGTCATGTCAGAACATCAGGGCAGATCTGTATTGGAGAGCCGAAGTCAATGCACTCTTATATCTCAAGTTGTGAGATCACTTTCAGAAAATGCTATTTAAATTCACACTTTGCAGTGCGTTTTCACACTTCTTATTGGTTCTGAGTTCTTATCAGTATGTATTTTCGAATGCGTTATATCCCACGCGGAAATTGTAGAGATAGCTCGATATACACTTTGTTATATAATTCGTTTTTAAATCCTTATAAACATTACTTATAAAATACTCTTGTAAAATTATGTATTTCTCAATTTTTTTAACATAATACAATAACTTTGACTCAACGTATTGTTTGCTTGACATCTTCATGGTTACTTGGAAATCTATCGCATTTGGATTTTGCAAATTTGCTATAAATGTGACCAACAAGAAGTACAAAGCAATTTCAAATTTATGCCGTGAGTTGTGCGTTTACGATTATAGCATTTTAGCATTGATTTTATTGAACAATAAAATTATTATTATTTAAATAATAATAGCTTCTGATATCCTTTTTACACGACAATAATATTTTTGATGCCCCGGAACGGAAGTCAGATAATGATTTAGTGGCCCAAGTGTCGAAGTCGGATATCTAAGGAAATGTCACGTCATTCCACGAGTTAACTTAATGGGTTCTTTGTCTCGGCACTTTATCTATCACACTGGACTGGATGCTACTGAAATACCTACAAGTACAAATACGAAATTAAATTGTCGTAAACACATCCGGTGTCCGGTCATTAAGAAAAAAAAACATGATAGCTCTAAAGTTTTAATTTCAACCCTGGACTTTTTTCATGTATTGCTGAATTTTCTTGTAAAGTAGTGAACGTTGAAACAACTTTTATTCTGTCTGTGTGATACAATAAAATAAATTCTTATTTTGAAATATGTAACTGCTGATCATCTCGACTCGCTCATTGTGCCTCTTAAAATTTCTACAGAACTACCCACGAGAAATCCTAGTAACTATACGACTTGACTTTTTATAGAACTACACATAGTCATCTCACTCAGTGCTTAACATAAACTTCTTCAGGAGCTGTTTCGAGGTTAGGAATGTAATAAAAAACAAGCCCATAATCGGGTATAGTGCTGCTGCATTGAGCGGAAGCTTTTAAGTGATAAATTGGTCCCGGAACAGAGCGGCGCGTAAAATAATGATGGCTGCAGCGCAGCATGCGCGCTGCGTGCACCGTCTTAAGTGCATCGCTCTTTTTACCTGACTTACGGACGTTAATGCTTTTCAGGTATTTGTATGATCATTGCTGCCTCTTATTCCCTGCCAAAATACCGTCTGGTTCTCATTTTTTTATCAAATGGTTTCGTTATTTAACGGTTTTTTGTTTCTAAGTAAATTAAAAATAATTGCAAATGAGAACTTTACTGTTGTAGCAAGTACAAAAGTTTGCAATGAAAACAGCTACTAAAATCTAGGCTTATCGTTAAGTTTGATACACTTAGTTTGGACTTAAGAAGTAATTGTGTATGATAAAGACAATAAAGTTATAAAAAAGGCATAAAATGTTAATTAATGGTCTGTTGCGTACGCGGCGCTGCTGCCGCCTGTTCCGCCTCCGATTTATAAATACCGATCTATACCGGTCCGGCGCCGGATACGCCGGCTAGCCGCTCGCGAGTCCAGTCCGCGACATAACTCAATAAACGCCTTTTGATGTACCCACATTTATTGAGTCATTCGTTTCATTATCGCCGTGTGGGTTCGACGAACAGCTCGCTCCTCCGCTGCGCCACCGCGCCGCCCGCCTGATTATATGTATGACACTCATTATAATCCTAAGTGACGTAATGACAGCACACGTATTTAGAGGCACGGGCCATTTATCTAACTGAACGTTTTCGTAATAGAAAATGCAATGCCTCCTACGTACGTAGATACCTACGAATACTACCACTTTATGAAAAGTAGCATACAACGGAGAGCAACTCGAATCGTCGGCTGTCAGGATATTTTAGATCGGCTTGACTCCTTGGCGCTGCGTAGAGACTAGATATGTAGCCTCGCTCTGCATTCTCTATTCTATCGCATGTACTATGGGGAGTGCTCAGAGGCATTGTTTGGATTAATCCCTGCCGCCTCTTTTCGCCATCGCTCTACGCTCCAACATTTTCATCCCCATCACTTAGATGGTTGGCAGTCCACAACTGTGCGTTTCACTAGAAACTTTCTGCGTCGCACAACCAAACTGTGGAATGAATTGTCGCCTGCGGTATTTCCGGAACGATACGACATTCAAACCTTTAAGAAAAGAGCGTACTTCCATATCAAAGGCCGGCAACGCACTTGTGACTCCTCTGGTGTTGCGGGTGTCTATGGGCGGCGGTAATCGCTTACCATCAGGCTTTCCGACTGCTCGTTTGCCATCTCTACAATAAAAAAAAATCTTTAATGACTTACGTATATTGCTAAGAAAAACTTTTGGCTTTTCATGCAGAGTTTACAATTTAATAATAAATAACTACGGAGAATCCATTTTTTTTTTGTTCGATTGTATAGCTTGAGAAAAGTTGTTCAGTTTTATTGAGTAGTATCAGGGACTTAACTCTGGAAACATCTTTTGGCGCTTGCCGACGAATAAGTGACATTAAAACATAATATCTGTTCGCCGAATCACTTTTATTTAAAACATTATTAATAACTTTGTTACTTAAAGGTAGATGGGTCACTTCACGTTATAAGTAATTCTATCAAACCGAAATTAACAAATGAGATAAAGAAGAGAGCTAGAAAATTCGGTTCGCCTCGCTGATTTCGATGGTTAGGTTTAGCAGGCTATGATGGAGCTTCAAAGACTTATTTGGTTGTGCCAAGAGGACAAAGCTTTGTACTTTGTAGTACGACGCAGTCCCGTTGGTCTTTGACTTCTTCAACGAGCAGAGGAGCTGTTGACGGACATCAAATCGGGAGAGTGAAGCGAGCTCAAAAATTCGAAGCATCTCGTGGCTATCGTTAACTGCACGCCTGCTTGGTACTTTTTTGTATACATGTTTGCCTGCTTGCTGGCATACTTGCCGGCCTGCATGTTTGTGAAGCGATAAATTGCGAAATATTTTTATATGAAACACTACAAAACTAAGTATAAAAGACAGTGACAGATGTTGCAATTTTGACTACGTATAATAATAAACTTCGTCAAAAGCAGCATACTGTGTAATGAATGAACCATACAAAACATTAACTCGTTAATCATTCATAAATAAATAAAAAAATGCTACACAAACTGGTATGCTATGCTCAAGATAAACAATGTATCATGTCTCCATTGTTACAATAAATCGGAACACAATTTTGTCTTCAAAGTCTGTGTTTATCGCAGTGTTATTAAATATTTCTACCGAAGATGTTTCATACTGCATGCGTGTAAAAACTTTCACCTCTTGCTTGAATAAGTCGCCCACGCGCATGCGTGCTTGTCTTTATCATGCTCGCATCGAAGGACCGGTACCATACGGCTCCGCTAGCTATGTACTCATTAAATACCTTAAGTAATGTTCCCGCACGTATAACCTACCTACGAGGCTCAGAATAAAACTCATACATTCTAAAAGTATTTTCTTGTTTAGGCCACCGATCGATGTAGATAAATGCATCGCACTAGTGCTTGATCGTTTCCAATTTACGTTGAGCCAATTTAAAGTTTTATTAACCATTCCCTCGCGGGCGGTGCAGTTAATTAATGCATTTTATTGTTCCTACTGACAATTTGCATTCTTTGATAGGTGCCGCACCCCGCATCGGTCGGTCGGGAATCCCACCACGTGCGGTTTATTGTTGCTAACTTGGCAGAATTAACTTAGATTATTTATTGCGGTTCTCGGTACGAGCATCAATTAAAGCGCAGTCTCAAATGAGTCTGTTCTTTGATTTTGCGCCCAAGTTACAAGCCCCCTACTCGCATCTAGGTCTCAGCAATAAATATGTTGCCAGTCGAAAGCTGATATGATAACAATTGTAACTGTAGGAGTCAACGTAAATAAATACAAGTCTGATACTGATATCTCTTGACAGTTGACACTATCTCAGTGCTACTATATATACATATAATAATAATGCGTCAGTATGTATACTTAAACACTGACTCATGCTATGAATTATTTTTTACAGTCCATTCTTCGGCGAGGAGTTCCAGTTCGAGGTGCCCAGAAGATTTAGATACCTCTCCATATACGTGTTCGATCGTGATAAACATCTCAAGCAAGACAAGGTGCTCGGAAAGGTGGCTATCAAACGAGAGGACCTCCACCGATATAATAACAAGGATCACTGGTTCGCTCTGCGACCGGTCGACGCCGACTCAGAGGTGCAAGGGAAGGCACACATCGAACTCACACTCGAGGATTCGAGAAAACGGCTGCGGGTCGAACCGAAACCTCCAGACCCGGACCCGACCGCCGACAACTGCTCGACGAAAAGCAGAGCCAACAATCTCAGCAGGCTGTCGGAGTACTGCAAGGAGAGCATGAGGTTCGGCTCGTGCTCGAGCTCGACGAGCAAGAAGCTGCTGAGCGGCGCGGCGACGGAGCCGGCGCTGGCCCTGTCGCGCTCCGAGAGCCTGAAGGACCGCGCGCAGTGGCCGAGCCGCAGCAAGCCGCCGCTGCACGCGCGCTGCGAGCCGGACGCGTCGCCGTCGCCGTCGCCCTCGCCCTCGCCCGGCGCCGCCGACTACTGGTCCGACCCCGAGCGGCACTGCGCCGCGCGCGCCGGCCCCGACACGCTGCGCCTGCGCGTGCTCGAGTGCTCCGAGCTCACCACCAAGAACGGCCACTGCGACCCCTTCGCTCTCGTCACTCTGCTCTACTCGAACGGCCGCAGAGTGGAGAGGCGCACCAAGCCGAGAAAAAAGACTGTCAATCCGCAATTCGACGAAATATTTTGTTTCGATCTCGTCATGGAAGCCGACCCAAAAGACAAGGATGGCTCACAATCGGTAAGTTACTTTTCGTCGATCCTTTGTTCCGTTGCAAGTGGTTCTGTGTCGTGAGCGAGGCTGGTTTGTCGCGCAGGCGGGCGTGGCGTGCGAGGCGCGCGTGTCGGTGTGGCACGACGCGGCCACGCCGGTGTTCCTGGGCGAGGTGCGGCTGCAGCTGCGCCAGCCCGCGCCCGCGCCGCTGCGTGCCTGGTGAGCGCCACAACCGTTTGTTTGTAACGCGTATACTACGCGTTTTTTTATTTTAATTTATTTATTAAAGATTGGATTGCTTTTGGTAACATCTCACCTGATGTTAAGTGATGATGCTGTCGAAGATATACATCTACATACACGCAAGCTCAAATAGTACATGTTCACTCGCACCTTGAAGATTCGTAAATTATTCGAATCTCCTTGACCGTCCGCATAATAAACGATGATGCAAAGCGCTTAGTGCTAGGCTGAATATCTACGACATAAGAGTGGAACCTCTCCCTACGCCTGGGTCCGATGTACACTTTGAAAATTTGTCTTAAACCTAAAGATTTACAGTTTCAATTCACAGTGCTGGCTTTACAATACACTCTTCGATTAATTCTTCAATTTTCTTTCTTCTTTTAATACCCTGTTTTATCGATCACTAAATCGTTTAACCTCTAATGTTCACCAGGTTTTTCCTCACGTCCCGAGCGGGCGGGGCGCTCTCGCGCGGCGCGACGCCGCCCGGCACGCGGCTGTCCGCCGCCGGCAGCGCCACGCTCGGCTCGCTGCGGCTGCTGCTGCAATACACGGTGGACCACGTGTTCCCTATCGACCACTATAGGGGCCTCGAGGAACTGTTCTTGAGGAGTGTTCATCAGAAGGTGAGCTGCAATTGTTAATTTACGTGTACAAGTGAGTAGATAAAGTAGTGAAGTGACAAATAAGGTAACAGCACAGCTACGCAATGTTTGATTGAGGTTTCGTGCAACATTTAAGGATATGTCTTAGTTTAATTAACACAGTAGGCGGAATGTAATGGAATCGGTATTGTTACAATAAAGTTAGTCAAATTAGCCTTCTCCATCTCTTGAATGTTCTGGATGGATGGATGGTTTTTATCGGTATACAAGCATTCTTTTTATAAATCGATTAAAGAGAATGAAGAAAACATAATTGGTATACATATTCACTTTAGAATTTATTTTGTCATTTTGCAGTTTTCTACCTGTATATGCACAGTAATAGTTAAAACTATATTAAACTCGAGTGTATATTACTCTTGTTCCAGCCTATAACAGCGAGTGCGGTGTACATACTGGGCGAGATAGTGTCGAGCAAGAATGACGCGGCGCAGCCCCTGGTGCGGCTGTTCACGCACCATGATCTCATCGTGCCCGTGGTGAAAGAGCTCGCCCTGGCAGAGATATCGCAGCTCACGTGAGTTCCACTGCCACAGACAACAGGAAAGGCATAGTATCACTTGGAGGAACACTTGGCTATAGTATCGCATAATATAGCCAAAGGAAATATCACGATACAGGATCAAACTCTAGCCCTTATATCTTTATAAAGGTCCCCCTTGGATCCCAACGAATTCCCTGGATGCTACTGATTGTTGATAATAACAAAGTAATACTTACTGCGTGCTGAAAGAGTACTGAGTGTTAAATAAAAAATATCTTAAAACTTAACCACACTATATACACCAAGTGACAAGTTAGCACAGACTGTCGGGTAGTTTGTTAATACTTAATATCTCGTGTTAGCGATGTCAATGATACGTATTATTGATCTGGTGTGTTCTTTGTAAGTTAATTGCACGCTAATTGTAGTGCTGTTTGTCATCGAAAATTTTTCGTCTCTCCCGCAGTGACGCGACAACCATCTTCCGCGGTAACACCCTAGTATCCAAGATGATGGACGAAGCCATGCGTTTGAGCGGTGCCTCTTATTTACGTGCTGTCCTCCGGCCCACGCTAGCAGCCGTCTTGGCGGAGAAGAAACCCTGCGAGATAGACCCCGCGAGGGTCAAACCCTCGGCTGCGATCACAGCTAATCTTGCTAATCTCAAAGATTATGTGGAAAAGGTAAGCATGATTGAAGTGTTATGTGTTCGTACAGAATTATAACTGACCACCACATATATGCACCCCGCTCCCCCCCCCCCCCCCCCCCTAGAGGAGCGACGATATAAAACTTCTTTGCTGGCCACTATTATTTGATCTGTAGTTCTGATAGGAGCGTATCTTGTAAGCATTCAACGTGGTGTCAGACACGCTATAATGTGTCAGCCTAGTTCCTAAAGGTACATGCCGTGTACTATAATAACACTAATACCTAATTTGAAATATTTTATTTACAGTTATAGAAAAAAACAAACGTTTGTCATGTGTATTACCATCTCACACCTGTGCTGTCTTACCATACTTTATGAAATGCAATACAATACAGTTAAATACGAATGTTTGTAAGTGTGATATGTATCGACGTCTTTTTATTGTTTATGGATGATTAATACACATACGATAGTGCATATTTATGTGTTTACATACTTACTACCAACTTCTGTGCAGCTGACATACAGTTTCAATTAAATTCAATATACTTTATAGTTTCATCATAACTTAAGTAATATTGACCTTGCATCATAGTCGTCTCTGTTTGTTGTCCTTCAAGGCTTTTTTGTGCAACTACTTGGTTGGTTAGTACAACTTTTAATAACTGGGATATTATTACTAAAAGGTTTCTAGGTAACAAAAACCGGACCACAAAAACGGTGACTTCCGTTCATTAAACTCCATGCTTAATTTAAAAACAAAATTGAACTCTTCTTACAAAATTGGCTTATTTGTTGGCCAATCAATTTGTATGAAATGTTAAATTATTTTTGCGAACCCTGGGTCCCATAGAACTTGATCAGTTTCATGAGTAAGTAGATCACCTGTAAAAGATTCTAGGAGTGATCTTTAAGATCCTGCAATTATCATTTCATCGAAGAGAGCACCACGTTATTTCAGTGTCGACATATCAAAAAAGCTGTCTCTCTTTTTTTGTTGAAGTCTTCTGAAATTATTTATTCACTGCCCTAATATTCTATTCTATTTTTCTATTTGGCATTCCACATCTCATTGAAGGACTGATTTTGCCAATGTCAAGTGAAAAATGGGAGAATCTTCAATAAAAAAATGGCGAAACGCCAATGTCAAGTGAAAGACACAGCTTTAAGGGTGATGGGCACTTAAGGACGCTCCACGTGGTGGTTTGCTGCTGGAACTCGGAAACGGAGCTGTCTCCCGAGTTAAACCTCTTCTTATGACCGCTTATCACTGAATCGGAATCACAGCTATTTCTCCATCACAAAAATACACGTTGAGACTACTCTAAAACGGAAATAATAATAAAAAAACTCAGCAGACGTGTGCTCGGTACAAGTCCCGGTAACCGACCGTCCACTGCCCTACTAATCTCTATTCCAAACTTAATGATATGGGTGACAGCTGACAGCTGCGTAATTCTAGCGCTGAAAGACGATGATCGATTAACGACTTTATGAAAACGCTATAAGGTACATCCTCCTGTGGATATGTCACCCATATCATCAAGCTTGGAATAGAGTTTAATTTGTCCCTCGCCTCCCCCAGGTGTTCGCAGCCATAACGTGCTCGTACGCGATGTGTCCTCCCGTCATGTGCCAGCTGTTCGACGCGCTGCGCCAGTGCGCAGCGCGCCACTTCCCGCGCAACGCCGAAGTGCGGTACTCTGTTGTGTCGGGGTTCATCTTCCTGAGGTTCTTTGCGCCCGCCATTTTGGGACCGCGGCTTTTTGATCTCACCACCGAACAGATTGTGAGTGTCTTTGTTTAATTATTATTTTAATTTGTGTGTACTACTGAATAATGCCCAAAAATTATAGAATATTTTCTCATAATTACACTTAGTTATATTTAAAACTGTTTTCTTACATAACACCATAATACGGCTTAAAATGTGACGATTGAATCGTAGTCCTAGATAAAAAAAGACGATAAACACCTAAGTGTACTCGAAGCGACAACTGGATCACTTAACTGTGGAGGCACTTCTTTGTAACCTTCATCATCATCATCAGCCGAAAGACGTCCACTGCTGGACAAAGGCCTCACACAAGGACTTCCACACCGACCAGTCCTGTGCGACTCGCATCCAGCTGCTTCCCGCAACCGTCACCAGCCTTTCTAACCTTATCGA
This sequence comes from Coleophora deauratella, assembly GCA_958295455.1. Classification (NCBI taxonomy): domain Eukaryota; kingdom Metazoa; phylum Arthropoda; class Insecta; order Lepidoptera; family Coleophoridae; genus Coleophora; species Coleophora deauratella. The sequence goes on along the minus strand of OY282390.1, from coordinate 6,979,488 downwards.
TTAATTGTAGCCAAGAAATATGTTCCTGAAACGAATCCCTTGATCGTTGTATCCTCGAAAAACATTGGTCTGTTAAGTAACAAAGCGTAAAATAAAATAAATAAAAATAAAGCGTATTATCGTCCCGGCAGGACCCCCAAACGAACCGGACGCTGACGCTGATCTCAAAGACGATCCAGTCGCTCGGCAACCTGGTGAGCAGCCGCTCGGCGCAGCAGGTCTGCAAGGAGGAGTACATGGCCGAGCTGTACCGCGGCTTCTGCACGCCCAGACATGTCCGTTTATTTATTTATATTTAAAATTTTGTATTACGTACACCTTGTCCGGCTTGAAAACTTCTAACACGGGTTGGCCACCAGCCCCACAACGTCCACCAATCCGTACTTGGCCCCCATATGTGGAGTATGGCCTAACTTTCCCGAGCTATTGAAAGAGACACGTGCCCCTGCAGTTGGACGATATGGGATGTTAACTTATTACGTATACCAATTACAGTCGTTCAGACGTGATAACGTCATATTCCAGTTGCACGAACATTTTCGGAATTAAGTCAGTCAGTTGTGTTTGTTTTAAAGTTATTTTTTTTAAAGTTATTTTTTGTTTCAGGTGCAAGCTATCAAGCAGTTCTTAGAAATAATCTCCACTACTACAGATACTCAGAATAATAATGTCCAAGAAACACCAGTGCTCCTCAAAGAAGGGTGAGTTGTGTTTTTAAAATTGTATAGTAGAATAAGAATCACTATACAAATTAACATAGTATTCAGTCACTAATTATTAAGTAATCCACTGTTTGTGTGTTTATGCTTCGTTATGGACAGATACGGGTATGTATTTCAGTAAAACACTTAGTATTGATTGTTTTTTTAGACAGTATTTTATAACAACATTTATAATATTAAGGAAACTAGACATCCAAAAAGCGCGCGAATTCGAGTGAAACCGGAGCTAACCTAGTGCGATACCACCACCCACCACCACAGCAACTTTGTAGTTAGATAATCATTTTATTGTATTGCACGTTATTTATTTATTTATCGTGTAAGATGACAAAAGGCTGAAGAGGTAGGCACCTGCACGGGTAGCATAAGGGCGTAGACAAAGCTGTTTGTCGCGGCAAACGCGAGAAAACAGCTCAGTAGTATCTTTCATTAGCTTAGTGTTAGAACGGAACAAATGCTTTTAAAACTCGCGTCGCGCGCGAGATACGTCGTCATGCTACCGGTGCTAGTAGGCAAAAAGTGTAATGTAGTTAGCAATTTAGAAATCTATATTCTTTATTCGTATATTAGTTTTTATACTATATCAATTCGAGCCTTCTCGTATTTACTGTACATTACAACTTGTAACTTAAAATATTTAAGTGAATAGTGATTAGCTTCTTACGCTTCACTATACAGACGGATAGACTAGGGTCATTCTATGTGTGCCTATTGTCGCAGCACGATGATCAAGCGGTCGGAGGGCGTGCGCGGCGGCGGTCGCGGCTCCCCGCGGCGGCGGTGGGCCCGCGCCGCGCACCACGCCAAGCGGCGCCACTTCACGCTCACCAGGTAACAAGGAATAAGCCCGCCTTTGCCAACTTGGTGCCGCTGCATTCTAGAAGACCGTAATTGAACCGACATTTTGGCTGACTTTTCAAGTCTTTTGTTTGAAAAGCGAACAATCGGATGCTTAATTGCTTAGTCATGAAAGAATAACACGAAGTAATTAGATTTTTTATCCGCCCCAATTGTTATGCAAACAGAGCAGTTTTATGAATAAAACCTCTGCCATTTATTCCTTTTTTTAGCCACTAAAGGGCACTAGAAATGTTAGTTATATTTCCTACTTGTTTTCTCTTCGCTTAATCAATTAAATCGCCTAAATTGTCATAACTATTATTTGTTTAAAACCTTTGTAAATTAAACGAGTGTTTCGCTGTCTAAAATGGCTGGTTTTAAGAAAGTGATTTCCTGTGTTAGTACTGATGGATAGTTGTCTTTGAGATGAGGAATAAAAACAGTCAATTGTCGCCCCGCAGCGGCGAGCTATCATGGTCGCGTTGCGGCGCCAAGACGGCGGCGCACCGGCTGGCTCTCTCGGGCGTGCTGGCCGTGGTGCCCGTCGACTGCCCGCCCGCCGGCGCGCCGCTCGACGCCAACAACATCTTCGAGATCGGTGAGTCTGCATTGTCTGTTAAACTTAATAGCTTCAGAGTATGCACTGAAAATTCGTTCTATATACCAGCTCAGGAAAAAAAGTCACACGCCTTTGTACATAATTAAAAAAAACGTTATGTTGTATATAAACTTTCTTGTACAATAAAGAGTTTACAAACGAAAAAACAAAGCGTGGCCGTTCCAATTGTTAAATGTGTCGTGTAAGTGAATAAATGTTATATCTATCTATCTATCAATTATTGTCTCATTGAGCCATATCTGACCGTACAGAATCCTTTCGCATCGCCGCCGGTGCGCTACGGGTAAATGCGATTCCGTGCAGCCAGATATGGTTTAACCCTAGCCCTCATCGCCCACGACATCATAATTACGATAAATCAAACACGATCCAACAGCGTGTGTGTTGTATTGTCGCAGTGCACCGCGAGCGCGTGCTGTTCGTGCAGGCGAGCAACTGCGTGGAGCGCGCCGAGTGGGTGCGCCTGCTGAGCGCGCTGTGCCGCCGCTCGCCCGCCGCCGCGCCGCACACCGGCCACTACGACGCGCGCTGGACCTGGTACACGCACACTGTCGCACGCCCACGCCCATCCTGTCACTACACACACCACATCCTGAAACGAAATATATTTTCGTACTCACTATAATAGCATTGTGATAATAGTTACACGAAACGTCGACAACGACTCGTTCGAAGCATAAAATTCCTCAAAGCGCGGACGAACGCTGTAGAGGCAATTATTTTTGAATGTTGAGCGGACTCCGGTGACACGGACACTCACCTCCCTGTACACTACACTCGTACTTTCTAGCTACACGAAACAACGACTAAGACTCGTTCAAAACACAAAATCAAATCCTTCTAGCGCGATCGAACGCAGTCGAGGTTTTGATTACTAGAAGACTCCGGTGACATCCATGGATGTATCCCTTTTATTCCACACATCACCCCACTCACTGTACACTGCACTCGTACTCTCTATTCACACGAAACAACAACTCCGACTGATTCAAAGCACAATATCAAATCCCTTCAGCGCGATCGAACGCAGTCGAGGCTATATTTTTGATTGCTAGAAGACTCCGGTGACACCCATTTGATGTATAACTTTTATTCCAGCTGCGGTCGGCTGGAGGCGGAGGCGGAGGGGTGCGGCGGCGGGGGCGGCGGTGGCGGGGGTGGGGGTGTCGGCGGGGGCGGGGGCGGGGGCGAGGTGGAGGCGGAGTGGGCGCGCGGGGGCGGCGGCGCGGCGGCGCTGGCGCTGCGGCTGGACCCGGCGCGCGACCTGCAGCGCCTGCACGCGCTGCTCGTGAGCAACTCGCACCGGCTGGACGACCGCCTGCATGGGAAAGTGCCCGGTAAGTCGCCACATACTGCCCCAAACTGCCTTAGAAGTTTTACACTCTTAGTTCCGACCCATTCCCATCCCCATTTTACCTTATTTCTTTGCACTAAAACCTTTCCGGCTGCTCCAAGGTCCTCAATCTGTTTATACTGCACCACCCTGCCCTCGAAGCTTCACTAGGATTCTCAGTTCCGATCTACTCCCCAGGCCCCATCTTGTTTCTTTGGACTCAAACCTTTCCGGCTGCTTCAAGGTCTTCAGTCTGTTTATACTGCACCACTGGGGTCCCTGAGCTTCTAGGACTCCCGCTTCCGATTTACTCTTCAGGCCCCATCTTGTTTCTTTGGTCTAAAACTTTTCCGACTGGTCCAAGTTCCTAAGTTTGTGTATATTGCGCCACCCTGCCCTTGCCACCTGAGCCCCCCTCTTCCGATCTACTTCCCAGACCGTGTTCCATCCGAGATCATAGTTTCCATGTTCTAAACTGCTCCTAGACCCTCGCCCACTCCCTCGCGCGCTCCCAATTTCAATCAAGTGCCTCAGCCGAGCCGCTCTCAGAGGGTTCTGGCTCTGTTCCTACTACCCCTGGCTACTGGCTATGATATCCGAGTGTAACATAACACTCCGGTGTGTGTGTCCACAGAGGCGCTGCCGGCGGAGGAGCGCGCGGCGGCGGCGGCCACGCTGCGCGCGCTGCAGGAGGTGATGTTCGACCTGGAGCACCGCCACCGCACCTACCGCCGCTCGCTCGCGCGCGAGACCAAGTACGGCAGCAAGTGAGTGACACCCCGCCCTTGTGCTTCTCTGTCATTATATGTCGTTCAACTTCATTGTGATCATACATACGGCCGAATAGTTTTTGGAAGTTGCCTAACATATGGTTTTGTCGTCTTCAGACAAGCTCCGATCGGCGACGACAACTACCTGCACCTGGCGGGCGCGGCGGGCGCCGTGGAGGGCGGGCCCTTCCTGTGGCGCACGTGGCGCTCGCCCGACGTGGACCTGGACGGCAAGTGCCTGCCGCTGCTGTCGTCGCGCGAGCTCGCCTCCAGCTGCGAGTCGCTCAAGCTGGCCCGCCACGCGGACGAGCGCTCCTCGGGCAAGTCGAACAAGTCCGCGGGCAGCGGCTACCTCACCATGTCGTGTTTGAAGCACGAGCCCTCGGAAGATAGCGACGCGGAGCGGCCCGCGCGCCCGCCCAAGCCGGCGCGCCTGTCGCCCGCGCCCGCGCCCGCGCCCGCGCCCGCGCCCGCGCCCTGCGAGTACGTGCACGTGGAGCCGCGCCCGCCCGAGCGCCGCGCGCGCCCCGCCTCGCTGGCGCCCCTCGCGCCCCTCGCGCCCCACGCGCCCCACGCGCCCCACGCGCCCGCCGACCGCCACACGCGCTGCAAGGAGTACGAGCTCATGTCCAACTTCATGAGCCACGCGCGCCCCGAGGACGCGCCGCCCGCCGTGCCGCCGCGCGCGCGCCTCTCCCCGCGCCCGCCGCCCGCGCCCGACTCCTCTCCCTCCCCGCCCTCGCCCCCCTCCCCCGCCGCCCCCGCCACCGCGCCCGACGCCGCCTCCACCGACGACAGCCTGCTGGACGAGCTGCAGCGCGACTACTGCGTGCTGCGCGTGTGCGAGGACGAGCCCTCCGCGCCCGCCGCACCCGCCGCGTCCGCCACACCGCCCGCACCGTCCGCGCCCGGCGGCGGGGAGGACGCCGGCGACGAGGACGAGTGCGGCGTGTTCACGCGGATGAGCGTACAGCGCAAGTCGAATCCGATCAAGACTCAAACGAGCGTGACGAAGCCGCTGAAGACCTCGAACTCGACGTCGAACGTGCACGAGACCGGCACGACGACGTCCCGGCCGCTCGCCGAGCGCCTCACGCCCTTCTTCCTCAAGAGGAAGTCGAAACAAACCGCCGAGGAGGGCAAGCGGCCCGCCGAGGAGGGCCCCAGCAAACACAACTTGATCGGGCGGCTAACGCCGCGCTTCGGGCAGTCGCGGCTGTACGCGCGCGGCCAGTCGCTGGAGCTGGCGCCGGACGCGCGGCGCCGCATCGAGCGCTCCGCCACCGCCGTCAACCTGCCCACGCGGCCCATCAACTCCTCCGTGGTGGCCAACCTCAAGTTTCTGAGCCTGCACCGGTACGGTGCGCCGGACGACGTGCAGTGCCGCGGCTTTGTGCGCACGGACGAGGACGCGCCGGGGGCGGCGGGCGCGGCGGGGGCGGCCGCGGGTGGGGGGGGCGCCGGGGACGCGGCGGCCGCGGGCGCGCGCCCCGCCGACCCGCCGGAGGGCGCCTGGCGGCCGCAAGCCTCGCTGCTTACCGCCACCAGTGACATCCGCCTCTGAACGCTCTTATATCCGGGTTAGAATGACTAAATCTTTAAGGTTGTAGCTATTTATTATTCTATATTTTTCGAACTCCTTTTTCGCTGACCTGAAGCGTGTGCCTCCTCTAGTTGTAAAATAGACTCTGAGAAAATACTATTTTAAGTGTATCATATTTTATTAGTGTAATTATGCGATAGCTTAAATACTCAGTAGGTGCCAAGTATTGTGCGACTTCGCCGTCGTGGCGGCGCACTCTCATTCCTGTAGCACAATTATTTTGTGAATTTTACTACAAGATACATTTTTTCGTATCTCTTAATAAAGTTTATATATAACGCGACATGTATAATTTGAATACTTCGATCTGTCATAAAATAATTATTGCGTGAGTTTATGATAGCTTTTGATGCGATAGCGAATGATACATCAATTTGTAAGGAATTGTCAAGTGTTGTGATTTAAATTTATCTCTCACGTTTTGCACAGTTTCTGAAATAATCTGTGTCTCCATCATGACGTGTACTTAAATTTTGATATTATCTATGTCTAGTACAATTTTAAATTTTTGCTAAACTTAACGTAGTTAATTTATTTGTAATTGTAATATGAATTCGGCTTTAGGATCGTGATAACGCCGGCCTTCATGAAACACCATTACTTAACTGTGATTCATGTTTAAATAAAAAAAACTCAATATTCTTTTAAGTCTAAAATATGTATATTATAGTAAGTAACGTTAGGGTAAGTTCACAATAAAATGCGACGCGGAGTGACATAGTTTAGTGAAAATTATAGAAATAGGCTCGGGCGGTGGGCGTTTTGACTTCGCGATGCGCAGCTCAGCTACCCGTGTCGTGAGAACACTTAACTTTTTCAAGCATCTTCACGACGCGTCCTTGGGAACTGACTCTAACTGCAGTCAATTGTAATAAATATACAAATCGAATATTCATACCGAAAGTCGTAATTATTTCTTGTAAAATCGTTCATTTATCTAACAATCAGTAGATTTAACTCTAATTACAAGACACTTTTTAATTAGATTTTTATTAAGTTGTTCTCCTCTGATATTGAGGAGGATTTTGATTTAACTTGTAGAAAGAATAAAAATAATGTACAAAATAATATTTCATAAACCATAAAATATACGTTATTTATTATGCCTATTTTCATTTTTGTTAATAAATTTCACAAGTTATATTTCACATTTCTGTATGTATCATTTTGTAGTAATCATGTTCAGTCACATCAGATCTCATAATGGTATCTTGATTCAATTTTTTTTATGTCACGAAGCACCTCAAGGACCTACGATTTTTTATCCACAATCAAGCCCTTGGTATCATTTCACGTGGTGGTAAGTGATGATGAGAGATTCCCCAACGCAATCGGGAACCCGATGTTATTAACATTGATGTTTGGTGGCACGATGATAGATAAGATGGTGCTTGCCAGGCGGGTTCGGAAAATACCCTATCACCAACCAAAACCGAGTCGTACAAAGTTGCATCCTGCCGGGATCAAACCCCTGACCTCCTGATGTAAAGCAAAAAACCGTTGCCTCGTGCTCCTACTAAAACAATTGTCCGCGCCTCTGTTGTCCCCCGTCTGCTGAGCACCTAAATACTGTTCCAAAACCGAGCCGAGTGAAACCGAGGGTAACCGAATGATCACGACAGTTCTCCGTCGGGATTTTGGAACGCTTTCATGAATGCGATTTTCACTCTGATAAGTGCGATTTGGCAGACACTGCAGACCGAAGAGATATAACATTTCACTGCTGCAGACACTGCTTCAAGGGGAAAGAACTCCAGTCTTACAAAATTGACTACTACTCGTTAACTTGTAAAGCCTACTTAGCTGTGATAGTTAACCTTTTAACTTCGTTGTATATGCTACTGCCATGATTTTATTCTTCATTTCTAGGAACAACCGTTTAGCTGGCGGTGGGGGGGGGGGGGGACCAAAACAGACTCCTGAACCGAAAAATGGTTTTCGCAAACCCACAATATTTTTGAAAGACCTATCCAACGACATCCCACACCATGGCATGGTCTACAAAAAAAAATCATCACAAAAATTCATGTGTAGGGGAGGTGCCCAGATTTTTTTTTTTCAAGATTTTATTTTTATTTATAAGATACTTTATCGGCGTGATTAATATGTATATCCGTGCCAAATTACAGCTCTCTAGTACTAATAGTCTCTGAGCTAAGCCGCAGACAGACAGACAGACGGACATGACGAATTTATAAGGGGAACCCTTGTTGACTACGGAACCCTACTAAAGGATCACATTTTGTTCTTAGGTACTAAAGTAATTTGTAATTTCTTTACATTGAAAGTAACTAAAACAATCAATAATCAGCCTTATCATTTGTAAATAAATTATAGGTAGGTCCTAGGTTCTGCGAGATATCGCGAGTCATGAGTGTCCGCGTGAGTCACATGCGCTTTCGTTTGACATATTTTGGCGGGGCGGGGTTATAACAAAAGGACAGGCCGGACTTGCTTAGATTTGGCCGGATACGACTGTAAAAAGCCGAACATGTTCGGCTAAAGCCGGACACCTGGCAACCCTAGCCCTGTCAATTTCATCCATCTGCCAAAAGATCGTAGACAGACTGTATCTATAAAAGGTTGTTTATAATGTGACATTATGCACTAAGCCACGATAGCCTAGTGGATAACACACCGACTTTATTAGGGGTGTCGGTTTGATCCCCAGGGCACGTACGTTCCACCGAAATATGGTTTTTAATATAATTTATATTTCATGAGTTTCATGACGGTATTTCAAAAAAAATCTAAAAACAGTAATGTTTCAGTAACCATACATTTTTGACCCCTGATTAACTGGACTTAATTTATTGCAAATGACCTCTATTAAAGTTTTTAAATGAAATAGTCCTTCATATTAGTAATTAGATTATTTATTGTTCACATAAACAGATACAACGCAATTACACTTAGTCCGCCATATTCACAGAATCAAGGAGTAGAATAACTTTTTAAATAGTGCTTGACACATACCATAGTGTTGTGCTACTGTATTCGATTTTATCGTTATTCTCAACACTCCTCCTCGAATGAAAATTGTATACAAAATTGAATTCGCAAAAACATAAGTAGCACAATACAATACAAAATAAAATTTTAATTAAAGTCTCGGTAAGTCATGGTCACCCTACTTTTTGGTCACCCTACTCTTACAGCTTATTATTTCTAATTCACAAAATTATTTTAAGAACACAATACTATCCTCAAATTAAATTCTTAGACACATGTTTAATATATCAAACTTACACAAAGTAATAAAAGAAATTAAGTTTCATTTCCATTACAATTAATACAGAAAATTATTTGCCAACTTATAAAATTTCTCTTTACACAAACTTTTAGTCATGATGTCAGCAATATTATCATTAGTGTTTACATAGTCAATAGTTATAATTTCTTTGTCAATCAAGTCCTTTAGAAAGTGGTATTTTATGTCGATATGTTTTGTCCGTTTCGAATTTTCATAGCTCTTAGCCATAGCAATAGCTCCTCTGTTGTCAACTAAAAGAATAGCTGAATCGTCATGTCCCAGGTGTTTTCTTATTCCTTTCAGGTTTACCAATTCTTGAGTTGTAACTGCAGCGGCTACATATTCTGATTCTGCTGTAGACAATGCCACACATGGTTGCTTCTTGGAATGCCAAGCGACTACATTTCGTCCTTGCATTATGACAGCTCCACTAATACTTTTCCTATTTGTTCTATCACCTGCCCAATCGGCATCAGAGTATCCTAGTAATTTTCCATTTCTTTCTTTTCTATAAATCAATCCTTTAGACTTTGTTTCTTTCAAATATTTTATCACTCTTTTTGCAGCTTTCCATAATTGTTCATTAACATTATCTAGATATCTACTTAGGTGTGACACTGCAAATGTCAAATCAGGTCTTGATGTAACTGACAAATATAGTAAACTTCCGATTAGTTCTCGGTATGGTACATTCAATCCTTGTATATTTTTGTCCGTCTGTACATGAAAATTAACTTCCATCGGTGTCTTTATTCCACAGCAATCTTTCATATTGAATTTTTCCATGATCTTGTCTATAAATTTAGTTTGTCTTATTATCAATGTATCTTCATTTCTTTCTATTTCCATGCCTAAAAATCTTTTCATTTCTCCTAGTTCTCTCGCTTTAAACTCTTTCTTCAGTTCTCTTATAATCATTTCACTTTCTCCTACTAGTATGATATCGTCCACATATATCAGCATCCAGCAATTATCTTTGTAGTATAGACAGTAATCATATTCTGAACGTTTGAAACCATTTTTCTTTGCAAATTCATCTATTGTATTGTTCCAACATTTAGGTGATTCTGTTAATCCGTATAAAGCTCTTCTTAATTTCAATATTTTCCTCTCATTATTTTCTGTACCTTTAGGTGCTTTTATATATACTTCTGACTTTAAGTGTCCATTCAAAAATGCTGTTGGAATGTCCAGTTGTAATATTGGTTGATCTTCTTGTACTGCTTTTGAAATTAACATTCTTACCGTTGTTTGTCTTGCTACTGGGGAATACATGATATCCAATTCATCATCTCTTTTTTGTTGATATCCTCTTACAACTAGTCTGGCTTTCTTTGTACCGTCTTCTTTCACTTTAAAAATCCATTTCGTATCTATTGGCTTCTTATTTTCTGGTATTTCAGTTTCTTCCCATGTCTCCAATTGTTTCAATGCTTGTAGTTCTTTGTCTATTGCTTCTTTCCATTCTTTGTTAGTTACGGCTTCTTCATAAGTTTGTGGTATTTCCTCTTGTTCTTGTGTCATCATACAATATGACAAATATGTTTCATATTCTGTTAAGTAGTTAGGTTTCTTTACTTGTCTTCCTGATCTTGTGTACTCCTCCTGACTATTAGCTTCATCATTCTTTTCTTCTTCATTTTCTGAATCTTTCTTCTCTAATATTTCTATGTTTTCCTTTTCTCTTTCTTCTTTATTTTCTTCATGTATTCTTCTGTTTTCCTTAACTTCTTCTATAATTCCTACTTCTTCTATTCTTCTTTTCTCACATTTTTCCATAGATTTTAGATTGTCTTCACTTTCATCTGAATTAACAGATATCATTATTTCTTCATTTTCCTTTGGATTCTCATCAAAAATAACATTTCTTGCTACTATTATTTGTCTTTTTTCTTCATCCCATAACTTGTATCCTCTTGTAGAATATCCAACCATCATTAGTTTATTTGCTTTTGGATCTAATTTTTGTCTTAACTCTTTAGGTACATGATTGTAGGCAGTTGCCCCAAAAGGTCTCATATTTGACACGTCCGGTTTATATCCATAGAACAATTCACTTGGAGTTTTGTCTTTGTTGTAAGTAGGACTGCGATTCGTTATATATGCAGAACATAAAACGGCTTCACCCCACAGGTCTTTCGATACATTGGCATCTATCAGCATAGTCCTAGCTTTCTCCATCAATGTTCGATTCATTCTTTCCGCTACACCATTCATTTCTGGATTGTACGGAACGGTGAACTGCATAACAATCCCTCTCTCATCACAGAAACGTCTGAAATCATTTGAAACATATTCTCTTCCGTTGTCACATCTCAATTTTAATAAGTCACAGTTAAAATGTCTTGTCACATAGTTATAATAATGTCGGAATTTGTCATACACCTCAGATTTATTCTTTATCAAGTAGATTATTACAAAATGGGTATAGTCATCAATAAAAGTCACTATATAGGTATATCCATCCCAAGTCATTGGTGTTATCGGTCCGCACACGTCAGTATGAACTAATTCAAGTGGTTTATTTGCCCTATATCCTTTTCTATTAAATGGAAGTCTAGTCATCTTTCCCATGATACATGGTTCACATATTTGTTCCTCTAATCTATTTACATTGAGCCCATTTACCATATTTTTATTTATTAAAATATTTAAACCACTCGTACTCAAATGACCATAACGTCTGTGCCACAAATTACTATTAGGTTCTGTTAAGTTACATTCAATCTTTTCATATTGGAAATTTACCACATACAACAAATTTTCATTATTTCCAACAATTATTAATTGACCACTTGCATTATAGACTTTTACACCTCCATATGAAAATACAATCTTACATCCACTTTGTTCCATTTTTAATACAGACAATAAATTTTTCCTGAGCTCTGGTACGTAATAAACATTTTTAATTGTACATATGTGTGTTTTATTATTGACAATTGACTTTACCTTCATATTTCCTATACCTATGGCCTCCAATGACACTCCATTCTTAGCAGCTGATATCTTTTTAGGTTGTTTTAACTTTACATATTCATAGAAAAAATCTTTATTGTTTACTAGGTGATCTGTGCAGCCTGAATCAATACAAAAAACTATATTACCATTATTTTCATAAGAAACACTATTTTCAGAGTTACACATAAATGCATTATTGGTATCATATTGTCCTTGCCTTTGACTTTGTCCTCTTTTGTTGAAACTTCCTCGCTGCGGATTATGAGATGGTCCTGAAAATCCCCGACCACGTCCATGGTGTCTGCGATCTTGAAATGCTTGTTGCCCTCTAAATCCGTGATGATTACCTCTTTGTCCATATCCTCTTTGTCCATATCCTCCTCTCATTGCACGGCACTGGTACTTCTTGTGGCCTTCTTTTCCGCATACATAGCACAAAAATGCATTCTGGTACATAGCATTGTTATCTCCACCTCTTCTTTCATTTTTCTTCCTTTTCTCCTCTTCTCCTAGCAATCTATCTTTCACCATTTCCAATGTCAGGTTAGGTAGCGTTTCCAATGTTGTAACTATAACCTCAAACGATCTAGGCATTGACAGCAATATAAAATTTATTTTTTCTTCTTCAGACAAAGGACTGCCAGCGTCTCTTAATTGATTAAAAAGTTCAGTCATCATTCTAAAATGTTCAGATAAATCCGATATTTCCTTATACTTCATATCCGAGAGCTCTCTCCGGATATACAGTTTGCTTCTGATTCCTTTGTGCATGAATTGTACTTCTAAGGCTTGTAACATTTCATAGGCGGTATTTTTCTCTTGTATATAATGTAAATGACTATCTGCAATACATGCGATTATGATGCTTTGCGCTTTTGCGTCTTTTCTTCTTACTTCAGTATCTGTTTTTCCTTCACTTCTCATAGAACAGTAGTTTTCATTTTCGATTGCTTCCAAACAATTATTTTCCCGTAGTACACTTTTTATTCGAAATTTCCATGTCGAGAAATCTGATCCACAAAATGGTTTTATATTGTAATTGCTTTTGCTATCAGCCATTTTTGCTAAAAACTTATTCTCGTTTTGTTTCCACTTTTTCTCTAACTTTCTTTCACTTATCACTTTCCGCTTTCTTTAATTTTTCAGCCACCAACCACGGACTGCTACCATATTAAAGTTTTTAAATGAAATAGTCCTTCATATTAGTAATTAGATTATTTATTGTTCACATAAACAGATACAACGCAATTACACTTAGTCCGCCATATTCACAGAATCAAGGAGTAGAATAACTTTTTAAATAGTGCTTGACACATACCATAGTGTTGTGCTACTGTATTCGATTTTATCGTTATTCTCAACAACCTCTAAGTATAACCCCCTTGAAGGATCACGTCGAATTACCAATCATCATTCTGTATACTACCTATTTGGTCAGGGGACTTTTTGGCGGGAACTTGTAGCAACAGTTTGTTAGTTTTCTTTTATTATCCGAAAAAATAGATGTCGTGGTTTTTAATGCATAATATTGATAGTGTATTGTTCAATAAAGTACCATTGAAGTGTCTTATATGTTGGATAATGAAATAAAACTTTGTAGACTGTGTTTCGAGTGCTCTCAAGAAGTCCATGAAATCTTCATCAAAAGTGCTATCATTTTGTTGAAGAATAGAAAAAGTTAAAGACGAAAGAAATGGCTTTGGCCTTAATAAATTTTTCTATGAAAACGAAGAAATACGGAAGAAATGGCTTTTGGCCTTTATAGAGGGTGCCCCAAAACTAATGCGACAAATTTTGGCCGGTGATAGCTTTGATCAAGACCTATCAAAATAATGAAACATATGTTCAGCAAAAGTTTATGGTTTTCGAGTTATACCAGATTTAAAAAAAATTGAAAATTACTACCTTGCGGTGGGTCTTTTGAGTTTTTGTTATAAAAAACCACTGAATTTGTATTTTCATTTCCATTAAAATATTGTTGATTAGTGTCTCTACTCGAATCTACTATTTATTCTGCAAAAAAATTAAAGATGCCATCAGAAATGCACCATCAATTCAAGAAAAATCTTTAAACATATCCGATAATGAAACTTTAAACATCGGCGACGTAAAAAAAAATTTTTCAATGATTTTGTCTCACATGCTATAAAAAAATCCTTATTTCATGCCCATTTTATAAATGTATAATACTTGGATATTTTCCTTGCAAACATTGAATTAAATGCTATTTTTGACCTGATTTAAAAAAAATCTTTTATTCGAGGTTTTTCAAATATTCATTAGATTGATTAAAATAGAAAGGAGATCGTGTGTGTATTCTACAAAGTCAAAGTAACTTTCTACCTGAGATAAAAAAAAACCGGCCAAGTGCGAGTCGGACTCGCGCATGAATGGTTCCATACCATCGTACAAAAACTCCAAAAAACACGTCTCTTGTATGGGGACCCCATTAATTTTAAAATATAATTTTATTTTACTATATCTTTAGTGACTATAGCAATACAAACTCTGTGAGCATTCATTTAAATCGCAAGAGTAACAGAGCAGCGGCGACACTGTGTCATAAAAGTACCCTAATCGGAGACAACTGTTCTATTAGATTTTGAATAAACCCAAGCTACTGTTTGGCAAACTGCCTGGCCGAAGTAGACAAGACGAAGACGTTGTTTTGGAAGAAAGACGGAAAAGTGGCGGCAAAATGTTTCTTTTTTAGGGTTCAAAGTTTAAAGGCCAACGGGACCCTATTATTGTACTAAGGCTCCGCTGTCCGTCCGTCCATCCGCCTGGCTGTCTGTCTGTCAGCGGGCTGTATCTAATGAACCGTAATAGGTAGACGATTGAAATTTTATAGTGTGTATTTCTGTTGCCGCTATAAAAAAAATGATAAAAATAAATTAAAGGGAGCTCTAGAAACGTGTTTTTGGGTGGTTTTGGCTCGATTTTAATAATAGCAAGAGGTAGACTCTTGATTGAAACGCTCACAAAGTTTGTAATACTATAGTCGCTAAAAAATAAAATAAAATAATATTTAAAAATTAAAGGGGGTCACCATACAAGAGACGTGCTTTTGGAGTTTCTTGTACGATGGTACGGAACCCTTCATGCGCGAATCGAACTCGCACTTGGCCGGTTTTTTCTTTTTTTTTATCTCAGGTAGTAAGTCACGGTGAGGTGACCTTGTAGAACACACACATGATCTTCTTTCTATTTTAAATTAATCTAATAAATATTTAAAAAACCTCGAATAAAAGATTTTTTAAATCAGCGCGTTGAGGTCAAAAATAGCATTTAATTCAATGTTTGCAAGGAAAATATCCAAGTATTATACATTTATAAAATGGGCATGAAACAAGGATTTTTTATAGGATATGAGACAAAATCATTCAAAATATTTTTTTACGTCGCCGATGTTTAAAGTTTCATTATCGGATATGTTTAAAGATTTTTCTTGAATTGATGATGGCATCTTTAATTTTTTTGCAGAATAAATAGTAGATTCGGGTACAGACACTAATCAACAATATTTAAGTGCAAAAGAAAATACAAATTCAGTGTTTTTTTTATTAAAAAAACTCAAAGACCCACCGCAAGGTAGTAATTTTCAATTTTTTTTTAAATCTTGTATAACTCGAAAACCATAAACTTTTGCTGAACATATGTTTCGTTATTTTGATAGGTCTTGATCAAAGCTATCACCGGCCAAAATTTGTCGCATTAGTTTTGGGACACCTGTATACGACAGAAGATTTTCAACAGACTAGGCTGTATGGCTCTGATCCTTTGCCTTCCCCATCTCGGATGAAATAAAACAAAAAATAACTCTTTGGTCAGGGCGGACTTTTTGGCGGGAACTCGTAGCAAGAGTTTGTCGGTTTTATTTTATTTTATTTTATTTGGAAGATTAACAGTCAAATAACAAGATTCTTTTATTATCCGACACACATAACATAATAGATACCGTGGTTTTTAATGCATAATATTGATAGTGTATCATCGACGTAGAATCAAATGGACGACGGGTCTAGTACATAATTCACGAAAAAGGCGTCCGCAGTTAACCTATACACACCTAGTTACATGCATAGAAACAACACATTTGCATTTAGATCGTGTGTCAATTGCATTACGGTTGGTTTTGTTTGCAACAATTTATCACCATACGAAACTCCGACTGGAACGTACTTCACCTTACGCAGCTTCGAGTGAAGACAGAGAAGTAATGGAGTAGCTTTCACTTAAAATGTTTTTTTTGTTGGCTATGTTTTATAAGTATTTTTTATTTTTGCAGAATCTTGTTTATTTTTTTTATAACAAATACAGAAACACGCTTAAATATGAATATACAGGGTGAAAATGATTCGAGCAAACAAAGTGGATTTTTTTCGGAACAAAGTAATCCTCTCGTCACGATTCGGCTATAATGTTTTCCCATAGTGCACAACGTATAGGATCTCGGGGAAAGCTAAAATAAATAAAATATTTCATGTAATAAAAAACAGTAGTAAAAAGTGACAAAATATTTTAATAAGAAACTTTATACTTGAAAGCGACTATAAAATTTTTGTTCCAAAGTTGTGATGTTCGAAAGTTCGCTCATGGAAATCAAACTAAATGCGTAATTCAAATTAAAATAAACTACTGTGTTTCTTAGCAAAACAATACTTTAAAATGATAAAGCAAAAGTTTACTTAGCGGAAATATGATACTCCATCCTGTTTTTTCACTTTACTTGAATAGTTTTTACAACTTTTCACGACGCAGTACGCCATTTTGGACGTGCAGTCAGCCGGCCGACCAAAATAAGACTGGCGCGAAATTAGACCTCTTTTTGCGTTTTCCTACTCTTTTGATTCGGACACTTTTGAGCGCTGACCCGAAGTCCATTGTTTCTACGTCGATGTAGTGTATTGTTCATTAAAGTGCAATTTAAGTGTCTAATATGTAGGATAATGAAATAATAGTGCGTAGACTGTGTTTCCGGTGCTCTCAAGAAGTCCATGAAATCTTCATCAAAAGTGCTATTGGTGAAGAATAGGAAATTCAAATGGCTTTGTTTGGCCTTTATGACAAAAGATATTCAACAGACTAGGCTGTATCGCTCTGATCCTTTGCCTTCCCCATCTCGGGGCAAAATAAAACAAAAAAACTCTTTGGTCAGGTCCGGTTTATTGTACGGATTTTTCGTAGTTTATAGGTTATAAAGCTCGAATTTGATACGAATTTCTAAAAAAGAAAACAGTCCTGGCGTCTCATAAATTATTCCATTATTTTAAATAAGATTAATTTTCTACGATGGAAGACCTAATTAATATGTCATTAGGTAAGAATATGTTTTAGTATTTATGGCGGTCAGTTTTTGCGTCTATTTTGGGACATTGCAAATCAGTAAATATGGTGTTATTTTGTATCCAGACGTATACATTTGGTAATGTATTGCGGTAATTCGTTATGTTTACATGAATTTATTCTTTTTATAGTAGTTCAAATTCTAAGAGTTGTGGGCTATTCACTAACTAAAATTGCGTTACTCCTTCGAACTAATTTTCTTTTACAGATGACATTATAAAAAAAAATAAGCAACAAAATCGTGTGAGTCGGTCTCGTGGACGAGGCAACGGCACTGTTCGAGGACGTGGTAGTGGTGGTGGTGGTGGTGGTGGCGGCGGGCGTGGAGGAAGAGGCCGCGGCCGGGGCGCTGGAGGCCGAGGTCGCGGCGGCCGCGGAAGGTCACAGTCGCGGCCTGGTACCCCTGGCCCACGCTCGCGCTCCCAGTCCCGCGCTCGTTCTCAGTCGCAAAACCGTGGGAGATCACAGTCACGTAACCGTTCTCAGTCGCGCAACCGTTCCCAATCACGTAACAGATCCAGATCCCGCCAACGATTTGGCAACTTCCGAGGAAGATCTGCTTCAAGATCTAGATCACAACTACGGGGGCTGACGCCTAAGGGCAGGGCTGGGTTGGAAGACGCCATGCAAAACATGCCACCACTCACAAGAGTTAATAGAGGTACAACTTTAGATATTTCTTAATATACCCTCTTCTCTTTTTTTTGAATTGCATAATTTAACCATTTGCCTGGTTGAACTGATTTTTTTTGTTCCAGGTGGAGCAAGAGGAAGACTTTATCGCTCTAACTCAAATCCTAATCTTCAGGGCAGCATTCATAGCAGACTTGGGGTAACCACCCGTAGAGGAGCTGGTAATTATGGCCGACCTCTTGCAATTGCTAAGAGGGGAATCTCAAAACGTGGGAGGGGATTGAATAGATATAGCAATATTGGCCTGAGGTCTGATCAAATATTGCAAGAGCAACGTCAGCATTTAATGCAACAAAGGAACAACATGATTAAATCCCAGACATTTAGACGGTCTCGTAACAACTCTTTCAACTCTGCCTCACAACTTACAGTTAGTGTGGCTAATGAATTTGTACCCAGACGTCGTAATAGTGTTGGTAATGGTGGTTATTTAGATAAGCAGAGTTTAATGCAACTTATGAATCAGTTTGGTGGCTATAATTTGAGACGAGGGCCCGGCAGTGTGAGATCCATGGGCTCCAACAGGTCCAATAAATCTAACTTTTCGAATAGATCAAATGCTAGCAGGCAGTCAAATAGATCTCGAGGACGTGGCAGAGGAGGTAACAGAGGTGTGGGTAGGAAATTTGTTAATAAGCAAATTCTCAACCCTAAATTGCAAAAAGAAATAGCTGCTATTCAGGGTAAATCTTATAACAGTACTGCCTCTACTAGTGAGACTTCACCAGGGGGAATTAACTTTACTCCTACACCAGCAGCAACCACTCTGTCCCTTCATCAACGTTTTGCTAGCACATAAGTTGTTTATTCTAACTATATCTTTTACAATAAGTATCTAACACTGAAGCTTCGGTGTGTTTTTGTATGTTAATTATTTGCTAGCATAGGTAAAGTGAAAGTTGATTCTAAGGAACTTTTTGTTATCTACGAAATGCAACTGTCTAATTTTATGTTCTAAATTTCTTGACTAATGTACCTACAAAGTACTTTGTGGAGAATCATGTAAAAATAGTCTAATAGTAATAAGACAGAGTGTTATGCTCAAAATATTTGTGTCTGCACGACAATATGTTTCGTTTGAGCCTTAAGGAGAACTCTGAACTTGTTGAAATTTGTGTGAATAATTCACTTACTTTTAAATTTAACTGGAGTCCTGCACAGGTTTTCGAAAACCATTCGACAGTACAACTCCCCTGAAAACTTTATACTTTTTTAAATCTGCTTGAATAAACTTCACCCCGGTGAACGTTTGACTGAACAAACGTTTTATTTTGCTGTGGTTCCCTGAATGAATTTTAGACCATGATATAAAAAAAAAAACACCTAATTAATTATTATTCGTACACAACTGTGGGAAACAAAAATTCCATTACGTCATGTACATTACGGAAAGATTATTTTGATCAAATTTATTCCAAGGTAAAATTCATTCAGGAAACCACAGCAAAATAAAACGTTCATTCGGTCAAACGCTTACGGGCCTGAAGTTCATTCAAGCAGATTTAAATAAATTGTACAGCCACACTGTGCATACTCTCTCGCAAATATCTCGTAAATATCATCTGGCATATACAAGAATCTAGATTGATATTGTTCCAACTTAAATCAGCAAAAAACACTCATAATTAGTAGACTTCACAAATTAACAATATTGTTTTGTATGGGAGGTACCTTATCCTGGTATGGCCCAGACAAATTTATGATCTAGTATAGTAGGCCGTATACAGTTATTAAAAGGTAAAAAGTTTCATTAACATTGTTATAGCTACTATCTTTTGTACTAGGTTGTATAGAAATGAGGTATTTTGTACAAAGTATCATCATTATCCTTAGCCATTTTTAGATAAAAAATTAAAACTTTACTATGGTGGCAACTCTAAAACAAAGCATTATTAAAAAATAAAGAAAACGGCTGGAGATATTAACAAAATATTGCCCTAACCCAAATTTCATCCAAATCCCTCCAGTGGTCTTAATGCTAGAGCCCGGGATGGACAAACACACACACACACACATACATTTTTTGTTTTTTTGGGCTCTATAAGAGCAAGAGAATTGATCCCAATCAAAATTTCAAGTTTGATTTTTTTGCCATGACAATACTTCCTTAATCCTTCATCGCTTGCTCCTGTTTTTCAGGAGAGTCGTTCTATGGTTGAATGGTTTTTGAAAACCCGTATGGGACTCTTTTGATAGTATTATGTGTAAGCCATTGTTTAGTTTAATAATTTCATTGTTTGATTCCATTTTCTAGCATATAATGATAGCAATAGTTTGGACATATTTTTTGTTAAAAAGTACAGTACTATAAAATGAATAAAAGAGATACTCATTTATTTGTTTTTATTTTTAACAATATATTATTTCATCTTGATTAACAGAGTTGAGCAGTCAACAGCTGATGTTATTTTTCCCCTGGCCTTGTTATCTTTGTGCATCCAGGATGGGTCACAATTTGAGTTATAACAAAATGGCATAAAAATTACATTGTATAGGTCTTTGGCATCATTATCAATGAATCTGTAACTAAAAACAAATTTACATTAGATGGTGATCAGTGGTCATCTCCTCACAATGGTACCAAACTGTGGACATGCAACTTACAATTTTCTCCTAAAATATTACTCAATATTAGACCATGAAACGAGTGAATGTGATCTGCTGTTTCTTCTATACCTTTGGTCTTTTCAAATGTCCACCCTAAATGTTGGCCACAGTGTGGGCATGCACAGATTCTCCACGAGTACCCTGGAAACCAGGAATCTGCACCTTGGGGCTACAAAGTAAATGAATAAATATAAATTCTAGTCTGTTAAAAAGGCATTCCATTAATATTTCAATCATGTCTTGACATGTACAAGCCCTGTCACCAATGAATTCAAAAGAATGCAGCGTATGTCCAGGAGATTAACATTGGATTACTTTTGACTGAAATAATTATTAGTTGTAATAGGGCCATAAATTAGTAAAGTCATGAGTTTACTCACTGGACCTAGATTTTCACACCTTGCCTTTTCTGTGGTGACAACTTCAAACTGAACACCAAAAGGGTTTACCAAAGTCTGCACAGTGACATTGTGTTTACCAAACAAGCTTCTTTTATCGGTTTTCCGTGCTCCTGGACTTGCTTTGGTAAAAATGTAATAGGAGTCGGCCACGTCTGCGCCACACTTGCGACATAGCAACAATTCTGAAATAAATAACATAGGTATACAGTTGAAACTCGGAAAACATCAAGTATTGTTGTTTGAAATTGTATACTTTCTCACCTTGCTCGTTCTTATGGAATTTGGCTTGCTCAGCGCGACAACAAAAGTTACGAAAAGTACATAAGAGTAATACAATAAAAATGTATAAATTGCACATTCCTTTCTTCTGTTTACTTACGGGTAGAGTAATTTTTCGCACATTCCATCCAACAAAAAAGTTCTAGACACTTTTTTTCAACACTCTAGTTCTACTTGACACTTCTACAGGTTTTTTTGATTTTTTTTTTTTTTGTTTGGTTCTTTCCTGCTTTTGCAAGGAAAAGGCAAAGGCTTCTCTGGCCATACAGCCTATTCTTACGTAGTTTGCTCTTCTCTAAATATTTTTCTATTTCATTTGAGTTCTCATTTATTATCAATTTCTGTCGTCTTTAACTTTTTCTCTATTCTTCAACAAAATGATAGCACTTTTGATGAAGATTTCATGGACTTCTTGAGAGCACTCGAAACACAGTCTACACACTTTTATTTCATTATCCTACATATTAGACACTTAAATGGCACTTTATTGAACAATACACTATCAATATTATGCATTAAAAACCACGATATCTATTTTTTCGGATAATAAAACAAAAATGACAAACTCTTGCCGCGAGTTCCCGCCAAAAAGTCCAGGTTTTTTTGAATCGGAATATACTAGGAAGTCGTTCCAAAACCAAGGTAGGGTGAGGTAGAATTTAACTCGGAGAAATGAAAGAGACGTAGCTATTTTGAGAAAGAGAAAAAAATATGATTTTGGAACGCTTGCGAGTGATTCCAGAGTGACAGCACAAAACACATAGACACAGAAGAGCCACTCAATACGCTCACTAAAATCCTAAGCATATACATGCTTATAGACCTATACGGTCGTTGTAGGCAAGATCACGTACTGTGCGATCGTGACCTTGCTCGAAATGACCGTATATTTCTATGTATATGCTAACGATTTCAGTGGTTTGTATTGAGTGGCGCTTCTGTCTATTTTGTGGTGACAGGGTAACAAACGTCATCGAAAATAATTCAGAAAGGTTTCTAGCTTTTTTAGGTAGTATTCTGTCTTATGGCTTTAACACCTTCGCAGATACAAGCAATCGTATTTCAAAACAATTCCGAAGATAAAATGTTTGTATGTCTTGGTCTGTTTGACATTGATTACGAACTTCCCGCAGAATAAACTGTCAGGCGAATTTTAACGGTAATCAAACAGCGTTAAAAATCGCACTTGTCAGAGTGAAAATCGCATTCACGAAGGCGTTCCGAAATCCCGACGGAGAACTGTCAGGCGATCATTCGGTTACCCTCGGTTTCACTCGGCTCGGTTTTGGAACGATTTAGGGTAAAATTCGCATCACCCCGAGTGAAATCTTTGGTTAGGTTAGGTTGCGTTCCAATACCAAAGATTTCACTCGGGTGATGCGAATTTTACCCTAAATCGTTCCAAAACCGAGCCGAGTGAAACCGAGGGTAACCGAATGATCGCCTGACAGTTCTCCGTCGGGATTTCGGAACGCCTTCGTGAATGCGATTTTCACTCTGACGAGTGCGATTTTTAACGCTGTTTGATTACCGTTAAAATTCGCCTGACAGTTTATTCGGCGGGAAGTTCGTAGTCAATGTCAAACAGACTAAGACAAACAAACATTTTATCTTCGGAATTGTTTTGAAATACGATTGCTTGTATCTGCTAAGGTGTTAAAGTCATAAATAAGACAGAACACTACCCAAAAAAGCTAGAAACCTTTCTGAATTATTTTTGATGACGTTTGTTACCCTGTCACTCTGGAATCACTCGCAAGCGTTCCAAAATCATATTTTTTTCTCTTTCTCAAAATAGCTACGTCTCTTTCATTTCTCCGAGTTAAATTCCACCTCACCCTACCTTGGTTTTGGAACGACTTCTAGGCATGAGTCCGATATATCGAAACGTAACTAAAAACAGATATGAGAGATTCATATCATAACATATCGATATGGCAGTTATTAATATCGGGTGTTGCCGGTACAGAAAATGAAAAAAGTCCAAATCACTCGTGAAAAGTTCCGTTCATTAAAACTTTTTCGCCGACGCTACAACGTTATTCGCAACTAGGTATAGGTAGGTACTAGACCCCGTTATTACCGGCTCAGAGATATTTCAAACTGATATCTGTCTGACATGTCCGTCGTGGAGGGGAGGCCACGTAAGGCTACCTTGAGTGGCCTCTCAACCGTGTAGAAGAACCAGTTAATGCCGCTGGTCTCCTTGAGGCTGCCGAGGTACCGCTGCACAATGCGGTACTTTTGGGGTGGTGGCGGTGGCTGCGGGCGCGGCGACGACTATCACGGCGGCAGTGGAGCGGCGGCGTGGCGGCCGAGAGGCCCAGCATGATAGCAGCGCTGCCGGCAGCGGCCGGCGCCTTTAACCGGGCCGCATAAGGGGCCCGGAGAGGCGGCGTGGCGGTGGTGGTGGGTGGCGAAGCCAGGAGTCATGGGTGCCGTACTGGGCCACGGCTTCACCAGGTGCTCGAGACCTTGGCGGAGCGTCGGGGCACAGGTGGAGGCAACCGGGCGGTTGGCGTCGGTAGGGCGGCCTGGCGCAGGCGCGGGTCGCGCTGCTGTAGCGGTCCCGCGACCGGGGGCGAGAATCAGAAAGGGTCTCTTCTCCGGGGCACAGCGGGGCGGTCACCGGCGCTCAACGAGTGGCGGAACACCCTCGCATAGTTTCCTCGGCAGCTGAGGACTCAAAGTGGGAAGGGGGACGGGCTTATGGAGCAGATCCAAGAAAAAGCGCTTGGCTGCTATCACGTCTCGTCCCTTTCCTCGTCGCGCTTTCATCGTGTGCGGAGGATTTCGCGCTTTCATCAATGCGACTGGGCTGCCCCAGCTTGATCGCCGCGACGTCCTCCGGCCGCACAGGTCGGCGCTCTCACCGAGTCACTCCTCATGGATGCGCAAGTACGCTGCCATCCAACGGAGCATTCCCTCCAACAAGAAATCAATGTTTCTTAGTCGGGCCGTCATGAGCAAATCACGCTCATAATGGCTGAGAAGATGCTCTCTTGGCAGGCAGAACTTTCCTACCGGAGAGAGCCGTTGGCTGGGGGCCGAGAGTGACGGCGAGGGAGTCTCGCGCGTGGCGAAAAATGTCCTGATCAAAGAGATTTATATACAAGAGCCGCAATCACCTACAACGCTTCCATGAAAACGTGGAGTAAAGTAACGAAAACTAGGACGTAGCTTTGAAACATGAACTTATGTGAAAGTGACACTATATTTGTCTCACTCTTACTAAGCGAATCTATACAACAAAACGTCAAATAAGAAAAAGATGGCGATATGTTTTCAAATATTTCAATGACACTTGAATAATGTTGCCAATAATAGTATCATATTCCCCCACTGAATGAATGAATGAATGAATGATAGATCGATATTTTAGTAACTGTAATGGAACACCGAGTGGATAATATTATCAAATTATTAGCAATAATTTAAAAGCAAAAGTGAATAGGCGTAATGAAGCTTACGAAAGTTTTTAAATTAACAGAAACTTACGAAAATATTTATTCAGCTAATGTAAAAATATCAAAATGGCGTATTCAGTGTTTTATTTTGGAACAGCCAAATTGTAATTGTAATCGGCAATTATTTCAAGCAATAATTGTAATTAATATTGTAATTGTTTCGTCACTATAAAATGTACTAGTTACCGTAATGGTTTTATACAATGGCTATTGTAATTAAGATAAAGCTACGTTGGTGATGGTTCTTTCAAAAAAACATTGTTTTATTCATACAGATCGAAATACTGATGAGCCCATTTTGTATAAAATATTCAAAAAATACAAATAAGCAGTGAAATGTCATATCTCCAGAACACTATTCTATGTGGCAAACATGCCCCAACGGCAAATATGGCTAAAAGTCTTATTAGTTACTCAGTCTGTATCGTGCTACGGTCACGACAACGTGTCCTCCGTATTTACTCCTTGTTACACAAAAACATGCCGAATTGCGTAGTAAAATCGTGTAAATCTCATTCCGCCAGAGATAACAAAAGCGCTGGTATCACGTTTCACAGGTCAATAAGTATTTTGTTAAGATTTGAATAAAAATAACTTTATAAAAATTCGACACAAATTGTCGCCATTTTCCATCGTTCAGTGTTGCTTAAAAATAAAAATACGAAATACCCTAATTTGGGGGAATTTGAATGAATAAATGAATGATGAGGACGTATTACGTGTGTTTATCGATAACTGTTTAAATTGTAAAATTACTGTCACTGTATATTTTTTATATAAAACTTAGAGGGTGTAACAAAACTGGTGTCGGCTCCTACACCAGTTTTGTTACACCTGTATACAGAGGGTGTTAAAAAATGCACTTGATTTTGAAGTGTTATTCAAAATCAAGTATAGAATACAGGAAAAAAATAATTAAAAAATCCGATATACAACTTTTTTTAGCTTTTCATACAAATTCTTAATTCAATATTTAGATTCAGTATGAGAAACTGAAAAAAAATATTGTGAAATTTTCAATATTTTTTTTCCTGTATTCTATACTTGATTCAAAATTCAAAATTCAAATTCAAAATTCATTTATTTGTGGAACATAGGTGAAATAACAGATGTATCGTTTGTATGTAGTGTCCAATATGTCCTGCCATAAAAGGCGTACAAATATAGAAATTGGATACACAAAAAAAGATAAGATTAGCTAAGTTATTGAAACTGATGATTATGAATTTACTTATTACATTAATTTAATATTTAAAAATAACAATTCATTTAATTAATTAATAATTATGTCTAGTAACTTTATATTATAACATTTTAACGATCTTATCATAAAAAACTTTGATTGATTTTTAAAAAACATACAATTCGTTAAGATACATTAAATTCATACAAAATACAACACATTACAGATATTATCATTTCATTACATTTATCCACAATTTATGCTAATTTGTCATTGAGAAAGTCATTAATGGAATAATAACATTTATTTAATAGAAATTTATTTAATGCACATTTGAACAATCGTAGGTCACTAATTTCACGGATAACTTTAGGAGTCTTATTATAAATTTTTGGTGCCATTGCAAAAACACTGTTATGAACAAGTGATGTCTTCGTGGGCACAAGACAGAGTTTATCACAGTGTCGCTCTCTGGTTACAAAATCAAACTTTTTGATGTTATTTTTCACAAACATGACTGTTTCAAATATATAAAGAGATGGTACCGTCAATATCCTGAGATTTCTAAAATGTTCTTTACAGCTGTCAGTACGCTTAATATTACAAATTGCTCTTATACACCGTTTCTGAGCCTTTAAGACCGTATCCTTGTATGGTGCATTACCCCAGAAAATAATTCCGTAACGTAAAGTTGATGCTACATAGCCATGATAAGCAGACAGGACGGCAGTTTGGTTAACAACCTTGGTTAGTTTGTGTAACATAAAACTAAACTGATTAAGTTTTTTGCATACCTCGTCCAGATGCGTATTCCATTTCATTTTATTATCAATATTCAATCCCAGGAATTTTGTTTCAAAAGTTTCCCCTACCCTTTCGCCGTTATGACTAATGTTTAGGTCACAGTGATAAGTATCGCGTTGTTTAAAATTAATTATCTTAGTCTTTTCTAAGTTTATTTTTAAATTGTTGGATTTGAGCCACTTTATAATGGTGTCTAAGGTATTGTTTATATCTTTTTCGATTTCACTTAGTTTAAGTCCACTAAACATCACTGTGCTGTCATCAGCAAATAAAACCATATGATGAGGTACCGCTTTAGGCAAATCATTGATATAAATCAAAAATAACAGCGGCCCCAATACACTCCCTTGTGGAACTCCGTAACTAACAGTACGGGGGTTAGATGCATGGGATTTTACGATTTTAGACTTGAAGCATAACCTTTCTATGTGTGTTATTTGCGTTCTGTTACTGAGGTATGATTTTAATAGGTCTAAGACGTTCCCCCTTATGCCATAATGTTCGAGCTTTGTCAATAATATTTCATGATCAACGTAATCAAATGCTTTTGTTATGTCCATTAGTAAAGCCACAATCGGTAGTCTGTTATCCATATGTCTATAGACTATTTGAAGGAAATCATAAATGGCCATGTTTATCGTCATATTCTTACGAAACCCTTTTTGTTCTGGAGCCAAAATATTATTAACCTCTAAATATGTATTGAGAGCAGCATATATAACTTTTTCTATTACTTTTGAAAAAATTGGTAGTAAAGCTACTGGCCTGTAATTAACTAGTTCACATTTATCTCCTTTTTTAAATAAGGGTTTTACTATAGAAATTTTAAGTCTAGAAGGAAATGTGCCGGCTTCAATACATTTATTAATAATTTCACTTAAAACTGGGGATATAATATGAGCAACTATTTTTACAATCTTGGTGGAGATATTATCAAATCCTGTGCTATTGGTAGATTTTAAATTCTGAATTATATGAAAAACATCTTTAGGGGTAGTTGGTTGCATAAACATGGAATTCAGGCTATGATATTGGCAAGTATTATTTGTGCAACTGTCAGATGTTGTCGTAGCTGATACTTGATCAATATAGAAATCATTAAAAGCTGTAGCAATTTTACTAGGGTCTTTTATTATTGTAGCGTCTTTTTTAATAGAACTTATTTCAATCTTAGGGAAATTCATTTTGGTGGCATTTATGACTCCCCAAATGGCCTTTGATTTGTTATTGGCAGTTTCAATGAAGTAATTGTTTTGTGCCTTTTTAGTGAGTTTGATAATCTTATTATATCTTTTAGAGTACGACTTGAAGGATTCCTTATTCGTGTCACTTGGCTTAAGCCTGTACTTCCAAAGTAAATCTCTTTTTCGTTTGCTCCCCAATTTTACACATTTAGTGACCCATTTAGGTTTCTTGTTTAATGTCATTCTTTTTTTAACCACAGGGAAACACAGGTTATAAAATAACAAAAACAGATCATAGAAAGAGTTAAAAGCTTCGTTAGGGTCCCTTAATTGGTAAGCTTCCTCAAATCCGAGTTTCTCTAAACACTCCAAAAACTTTTGAACATTATCATTACAGTAGTCACGTTGCATATTATACCATGACTTTATTATACACGTCTTTTTTACGGGGCATTTAATGATCTGAGCGATGTGGTCTGACAGTGCAAATTCAACAATTTTTGCTGTGCTTCCCTTTATGTTATGGATAATATTATCAATGCAACTGCCACTAATAGGTCTAGTTGGCTCTTTTATTGATGGTTTTAAATTGAAACAGTCAAGGGTATCTCTAAATTCCTTACTATATTTTGTTTTTTTAAGAATATCAATATTAAAGTCTCCACAAACTATGAGCTTTTTATTGTTTTTGTGGGTGTAAAGGGAAAGTAAGTCATTGAGTTTATTAAAAAATGTGTCATAATTCCTAGCAACATTCTTTGATTGGGGCACTCTATAAACACATAGCACTATTATGTTATGGTCAAGCAATTCGACTGCACTACATTCTATAATGTTAGGGATACTGAACTGTTTGATGTTATCAATTGCTTTAAATCTATAATTTTTATGGACTAATATACAGGAACCCCCTTTCCTTTTGTTACGACAGAAATAACTAGCCAAAGTATAATTTGGAATATTCAACACTGATATATCTCCCTCAATCATATTATGTTCGGTAAAGCATAACACACTAATGTTGTCATCTTCATTTTTTTGATTTTCAATAAGGTTGACTGTAAAAATGTCTGATTTATTTATTAGACCACTTATGTTTTGATGCAACACTTTTACGTAATTATAGACGAAAAAAATCTTGCTTACTGTTTTTAGTCGTCTCTTCAGCTGATTTAGTTGTTACACTAGAGTGTAGAGTATCGCATATTTCAATTCCCTGAGTCAAATCTAGACTAGCCTTATTCACAGAAGGAAAAATACAGTCTGTTTGTGTAGCTTTATTTAACCGATCATTCTGGTTTCCCCTTGCCTTGTTTTGCATATTTGTAATAGACATAGTGTTATATTTCTTATATCTAATTGCATAGTCAATGTGCAAAATCTCTCTTAAAATATAGCGACTAATATTAATTGACATATATTTTTTGCTAGGTATGAGACGGCTGTAATCCATATCAACATATACAACATTACCAAATTTACTACAAATTAGTCGTAATTCATAGTTAAGCTTATTTTCATTTAAGGATTTGTTATAGGGAATTTCACTGACTATTACATTAGTATGGGTTAAATAGTTTAACCAGATAATTAGGCTAGATTTCACTCTAAAAGGGTTCACATCATTTACCCCTGCAATGAGAATCACGTAATCAGAGTCCGTTAATTCAAGTAGGTCATCTTGAAAGGATTTTAAAATGTCATCCAATCTCGCTCCTGGCTTCCAATAGCAGAAAACATCGTAGTCTGTTCCAACTAGTTTTTGAAGATTATTTCTTACCCCTTTCCCTTGTTCATCTGCAAATACAAAGATTTTTCTTTTCTGTGTTTTTTTGAGATTCGTTTCCCCCTTTTGTGTTTTTGTTACATATTTGTTTGTTTTATTTTCTTCCTCAGTAGGTTCATCTATTTTATCAATATTTTGCAGAGATTCCAAATTTTCAGTGCATTTTATAATTTTATTTAATGTCTCACAATCAGCTAATATTGATTTATCTATATCTTCTGTGGTGTTGTTTTTATCTTGACTGTCGTTTATGACTTCCATATCCTTTGTATTGTCCAAATTAACAAATTTTAGTACATTATGATCCAACTGATATTTTGAAAGATCAATGTCCCGATATTCAACGATGGTATCATCAGAGAGCTCTCCACTATATGTTGAACTGAAAGTTAAATTTTTATCATTTATTGACTTCTTGGAACTTTCCTTTAGTTTTGTATTAACTTTCTTTGTTTCTTTTCGTACACTGTTAACTTTCTTCTGGAGTATCTCAATACGTCGTTCTTGTCGTTTGATTTTCTTAGTTAACCTTTTTATTCTTGATATTTGTGTATTTTTGGATGAAGGATTTTTAACTGTATAGTTTTTTGTGTTGATTTGTTAACCATGCATGCGTCATTTAATTTATTTGCAGATTCTGACAGCTCTGACTTTTTTGGTGAAATTAGTTGGCGTATTTTACGGGCCGCAGGTGACGTGATATTTTGTATAAAATTATCCGATATTCCTATTTTCTTGTACAATTCAATAGTTTTATAACTTTTCTCAATTGTTCTCTTGGGTTCATTATTTTCGAGTATAACATTTTCCAATTCATTTCGCGTCGACTGCAATTCCATCACAATTTCATTCAATTGTTCGTTTCCATCGTTTTTAGAAATAGGCAAACTTATGACAGAATCGTTCATTATGTTCGAGATGTTAGATATATTCAAAATATCACTGTATGAAGTTGATCTTGTGTCTTTTTTCCTTTTAGTAACGTAATCTGGTGAACTCATGATGAATAAAAAATCACTTTTATAACAGTTCACAAATAGTCACTAGTAAGTTTTGAACCGCTTAGTCTCGTGCTACTTCCGACGCTTGTACCATCAAGCTACGGAGCGCTTACTCGAAATGGTGAAATAGTCGTACGGATTGCGTTATGAATGAAGATAGTGCAAAGTAGTTAATGGAAGAAGAGTCCAAAGGTCAATTTTAACGCAAGCGTAGATGATTGTAGTTAAACATTTAACGGTCAGTTTTTACACAATATTTAAAAATAATGCACTTATTTTAATATTTTGCTATGAAATTATTTTATGCGGTTATTAGTATAGTATCACTGAATGTTTTTCACAAAAAAGAAACTTTGCACAGATGAAATTAGAAGCTTTTAGAGGCTGAAAGTTATATTGACTCATTTTTTAGTTTTCCGGTAATATTTTTTTATACAAACATTTCCACTAGTTCACTTCAACATAATATTCATAATTTTCACAGAATTACACTAGGATATTCACTTTCGTAATTATAAAATTAATTTATTACGGAGTCGATGTGTACATCGTTGCGCCATCTGGCGGATCTCTTCAATTTTGAGTAACCTCTTTAAAATAATGTCAAACGCATTTTGTTAACACCTTTTTTTTTATGTGATAGGTGGCAAACGAGCAGACGGATCACCTGATGGTAAGCGATTACCGCCGCCCATGGACACCCGCAACACCGGAGGATAAAGAAACGATAAGAGAGAGAGAGAGAGAAGAAACAATAAATAAAATGTTACCCTATATTTGTATTTCATATTAATTTAAAAGATCTATCATTTAAATAGGATTCCTAAAGATCACTTGAGGAGAAAAAAATAGTAATAAACAATAGAAGTCGCGGGCGAAAGCTAGTGACAATAAATACAATATTTGATAAAACTAAATTCTTGTGTTGTATATTCTTACTTATTTGTATTTTTTGAATATTTTATACAAAATGGGCTCATCAGTATTTCGATCTGTATGAATAAAACAATGTTTTTTTGAAAGAACCATCACCAACGTAGCTTTATCTTAATTACAATAGCCATTGTATAAAACCATTACAGTAACTAGTACGTTTTATAGTGACGAAACAATTACAATATTAATTACAATTATTGTTTGAAATAATTGCCGATTACAATTACAATTCGGCTGTTCCAAAATAAAACACTGAATACGCCATTTCGATATTTTTACATTAGCTGAATAAATATTTTCGTAAGTTTCTGTTAATTTAAAAACTTTCGTAAGCTTCATTACGCCTATTCACTTTTGCTTTTAAGTTATTGCTAATAATTAGATAATATTATCCACTCGGTGTTCCATTACAGTTACTAAAATATCAATCTATCATTCATTCATTCAGTGGGGGAATATGATACTATTACTGGCAACATTATTCAAGTGTCATTGAAATATTTGAAAACATATCGCCATCTTTTTCTTATTTGTTTTGTTGTATAGATTCGCTTAGTAAGAGTGAGACAAATATATTGTCACTTTCACATAAGTTCATGTTTCAAAGCTACGTCCTAGTTTTTGTTACTTTACTCCACGTTTTCATGGAAGCGTTGTAGGTGATTGCGGCTCTTGTATATAAATCTCTTTGCAAATAAGTAAGAATATACAACACAAGAATTTAGTTTTATCAAATATTGTATTTATTGTCACTAGCTTTCGCCCGCGGCTTTTATTGTTTATTACTATTTTTTTCTCCTCAAGTGATCTTTAGGAATCCTATTTAAATGATAGTTTATCTTTTAAATTAATATAAAATACAAATATAGGGTAACATTTTATTTATTGTTTCTTCTCTCTCTTTTATCGTTTCTTTATACTAGGTGTTAACAAAGTGCGTTTGAAACTTTAAGAGGTTACTCAGAATCAAGTATAGAATACAGGAAAAAAATATTGAAAATTTCACAATATTTTTTTTCAGTTTCTCATACTGAATCTAAATATTGAATTAAGAGTTTGTATGAAAAGCTAAAAAAAGTTGTATATTGGATTTTTTAAATTTTTTTTCCTGTATTCTATACTTGATTTTGAATAACACTTAAAAATCAAGTGCGTTTTTTTAACAACCTGTATACAGGTGTAACAAAACTGGTGTAGGACCCGACACCAGTTTTGTTACACCCTCTAAGTTTTATATAAAAAATATACAGTGACAGTAATATTACAGTTTAAACAGTTATCGATAAACACACGTAATACGTCCTCATCATTAATTCATTCTTCAAATTTCCCCAAATTAGAGTATTTCGTATTTTTATTTTTAAGCAACACTGAACGATGGAAAATGGCGACAATTTGTGTTGAATTTTTATAAAGTTATTTTTATTCAAATCTTAACAAAATACTTATTGACCTGTGAAACGTGATACCAGCGCTTTTGTTATCTCTGGCGGAATGAGATTTACACGATTTTACTACGCAATTCGGCATGTTTTTGTGTAACAAGGAGTAAATACGGAGGACACGTTGTCGTGACCGTAGCACGATACAGACTGAGTAACTAATAAGACTTTTAGCCATATTTGCCGTTGGGGCATGTTTGCCACATAGAATAGTGTTCTGGAGATATGACATTTCACTGGTCCTGATACACAGGGGCTGGAACACTGAAATCTAAAAGAGGACGAGCGAAGCGAGCCCGAAGAAAATTTTCAAAGTAGCGTCCATTTTCTCGTTTTTAGCAACGTCTAACAGCTTGCGAGCTTTATTTATCACTAAAAGTTCCGATGATCATTAAGTTCCGCAAAAGTTCCGCTGAAGCCTCAAAAGTTCCGAAATCGGAACAAAAAGTCCGCGCCGGCAACGCTGTATCGGATATTAGTAAAACTATACATAGGCTAAGTAACGCGCGAAACACAACTCTCGCAACCCAAGCATATGATATCGAATGGATTGATATATTCGCTTTCTCTCTTTCTAACAAAAAGACATTTCATTAGTGCGAAAGAAATGCAGCGAATATCGAACTGGGACGGATATCAACGGATGTTAGGCAAATTGACCATTATGGTTATTGTAATACGGTTTAGTTTGAACTTGATAACGCGTGAGTTTGTTTCTGTTCGTTTCCTAAACAAATAGATATATAAGTTACGTTTAAAAAGCGATTAATATCGTGCTTGCTACCCATATCGATATCTGAAAACGGTTTTCGCTATCGATATGAAAACTTCCATATCGGTTACAAAACAGTTTTCCAAAAAAACTGATAACGCCCATGTCTACTATGTACCTACGTTTTTTTCATGTCCACAAACGTGACCGTTTAGTTGGAAACCTCATAATCGAATTTTGATATTCTGATTATGATTTATGCCAATAAATACTGCCCTTGAGCTCCAGACTAAATAAGCTCTTTTCGATTGTTTTGTATCGGAAGGCACTGTTTAGGCTGCTAAAAAGAACGCGTTCATTTAGCAGCGTTACCAACACTCTAACGCCCTTAGGATTGTACATACATATGTACATCAGACAAGGCCGTATGATCAAAGAAGTCTATCTCTTCTTTTATAAAAATAAAGTCTGACGTTTCATATTATGCCTAAGGCATGGAACTATTACTACAACTGGAATAACATCTCTAAAGTAAAATCGTGGCCATACCAAAATGTGAATTTAAAAAAAAAATGTGTGACAAGGAAGGCATCGTGAGCGGATCTATCTCTTTCTTTCATTTTTCAGTGTTGAGAACATAAAATTTTCTACCACGATTAGTGGAGTACATCAATCCTTAGGTTTTAGAACTGTGAATTTAAGTACCCACATACAATCATACATATTATATAGCCTTAACAGACGAAACGTCTATAGTATGCTTATTCCTGTGTAAGGGTAACGAACCTCCGAAATCAGAATAACGGAGTTATTATTAACATATTTTTCTAGTAATTTATGTCTATAACATTTAGGTAAACAGTTTTAGATCTTATAGTATTTCTGTCGGTCTCTTTTTTCTCACGAAGCGTTGTCACCCTTGTCATCACAAGTAGAATGAGACGGCACCACTTGCGCTTGTCGTCCTGCTGTCTTTTTTTTTTTTAATTCGTTTTCAAGGCCATTTATTAGAGACCAAAAAATTTCTATGAACATCTCCTTCCAGTTGTACGTAGTACGTAATAGTTCCATGGCCTAAGGGAAGTGTTTACAATTTATCAACGCAGTGTGACTTTTTGGCGGGAACTCGCGGCAAGAGTTTGTCATTTTTGTTTTATTATCCGAAAAAATAGATATCGTGGTTTTTAATGCATAATATTGATAGTGTATTGTTCAATAAAGTGCCATTTAAGTGTCTAATATGTAGGATAATGAAATAAAAGTGTATAGACTGTGTTTCGAGTGCTCTCAAGAAGTCCATGAAATCTTCATCAAAAGTGCTATCATTTTGTTGAAGAATAGAGAAAAAGTTAAAGACGACAGAAATTGATAAATGAGAACTCAAATGAAATAGAAAAATATTTAGAGAAGAGTAAACTACGTAAGAATAGGCTGTATGGCCAGAGAAGCCTTTGCCTTTTCCTTGTAAAAACAGGAAAGAACCAAACAAAAAAAAAAAAAAAAAAATCAACGCAATGTTTTGTGCGAAAATCATTCTTCTAAGATAATAATATTCTTGAAATCGTGAGTGATACACAGTTATAAAAAATGTCATTCTTTAAAAATGTAGCCTCGGGTTTCTCCGTTCGCAGTCGCGATACGATTCTAAAAGAGTCACTGATAAACAATTTATCGGAGTGCGTAAAAGATATACAGTATAACAATCAGTTCGAGGAAAATTTTCACAGTGTACTCGGATCAACAGATTCCACTAACACACTTTGCTTAGCCCTAGAAGCCGTTTTCCTACATGGTCTAAAAGATACATTTCTGAGAAAAGCTAAAAATGTCTTATCTGGCGACCCAGATCACCGTCCTCAGCCTAACTTTTGGCCTTTGGTTCTAGTTCTATCCCACAGACAAAATATTGACCAAATATCATCTCTGCCCCAGATCAATAGTGAAATAGGACAGTGCAGAGCTTGGCTGCGTATAGCACTAAATGAATGTCTCCTTTCATCCTATATGTCGACTCTCCTACGCAATATATCGGCAGTGAAACCATTCTACAACAGAACAGCATTTGTGTGTGACACTGAAATACTAGAAGTTGCACAAAAGCTTATAGAAGGCTTGGAAACATGCGTGCAGTTCAATCTACCAATCAATTCCAGTTTACTAAACCAATGGCCAGAACAAGTGTTGATGCTAGCTGGAATATGGGTGCCGACCATGCGAGCAGCTCCCATAAGCGCTGGTCTGGATGTAGCTAGCACTATTACCGATGAAGAAATAAAGCCCAAGCTAGCTTCAACTCCAACTCGCAGTTCTAACATCACTGGCCTTGGGAGAATGCTAGCTTTAAATGAAGATGAAGCTTTAGACTTCATCCTTTCTAAAGATTCTCAACAACTGACTAGCAATAATCTAGATGCAGAAATCAATACTGAGGATTTAAAGGAAGATGCTGCTGAAGAATGTTTGTCTTCAAAATCAACTCCTTTAGAAATTGACAAACCATCATCAATTTTAGAGCAGGAAAAAGAGGTTTTGACTTCTTTCACTTCATCTTCTGTAGATTCTAGAGATTTTGTTGCACCAAATGATGTTGTTATCACAGGAAATTCTCTTTGTGGAAAAGGATGGTCTGCTGATAAAAATGATGATTTGCACGCTTCAGTTAATTCCAATTCATCACATGGAAGTAGTCTCATTAAAACACCTGAGTTGAAGAGTTTGTCTTCCCTAGTTGACCATTCAAATACATATGGAGAAACATATGCCAATACACCCAATTTGAGAGACATCATGAAAGATATTCAGAAGGAATTGAAGCTAACTACAGATGATGATGAGATCTGTGATTTGAAAGTAGACCCTATCTCGCCCGAGGATCTGGTGCTTCAAGGACTGGACTTTGAAGTAGTTCCCAATTCTACAAGTGGCTCTTTCACTCCACAGGAGTTACATAAAATGAAGCTGCAACTCGGTACTCTTTCTAGGGAACAAGGCCTTGATCATCAAAATTATCAATGCAAAGGCTGCCAAGATTTACTAGGTAGCACCATATCCAAGGCAAAGGTATGTGCCTTCACAGGAGAGTACTATTGCTCCAACTGTATGGACTCTAATGTCTTCATTATACCTGCTAGAGTAATTCACAACTGGGACTTTAAAAGATACCCTGTGTCAAAAAAAACTGCTCTGTTTCTTTTGGAGTTTCAACACCAACCATGGATTGATATGAAAAAGCTAAATCCAAAGATATATTGTGGAGTTTCGGACATGGCACACCTGCAGGACTTGAGGATACAGCTAAACTTTTTAAGGGCTTATATTTTCACTTGTCGCGAGCATGTCATAGAAGAACTGCAGAAGAGAGTGTGGCCAAGAGAATATTTGTATGATCATGTTCACTTGTATACTATTTCCGATTTGGCTCAAATTCCCAATGGTTCCTTAATTCTACAGATGGAGAAAGTAGTAAATTTTGCAAGGACCCATGTTATAGATTGTTGGCTGTGCAGTCAGAAAGGCTTCATTTGTGAAGTATGTCGAGATCCCAAGATTCTGTACCCATTTGAAACTAACTCTACATATCGTTGTGATGAATGCTCCAGTGTATTTCACAGCAAATGTCTCAATGCCAGTCTCCCTTGCCCCAAATGCAAAAGGAAGCAAAATCGAACGAATGATCCACTTGTTGAAGCTGTACATTCCCGTTTTAACAAGTAGCAAGCAGTACAAGCAGTAGTTTGCATTTTAGTATAAATACAATTGCATTTTTGTCCATTGTCCATCAGCCTCCAGAGGCACCACAAGACTTATTTTACAATATAATTCTAAGCCACATTATTAGTATACAATTCAAAATAAATATGTATGTAAAAAATAAAGACATTGAACTATTTTTTTAATGCGGAGAATTGTGAGAAGGGATGCAATATGTTTTTTATAATTTATGCTATCGCGCGTTGTCCCTTTCCTATAACTCTTTATACGATATGTAGCAAAGGTATGATTATATAGGGGGTGGAACTTGATCTGTCGTCTTGTTCACATATAATAATTTATATTAAAACATGTATAATTTTGAAATTATTCCAAGATTATGATTATATAGGGGGTGGAACTTGATCTGTCGTCTTGTTCACATATAATAATTTATATTAAAACATGTATAATTTTAAAATTATTTCAAGATTCAATATGTTTTAGATTCAAAAGGTCATTAAGTAGGTTTCAGCTTATAAGGACTGCTATTTAATGATTTTTTTAAATTTCTGTGATAAAAAATGGATGGTTCATTTAAAACAAATTTTATTTCTTCGCCTACATAGTGGTGTCGATGTGCATTATCAATGTTTATTTCACCACCTTATTGTGTAAATTTTGGGAAGGAATGTGATATGTATATGTAAATCTGTATATTAATATATTTATATTAAGATTAAAAATACCTTAAATATTTTCTTATGAAATTAGAAAGTAATACTTTTAATGTAGCTAAACAAGTGCAAAGTATGGAAATTATAATGAATATTCTCACTGAAAAAAGGGATTCTGTTGTCTCTGATATTCTTTTCCCATATAAAAAAACTTTGTATTTGTTAAATAAAATATAAAATGTAATATTTATTTTAATAGACTAGGTCTGCTTTTCATCATAATAAATAAATGTAATATTTGCGAATTACTTAAATTTGTATTTTATAAAAAAAAATACCTTATAAGGAACTTATAAATGCATTACATACTTACACTATACTCGATGTAACATAAAATGATCACCTAGTCCTATTCATGTTCAAAATATCACTTAAATAACTATCGGCTTCTTTCTTATTTCTAAATTTCATTTTATTAGAGTTTCCCTGAGTTTGATCACTGATATCTCCGGAGTAGGGGTCGCTATATGTTAATTCTTCAAAGCACTGATCTAATAACTTTTCAGGCGCGTCCGGTTTTAGTTTGCCCTTTTTCTTGGATTGGTAACTGAGCGAGTCCTTGTCGAAGTCGAGTGGCACGACACCCAGATCGCCACTGTACCGGTTCTTTGCAACTTGCAAATACTTTTTGCCTCTAACTGCTGTCAACCGCTTATCCTGAACAAGAAATTTACGTTAGGCTTAACTTGGGACAAGTGTTCTAAACAACCAGATATTAGAAGAGATGTACCAATGATATAAAGTATCATATCGTACCTGTATGATGAGAACATTGTCTGCCTCTTGTGATGCTTTAGCACTGCCGAATATTGAATTTGTAGACAGATCTTCAGTTTCCCTTTCCTGTACACAGAAAGAAAGTTATTTTAATGGATTCGGAGGCATAGAGGTTCAGGCTAGGATGAGACGGTCGCGTCTATTCCCATTGTCCCACAACTATCCACCACTGGCGGACATCGGGAACAAATAAGTATGTGTCACTGTCCCCCACTCTTTAAATATAATATTCCCGATATTTGCCAGTAGGGGATAACGGGAACAGACCGGACTCTGTGCTCCATGTTCTGTTTCTATTTTTTTTTTTTCATTTCATTAACATTTGGGCACGCCTGTTTAGTGTCCAGTTTATGTATGTATACATGTATATACATGTATGTATGTATGTAGGTAGAGGACTATCTATTGTGGACTATTTACTGCGTAATAAATGAACCGAATAATTCGGTCAAATATTCGGTTCGGTACATCTTAGACCAAATATTCGTATTCGGTTGAACGGTTGAACCCATATTCGGCGCATCTCTACTAGCAAGCGTGCACGGGAGGTGCCCTCACCTTGCGCGGGTGCATGACGAGCGTGACGTGGCAGTGGCGCGCGGTGGCGAAGGTGCGGAAGGCGGCGATGACGGCGTCCTGCCGGTGGTAGCGGTCGCCGCCGCCGCCGCCGTCGCGCTCCTCGCCCACGCCCAGCATGAACTGCACGTTGTCCACCACCACGTGCGCGATGTCGTGCATGTAGCGCGCGTGCTCCACCGCCTGCCGCACAGATGGAACCAATGTGGAAAACGGAATGATAATTAATATCTTATATTTATAAAGTAGTAAATAAATAATTAAGAAAATCGACATAATAAGAAGTAGTGACCGACCGAAGGTTCGGTTTCGGTTTCGGCCAGATTCGGCCAAAAAAACATGTTTCGGCCATAGTTTCGGTTTCGCCCAAAAATCAGCCGAAACGTCGTCGTCGGCTGCGCCGAAACTGTGTCTTGTGAATTTTCGCGCTTCGTTCGGGTGAGTTCATGCCTCAATGTGTATCAATTCCCTAGTAAGATTGTTTACCTTTTATTTATTTTAGATAGAAATAAGGTACAGAATTTTAAATACAGTACCTTTTACACCTGTTACTATTACTAAGAAAAAGCTTTAATTGCATTTTTAAAAATTTAATTTTACACGAATTGAATATCACGCAATAGAGATTTTGACTATTATTTACATGTCTGAATGGTTTCGGTTTCGGCCGAAACGAACACTGAGGCCGAAGGTTCGGTTTCGGCTGAAAATCCTGTTTCGGTCGGACACTAAAAAGTAAATAGGATTGCATATTAAAACTGATATTTTTTATATTTTTTTATTTCTTTTTTTAGTATGAATTTTATATCTAATCTGATGGAAAGGTAGCAAACTTTAATGAGAAAATCTTTATTGAAGGAAGTTTAAGCAAATCCAACAATATGTTTTTAATTTAGTTGATAATTAACAAGTTATTGCTACTCGATTTCATATAAATTTGAAGATTGACATAATTTATTTATTTCTCAGTTTGTATACCTAACAGAAAAGGGACAGGAAAAATTTTAGTAGCGAACGCGCATTGGAATACTTACGTAGGCAGGCTTCCACCTCTGTGGACCGATGATCTGGTGAAGACCACGGAAAGCCGCTGGATGCAGGCAGTGAAAGCGCGGTCGTTATATAAATCCTTGCTTTGTTTATCTTTTGACTGAGATATGATGCTTATTGAGGTTAAAGTCTAATGGTCCATACCTCCATTACAACCTTGATGGGCTGTTGTCCGTGAAACGCGAGGTAGTAGATAGGCAGTTTCTCGAACTCGTCGG
Source organism: Coleophora deauratella (assembly GCA_958295455.1). NCBI lineage: Eukaryota > Metazoa > Arthropoda > Insecta > Lepidoptera > Coleophoridae > Coleophora > Coleophora deauratella. The sequence goes on along the minus strand of OY282390.1, from coordinate 6,938,498 downwards.
CGTACTTGTGGAAGTCTTGCAAGTGTTGCTCGAGCGACACGCCGGCGCTCTGCTGCAGCATGGTGCGCGCCAGCCGCGCGTTGCGGATCTCGAAGCTTCCCCACAGCGTGGTGACCTGGACGGACGGGTTTTCTTTCAGTCATGTGCAACTTGTTGTTAACAACCCACATCGTCACCAGTGCACGGGCACGGGTCTCTTCCCATACCTCGGGAAGATTAGGTCATACTCAACACACGGGGCCAAGTCCGGATTAGTGGAGGTTGTGGGGCTGGGCTGGTGGCCCACTCCAGTGTCAGATTTCAAGCCGCCTATAAGACCTTCGACATGGCTTAACGACTGCCATCTAGTGATAGCAGCTGGCACCAACGGCTTAACGTGAAATGGTCGAGATACTCAAACCCATCCAGGTTACGACCGTGTCTGTAGTCAGTTAATTTGAGTGATCGACGTGACACGCAAGCCGCACTGAGCCACGATCGCTTCAATTTGTTAAAATATTATACCATATTCTTATCGTGTTATCATGTACCTTAAATAAGAGATAGGGAATTGTCGACTTACCCCCTGTTGAGCCAGGTCGAGCGACATCTCGGCGCACAGCGTGGTCTTCCCGCAGCCGGTGGGCCCGGTCAGCACCGTCAGTTCCCCGCGCCGGTGGCCGCCCAGCAGACGCGTCAGCGCCGGGAAACGCTTCCACTTCACACCTCGGACCTGGAGCAGGACTTGCCATCACTGCCGGACTAGGCCGCTCGTGAGTATCGACCGCGCGGGACGAAAGACAAATTTCTATAGGACTAGAAGGTGAACTGATGATCTAGTGACGCTTACAGGAAGTAAATAGTAGTAGCTGACTGTTTGTTTGGTGCCAAAAACGATCTAGTGACTTGCTATCGCACTATGTGGAGGACATTATGCTGAAATTATGACTAAAGAATCAATGAAAATATTTAGTTATCGGTTATACCCTATTGTAGCCTCAACTACAATGAAATATCGATTGATAAGCCCTTGGCATCATCGCACCATTGTATCCACGATGACAAGCACAGGAAGGATTTTCACTGTCAAGGGCCACTATTATAAGATTCACCTACCTTGTCTATATTGGTGAGCTCAGCATAAACGTCGTCTCGTAATGCCGCGAATGTGGTGATGGAGCGATGTGCAGCCGGCTTCGCTTCGGCCACCAGATTCTTTAAGGAGAGGTTTGCGGCGGCCGCCTCAGTTGCTGTCACTAGACCATCTGTGGGCCTAAGTGCGATTCCAATGAATGCAGCAGAAAATATCGTACAAACAGCACATTTTCATCAGGGAATGTTCCTAATGTATGTAATTAAATTAACCAATTTGCTTCTCAAAATTTTAAATTAAACTGGAAATGGAAACAGTAATAATTGTATTTATTTTCCTACGATCTCCAGTTCCAGTAAAACTATAACTACTCAATAGTTTTGAATAAAAAGATATACAGTAGCTAGTTAGATATGATATTTTTTATTTCTCAACCAAATATTGTGGAAGATAGTTTCTGTTAAAATTCAACTTCAGTAAAATATTTGGAAGTTTAACATACCTGACAAATCTACATCTGTCCTCGCCCAACTTCTCTGCAACAGCCCTCATATTGTCCCAGTCACCCCACAGACAAAGCTTTGGGTAACCTTCGAGGGTTGGCAGCAATACTGGCGGTAGGCTGCAATTGCTCAGCCACACCAAGGTGCCTGAAATACCTCTAATTCAGATCCTTTGGAAGAACTGGTCAACAATAAGATGCATCTGTTGCAAACCTATGGAAAATTGTTCATTGTCTAATGGAAAAGGAGGTGTCAAGGTGTGGGTTTATCTGTATGTAATCTACTCTCTCTCTCTCTCTATATATCTCCTATACAGAATGACAAATTTAATCAAACATAGTGTGGGATCAAACATAGAAAATAGAATTAGTTAATGTTTTAAATAAAATGCTGTAAAAATTACAGCAATGTTATACAAACCAGGAGTTTTGTGAGCAGCCAAGTTTAACACATCTTGTATGCTTGGCACCAGTACAGCCTGATCCCCTCTTGTAGCCTTGGTGGCTCTGCACGAGAATAAGCCACCGGTATGCAGGCCATGACATTCAGTCTCCTCTTCTCTTCCAGCTTGTATCTTGCGGTACCCCACTACGGAGTCTAAAGCATTCTTAAGGGGGAAGTATAATACTGTGTGATCTGAGGACACCCTCACTTCTGATAAAACTTTACTAGCATCTGGGTGGAACTAAAAAAAAATAATATTACAAATTGTGACAGAGCATTCTTCTTTATAAATAAATAATTTATTAATTTTCTATACTATAATAAATAATTCATTAATTTTCTATACTATAATACCATAAGGAGGTAATTTTAGAGGTAGCATTTTGCTTATTTGTGTGTACAGGCAGTGTAGGGGTAATTAATCTCTGAAACTGATAAACAAATTCAAAAAATATTTTACACTATAAATAATAAATAAATAAAATGATTATTTATTTAGGTAAAAACCCCTATACTTGACATATAGCTAGTGGAGCCACATGAAACATTCTAGAATAAATTATTTTTTTGACTTACAGGAAATTCAAATAACCGAAACAGTTCTATGACCTCATCATCATTAAGTTTAGATATAGAAATAGTTGAGTTGACTATTGCTTGCCAGTCTGTTTGGAATTTTTCGGAGGTTTTCACAGATTTTTCTATGAAATCTTTGATTGATGCTTCCAATTTCACTTTCTTTACAAGCCTTTCCAATATATTCCAGTCACCATGTACATTGCATTGTGGGCAAAGAAAATAACCTGAAACAATAATGATTTTTTAAGTGAGGGTTTGTGAATATTACAATATTATTTGCAAATTACTGTAACAACACCTGATGCACATTACGAACTCAATGTACAAGTACAGAGGGTTTTCTTTACAAAAATAAGTAGAATATTATTTGCGCCTTTGACTACTCAGAAATGAAAGTTGTGAAGAGTTGTAATTGGATAGTGCTTCTTTTTAAGAACAGCTTCATAATCTTCACGCCAACCCGCTCTTACCATTGAAGAATCACAATAAAAGTTAACAGCTGAGCCAAGGGCGTCGCCAGCTCTATACTTCATTTTTTCTTACTTGCCTTATTTTTGAAAATATTATAGCGTACCTACTCATTAACATTGACATTTTATAGTTTTGTGAAAGTGAAGTTCGAAGTTCATCATATAAACTTAATGAAGAGCTTTTCCAACTCTATGAAATATCAATAATGATGAGTACGTACGCCACAACAGTTTCAAAAATAAGACAAAATGAAGTATACATTGTAGTGGGAGTCTTACCTCTTGCTAAGCCCTTGAGCTGAGCATCAAGTCTTTATAGTCTATTTCTAATTGCAACACTTAAAGAACTGCTAAAGATTATATTGAATTTAAAAATAATAATATTTACTCAGGCGGCGCGGGGTAAGTACAGGTTATGTTTACATCCACTCACCAGTAGTTTTGTTTACGTATATTTTGCCTTCGCCAGTTTTCTGATCTCCAGAACATAAAATGCATTTTGTTGTGAGTGAAGTAAAACCATCCTGAACAGCGAAACCCTTTTGTCTCAAGAGTTTTCGTATATCACTCACTGTTACTTTTGGTATATCATTTAGCCCCATATTTTGGACATTTCTTTTGGAGCACTCACAAGTTGATACATTTATAAGCGATTTCATCGCGCGTTGCCTTACTATTCTAAAAGAACTTAGCATTTTTCCATAAAATTGGCTACTTTCAAATCAAAACAAACAAAGAAATAACCTCCAAAACACTTCGTGGGGACAGTAACACTCTGACAGCAGGATAGCCTATTGTAAGTCTGTTAAGTTTGAAAGGGACAGACTCTTGTCAAGCGAACGTTATCTTTCCATAAGGAAAAGGCTTGTATAGCTATACAGCCTTGTCTGATATGTGTTGTAACAAGATGTACCTTCATTTAAAAAATACGTCGTCTGTTTTTATGTTCTTGCCTGTATTTATTATCAAAATCTAAATGTCATCGACGTAGAAACAAATGGACTTCGGGTCAGTGCTCAAAGTGTCCGAACCAAAAGAGTAGTAAAACGCAAAAAGAGGTCTAATTTCGCGCCAGTCTTAATTTGGTCGGCCGGCTGACTGCGCGTCCAAAATGGCGTACTGCGGCCTGGAAAGTTGTAAAAACTATTCAAGTAAAGTGAAAAAACAGGATGGAGTATCATATTTCCGGTAAGTAAACTCTTGCTTTATCATTTTAAAGTATTGTTTTGCTAAGAAACACAGTAGATTATTTTAATTTGAATTATGCATTTAGTTTGATTTCCGTGAGCGAACAATTGAACATCACAACTTTGGAAGAAAAAATGTATAGAGTCGCTTTCAAGTATAAAGTTTCTTATTAAAATATTTTGTTACTTTTTTCTATTGTATTTATTACATGAAATATTTTATTTATTTTAGCTTTCGCGAGATCCTATACGTTGTGCACTATGGAAAAACATTACAGCCGAATCGTGAGAGGAATACTTTGTTCCGAAAAAATTCCACTTTGTTTGCTCGAATCATTTTCACCCTGTATAATTTATATTTAAGCGTGTTTCTGTGTTTGTTATAAAAAAAATTAACAAGATTCTGCAAAAATAAAAAATACTTATAAAACATAGCCAACAAAAAAACATTATAAGTGAAAGCTACTCCATTACTTCTCTGTCTTCACTCGAAGCTGCGTATAATAAGGTGAAGTACGTTCCAATCGATGCTTCGTATGGTGATAAATTGTTGCAAACAAAAACAACCGTAATGCAATGACACACGATCTTAATTCAAATGTGTTGTTTCTATGCATATAACTACGTGTGTATAGGTTAACTGCGGACGCTTTTTTCGTGAATTATGCACTAGACCCGTCGTCCATTTGATTACAAAATGATAGATAGCACTTTGGCTGAAGCTTCCACGGACTTTTTGATAGCATTTCGAAATACAGTCTACAACTATACATATAACATTTGAAGACAATCTCATCACATCCTTTAGTAGTAGGTTTCGCTTCAGCTGGCTGTGCTGTCTTTTATATAAGCTTGGCATTCCATTCTACAGTACCTCCAACTCCAATGTCAAATGAAGAGATAGGAAAAATCTTTGGTGATTTATCTAGACACGCGGAGCGTGTCCAGCCAAGTTCACGTCAAAAAAGAACTGGCGAGTAGCTCCGTGTGTAATATTACACGAACCATTTGGAGCCACTTTTGTCACCTTCATAACTCAAAATCTATTTAACATAAACACACCAAATTTGGTTTATGTATTAAGACTTCCTAGATAAACGACCACTCAAAATTTTATAAACACAGCTCAAACGGTTGGTATAGATTTTAACGTCCGAAAATCGACATTTTTATGACTGACTCACTGACATATAGATCAAAAAGCTTACCCACTTCCAGATGACCTAGAAAGTTCAAATTTTGCATCAAGCTAGGTAATTGTGTGTATGCAAAGGAAAAAATCAGAAAACACTATATTTCTAAGAAAAAAAATTTTTTTCAATACAATATTTTTATGATTCAAAGACACACTCACCGTCATCAAAAAGCTAAGGTACTTCTAGCAAGGCTACGAGCTTTAAATTTGGTGTGCGGCTAGTATTTCATGTACTGATAACGGAAAAATTAAAAAAACCATGTGTTAAAAAAATAAAAAAAGGCTCAAAAAGTAACTTATCGCGGGGCTCGAACTCGCACCTGCGCGTCACATGTGCGACTCCTATATAAAGTGAGCTATCGAGGTTGTTATGGTAATGGTGAAATAAAGATAATATTATACAATTTAGTAAATGGAAAACAGGAAAATAGCAAGACGAAACAAAAATAAAAGATTCTTGGAATTGTATAAAAAACCTGTGTAATAAAAGCACTAGCTACTAAATATTTAAATAAAAACTATTACATATAAACTTAATTCATTTAATATAAACAGAATAACAATATATGTTAGCATTTCATTATTACTAACAATAAGCTGAAAATATAATAAATATAAAGTTGCCCATGTTGGATTTGAACCAAGAGTTTTCTCACTGAAGCCGCCCTCTATACCGGCCTACCGGTTGGTCGATTCCTTACGGGGTGAAACACATCTTCTGCAGTAGGTACATAACTTAAGAAAAATTATATCTTTCAAACAGAGCACAGTTACACATAGTAGCCAGTAGGTGTACTGTTGTAAGTTGTATAACTGATAATGATAAGATTCGGTGGGTGCTGCCATGCCCAAAGTAGAAGAGATATCTTGTGTTGATTTAGTAAGTAAGGGATAATGTACTTATGTCAGTGACATTAGACAATACAGAGAGAGCATTCGAAATGATTGCAGAAAAAGTAGGAGAAATTGAAAGAAATCGACAGGAACATGATCACGAAGATGACGGTCTAGAGAACCCGTTGGACTTCTGACCTGTTGAAGCTGTAAATGCAATGGAAGATTTCAGAAATGCCAAAGATTTCATATCAGAAAATGAGCTCGAACAAATGATAAAAGGTCTAAATGTTAGACCAGAAACGTATTTTCGATACAATTTGTAAGACTTTGTTAGACAAAACTGCAGTTTTGGAGAATTTGCTAGTAGGACAGGCGGCACAGGAAAAAGTTATATCAATACCATTAAAAGTTGGGTTACGAAGCGAATGAACAAATTACTTGCAGTAGCTGCATCCACTGGCATTGCCGCTTTAAATATAAACTGACTCACAATACATAGGCTCCTACAGCTGCCGGTAGAACATGGAAATTGTCCTACTAAGTACACTTATCAGATCAAGCACTAAAAGATTTACACATTTACATGTGTACAAATATGAATGTCTATGTAGTAAACAATGGCACGAAATTGGTATGAAGTGTCCGGGGTGTGACAGCGTAAGCGCAGGTTTTTTTTATTATTAGTAAATCACTTTTAAATAATATTAATAAATGTACTCACAAAAAGTTATGATATCGCATCAAAAACATAAATGTGAAAATGGGAGCCAAGTTCAATATTATGATATGGTGTGGTTGTCAACTTTACTGAGAAAAGAATTGAGATCTAAATGGATGCCAAGTTCTGTAGGTAATCCTGAAATTTATTTATAAGAACGTATAACATTCTTAAGTAAATTTAAAACACAATTTCTTGTTTTTTACTGCTACAACAATGTTTGCTATTTAAAAATATGACTTTCTAAATTTAAATAGTAGAATTATTTATACAAAGCAAATAACTTATGATCTGTTTAACCTCATCATTGACTTGGCTAGTTTTTACCAGCACATGAAATATTCAGAAGAATAGAACCTTATAGTATAAAAATAAGAACTTGCGTATAACATAAAGATGATACGTTGATAAACCAAATTTAAGATGACTAGTATGTGAAAACTAGCCAAGTCAAAGTTGAGGTTAAACAGATCATAAGTTATTTGCTTTGTGTAAATAATTCTACCATTTAAATTTAGAAAGTCATATTTTTAAATAGCAAACATTGTTGTAGCAGTAAAAAACAAGAAATTGTGTTTTAAATTTACTTAAGAATGTTATACGTTCTTATAAATAAATTTCAGGATTACCTACAGAACTTGGCATCCATTTAGATCTCAATTCTTTTCTCAGTAAAGTTGACAACCACACCATATCATAATATTGAACTTGGCTCCCATTTTCACATTTATGTTTTTGATGCGATATTTTTTTACAAAAGTACTTGGTAGTGCATTCAGGCAAAATGATTTCGTGATAAGTTGATAACAAAAAAGCAGAGAAAAAGTCGCAAGTTCCACTTATATTTAGTTTTATTTTATTTACAAAGGTATTTTCACTATTCATATACAAAATGATTTAATATACGATACTTATTTAGTGGTGTAAAATCAACTACTTAACTGTCTTACAATAAATTACCTACAGTTTACTATGTATAAAATTAATTAAGCAGAAATGTAAACCTACGTATATCTTCATAATACACATACAACCAATACACAAATGTTGTCACTATTTAAAAATGATAATATAAAAGAAAAAAACGTAATGAGGCGCGGTCCCATTGGGGCAAAATCAACTAATGTTCATTCCAATCAAAAAAAAGCAAAACGTAAACAAACTTACTATGGATCTGACACATGTCAATGTCATCTGCATACTATGTTTGTTTACTTTTTGCTTTTTTTTGATTGGAATGAAGTATACCTATAACATTCATAACCACATCAAAATAAGAGGTTCATAAAAATAGAGTATCCACTAGCGTTGGTACTTTGAAATACATTTTATAGCTTTGCTTCGATCGTCCTTGTCTAATTTAGTCTGGCTATGAATTAAAACACCCAATGTTGGGGTAAAACTCGAAATATATTCTAGATTGTTGTGCAGATTTTAGACGCCATATTTTCCTTATGAGACGAACGTAAACCTACCTATAATTTTCAGAGGGTAGCTCTACTCTGTGTTCAGGAAAAAAACATATTCGAGCTTTTTTTTTTTTTACCCTCAATTGGTAAGCCCTTGGCATCAGCTCCCTTTTTTCGCCCTATCATCCATCATTATATTCTCGATGACGCCCGCCTTTATTGTTTGGTTTCGTTATATATATAATATAATCAGTTAGGTTATGCACGCGAACAAAGCCTTTAAATTAAGACGGAAAAAAATACATATTATATTTAGAAAACGCCCAAATAGGCGGTCCTTTAACCAAGACGACCTCATCAAAAATATTAGGCTTGTGACTGCGTCTTTCTGTACATATAACTTGCCTATGGTCTGTACATAATGTTTATTTTGGTATAAGTTCTAATTTAAAATCTTAAAAAATTCTATAAATATAAAAGTTTTCTACTTACATAAAATATAGAAGAGTATCTACCCCTATCCCTACCCTTGGATAGCAGAATTTGCTGCTAGATACGAGTACATGCAATAACCTATTTCCAGTGCGAGCTAGAAGCGGCGCGGCGGTTTAACTCACACTAAAACAGTCACCATTCGTTACATTCGTTCAATAATACAATGTTAATGGGCGTATAGATGCGACAGTCACCGGCCCTCGTCAATGTAACGTCGCCTGCGAGAAAGACATTCAGGAATTCTTACCAGGGTAAAAGGCGACCGGTACCTGCGAGTGCGACACATATGACTAAGGTTAGTAAGAGATGCATCTAAACTGCCAAGTGCATGTACTTTTATATTCATTCACCTAAAGTGTGGTTCTGGGGGTTGGACTCTAGCACAATAACCTCCACCAATCCGGACTTGGACCCCGTGTGCGGAGTATGGCCTAACCTTCCCGAGGTATGGGAAGAGACACGTGCCGCTGCAGTGGGGACGATATGGGTTGTTAACGATAGGTGTGGTTCTATCTTGTTTTGATAAGTAATATGCTCTGTGTCACTGTAAAGTCGGCATATCGACTTGTTTTTCAGTAAGGCGGCTGATACTGCTGGCGCTGCAAATGCTGTACTAAAGGACCCTGTTGCTGCTGCTGTTGTTGCATGGCGAGCATCTGCTGGCGCATGCGCTGTTGCTGCGTCATCTGCTGGTACTGCGCGGTTTGCTGGGGCTGCATGCCGCGCGGGTATGGCGGTGCCGGCCCGCCCATGCCGCCCATTGTCACGTTGGGTGCCTGCTGTAAGATACCGAGGATATTTAGGATGTCTTGACACCTATTTTTTTACACTTGACACCTAGTTTAGGCCCGATTCGTTAAATATAGTCGTTCTGACTGCATAATTGCATTGTTCTAGTCGTCTAGTTACAGACCGGGCCAAAACGGCATGTTTGCAGGTGCCCTCCTTAGTTTGTATTTGTCATTGTCAAAAATATGTAACCTTTATTCTAAAACAAGATGAACAGAGAATTATTTTATTTCTAAGTCTAGAGCTGAGACAAAAAAAATAAACAAACATCTAGAGGATTTTTTAAACTAATGCAACAAAGAGACTAACCTGCATATATTGAGGCCGTGCGTTTTGTCTCTGCTGCGCCATATACGCTTCCTGACTAGTGCGGCCGCCCATCATGTTCTGAAAGGCATCAATGAATAAATTAAAACATTTTAAAACTGACTATATTATACGTGCCACAGTGAGCTATAACTAAAATTAATAAGTTAATTACCGATTGGAATGATTGTTGTCCAGGGAATCCTCCCATCGCGTTGCCTCCTTGCGGGCCCATAGAGCCTGCCTGGCTGGTCATTCCCGCCATACCCGTACCCTGCCCCATCTGGCCCATTTGCCCCATGGGCTGGCCCATCTGCCCCATACTCTGGGACATTTGGCTCATGCCCTGCGGCATTTGGGCGCTTTGACTGACGCCTTGGTTCATTTGCCCCACGTTCTGACCCATGCTGTTCACACCTTGGCTCATTGGGTTCACTTGTTGGCCCATCTGGTTAACACCTTGGCCCATGCCCTATAATGTACAATACAGTATAATGTTTCTGTGACAACAATTATTGATTTTTACTATTGTTATGAACAAAATTAAATGCAAATATTGTCAACTCAAACAATACCTGATTCATCATCTGCTGTTGTCCACCTTGCATCATTTGTTGACTGTATCCCCCATAGCCTTGCTGCATTCCACCGTACTGGTTGCCAAACATCTGACCTCCCATGCCGCCCATTTGCCCTCCGGCCATCTGCCCACCGCCCATTTGGGCCGGGCCCATCTGCCCTCCCATTTGGGAAGACGCCATCTGACCTGGGCCCATTTGGACGCCGCCCATTTGACCCATAGGGCCCATGCCACCCATAGCGCTCATTGGGTTCATTTGACTGGAAAACATTGAAGTAATTTTATACACATGTCGTGCCCAGATCATCATCACGAAATTACTCGCCATATCGTTGAGGAGTTCAGAAAAACTCTAGGTCAGGTTAGGTTACTAGTGTTACCGTATAAAGCCGCCGCTGACTCTATTTGTCGGAGCTCCTCGACGATATGGCCAGTCATTCAGTTAGTAAATAGTAGTAGTATGCTCACTTGGGCTGCATCTGGCCCATCTGCGCGGGCTGCATCTGGCGCATGGCGGCGCGCGGGAAGGGCGCGCGGCCGTGCGGCGCGCCGGGGTAGCCGCCGCCCTGCTGCAATATACAGCCAACATGTAATGTACAGGTGTACGCGAAATGGACCTTTCACACAAATCTTTTGAGGGTAAAAAAAAAAACAACCAGATTGACTGTGTATGAGAAGTCCATGATATTTGTGAATTGACGTAAGGTCTTCATACACGTATAGATGCTAAAAAAATGAATTATGATAAAAAATACACGTGCATCTCCTTGCCAACTATAAGGCTTTACTCGTCGAGTTAAATTGACACTATGTATCAGAAATGCTAAACGGCTATGACGATATTCGAATTTTTCTCCGGCAGAAGCGCCAAAGTCTTTCATTTTTCGGATTTACTCACGGCTGAAGCACGAAAGTTCACATCTTTCACTTATAAGGAATTTAATTTGTTAGATAACTTCAAGAAAGTTGTAAATTGAAATACAATTGCTAAATGTAGTTTGTTATTTTTAAATGATTTTTCGTTAGCACGTAACACCTACCTGCACACGATAGGAAGAAGAAGCCCTACCTGCATCTGCGACATCTGGTTGAAAGGCAGCCGCTGCCGCAGCATGTTGCTGAGAGCCTGCTTGGACTGTGTGTTGGCAGGCGGCGCCACGCCGCGGGGGCTCACGCCAGCTTAGGAGTAAACACTCTTTGTTAGCTAGTCACTGTCACTGGTTTGATAAAGGTAATACAAAACATTCGAACTAAAAACCTTATGTATAAGAAAGTTTTGATTCGCTCTCCCATCGCTGCAAAACATTTAGCTAATAAGTAAATGAGCGAATGCAATTAAAAAGTTAGAATGAGATCGTCATTTCAAAACATTGCCCAGTTCCTGTTTAAGCTATGTGGTATGAGTGTAGGGTATTTAGACAGTACTGATCAGGCAGCTGTTATTATGGTATCTTGAGAGCACGTTTAAACTGTTTGTTACCAAAAGACGCTACTGCACGCGGAATGAGACCAGGTACGGAACAAACACTCTTTGTTAACTAGTCACTGGTCAATTATTATAAAAGGCGAATACAGTGTAAATCCACGACATTTTATTGTAAGTTGCCTCAGAACAGCTGAACAATATACCGCCCCTTAGCTATAGTCAAATAAGATAAAAAATATGGTAAAAACATAAATGATATATGAGAACAGCTTTTTTTAAATTTTAAATATAAAATATAAATGTACTATTTTCATCATGTATATTTTACAGCTTTGTGATAAAGAGCCATACTATTGCTGCTTGTGTTATGGCTGCTGCTAAGTTATCCACTCCGCCGCAACTAGACAGATTTTCTGCAAAAATAAAAAATACTTATAAAACATAGCCAACAAAAAAACATTATAAGTGAAAGCTACTCCATTACTTCTCTGTCTTCACTCGAAGCTGCGTATAATAAGGTGAAGTACGTTCCAATCGATGCTTCGTATGGTGATAAATTGTTGCAAACAAAAACAACCGTAATGCAATGACACACGATCTTAATTCAAATGTGTTGTTTCTATGCATATAACTACGTGTGTATAGGTTAACTGCGGACGCTTTTTTCGTGAATTATGCACTAGACCCGTCGTCCATTTGATTACAAAATGATAGATAGCACTTTGGCTGAAGCTTCCACGGACTTTTTGATAGCATTTCGAAATACAGTCTACAACTATACATATAACATTTGAAGACAATCTCATCACATCCTTTAGTAGTAGGTTTCGCTTCAGCTGGCTGTGCTGTCTTTTATATAAGCTTGGCATTCCATTCTACAGTACCTCCAACTCCAATGTCAAATGAAGAGATAGGAAAAATCTTTGGTGATTTATCTAGACACGCGGAGCGTGTCCAGCCAAGTTCACGTCAAAAAAGAACTGGCGAGTAGCTCCGTGTGTAATATTACACGAACCATTTGGAGCCACTTTTGTCACCTTCATAACTCAAAATCTATTTAACATAAACACACCAAATTTGGTTTATGTATTAAGACTTCCTAGATAAACGACCACTCAAAATTTTATAAACACAGCTCAAACGGTTGGTATAGATTTTAACGTCCGAAAATCGACATTTTTATGACTGACTCACTGACATATAGATCAAAAAGCTTACCCACTTCCAGATGACCTAGAAAGTTCAAATTTTGCATCAAGCTAGGTAATTGTGTGTATGCAAAGGAAAAAATCAGAAAACACTATATTTCTAAGAAAAAAAATTTTTTTCAATACAATATTTTTATGATTCAAAGACACACTCACCGTCATCAAAAAGCTAAGGTACTTCTAGCAAGGCTACGAGCTTTAAATTTGGTGTGCGGCTAGTATTTCATGTACTGATAACGGAAAAATTAAAAAAACCATGTGTTAAAAAAATAAAAAAAGGCTCAAAAAGTAACTTATCGCGGGGCTCGAACTCGCACCTGCGCGTCACATGTGCGACTCCTATATAAAGTGAGCTATCGAGGTTGTTATGGTAATGGTGAAATAAAGATAATATTATACAATTTAGTAAATGGAAAACAGGAAAATAGCAAGACGAAACAAAAATAAAAGATTCTTGGAATTGTATAAAAAACCTGTGTAATAAAAGCACTAGCTACTAAATATTTAAATAAAAACTATTACATATAAACTTAATTCATTTAATATAAACAGAATAACAATATATGTTAGCATTTCATTATTACTAACAATAAGCTGAAAATATAATAAATATAAAGTTGCCCATGTTGGATTTGAACCAAGAGTTTTCTCACTGAAGCCGCCCTCTATACCGGCCTACCGGTTGGTCGATTCCTTACGGGGTGAAACACATCTTCTGCAGTAGGTACATAACTTAAGAAAAATTATATCTTTCAAACAGAGCACAGTTACACATAGTAGCCAGTAGGTGTACTGTTGTAAGTTGTATAACTGATAATGATAAGATTCGGTGGGTGCTGCCATGCCCAAAGTAGAAGAGATATCTTGTGTTGATTTAGTAAGTAAGGGATAATGTACTTATGTCAGTGACATTAGACAATACAGAGAGAGCATTCGAAATGATTGCAGAAAAAGTAGGAGAAATTGAAAGAAATCGACAGGAACATGATCACGAAGATGACGGTCTAGAGAACCCGTTGGACTTCTGACCTGTTGAAGCTGTAAATGCAATGGAAGATTTCAGAAATGCCAAAGATTTCATATCAGAAAATGAGCTCGAACAAATGATAAAAGGTCTAAATGTTAGACCAGAAACGTATTTTCGATACAATTTGTAAGACTTTGTTAGACAAAACTGCAGTTTTGGAGAATTTGCTAGTAGGACAGGCGGCACAGGAAAAAGTTATATCAATACCATTAAAAGTTGGGTTACGAAGCGAATGAACAAATTACTTGCAGTAGCTGCATCCACTGGCATTGCCGCTTTAAATATAAACTGACTCACAATACATAGGCTCCTACAGCTGCCGGTAGAACATGGAAATTGTCCTACTAAGTACACTTATCAGATCAAGCACTAAAAGATTTACACATTTACATGTGTACAAATATGAATGTCTATGTAGTAAACAATGGCACGAAATTGGTATGAAGTGTCCGGGGTGTGACAGCGTAAGCGCAGGTTTTTTTTATTATTAGTAAATCACTTTTAAATAATATTAATAAATGTACTCACAAAAAGTTATGATATCGCATCAAAAACATAAATGTGAAAATGGGAGCCAAGTTCAATATTATGATATGGTGTGGTTGTCAACTTTACTGAGAAAAGAATTGAGATCTAAATGGATGCCAAGTTCTGTAGGTAATCCTGAAATTTATTTATAAGAACGTATAACATTCTTAAGTAAATTTAAAACACAATTTCTTGTTTTTTACTGCTACAACAATGTTTGCTATTTAAAAATATGACTTTCTAAATTTAAATAGTAGAATTATTTATACAAAGCAAATAACTTATGATCTGTTTAACCTCATCATTGACTTGGCTAGTTTTTACCAGCACATGAAATATTCAGAAGAATAGAACCTTATAGTATAAAAATAAGAACTTGCGTATAACATAAAGATGATACGTTGATAAACCAAATTTAAGATGACTAGTATGTGAAAACTAGCCAAGTCAAAGTTGAGGTTAAACAGATCATAAGTTATTTGCTTTGTGTAAATAATTCTACCATTTAAATTTAGAAAGTCATATTTTTAAATAGCAAACATTGTTGTAGCAGTAAAAAACAAGAAATTGTGTTTTAAATTTACTTAAGAATGTTATACGTTCTTATAAATAAATTTCAGGATTACCTACAGAACTTGGCATCCATTTAGATCTCAATTCTTTTCTCAGTAAAGTTGACAACCACACCATATCATAATATTGAACTTGGCTCCCATTTTCACATTTATGTTTTTGATGCGATATTTTTTTACAAAAGTACTTGGTAGTGCATTCAGGCAAAATGATTTCGTGATAAGTTGATAACAAAAAAGCAGAGAAAAAGTCGCAAGTTCCACTTATATTTAGTTTTATTTTATTTACAAAGGTATTTTCACTATTCATATACAAAATGATTTAATATACGATACTTATTTAGTGGTGTAAAATCAACTACTTAACTGTCTTACAATAAATTACCTACAGTTTACTATGTATAAAATTAATTAAGCAGAAATGTAAACCTACGTATATCTTCATAATACACATACAACCAATACACAAATGTTGTCACTATTTAAAAATGATAATATAAAAGAAAAAAACGTAATGAGGCGCGGTCCCATTGGGGCAAAATCAACTAATGTTCATTCCAATCAAAAAAAAGCAAAACGTAAACAAACTTACTATGGATCTGACACATGTCAATGTCATCTGCATACTATGTTTGTTTACTTTTTGCTTTTTTTTGATTGGAATGAAGTATACCTATAACATTCATAACCACATCAAAATAAGAGGTTCATAAAAATAGAGTATCCACTAGCGTTGGTACTTTGAAATACATTTTATAGCTTTGCTTCGATCGTCCTTGTCTAATTTAGTCTGGCTATGAATTAAAACACCCAATGTTGGGGTAAAACTCGAAATATATTCTAGATTGTTGTGCAGATTTTAGACGCCATATTTTCCTTATGAGACGAACGTAAACCTACCTATAATTTTCAGAGGGTAGCTCTACTCTGTGTTCAGGAAAAAAACATATTCGAGCTTTTTTTTTTTTTACCCTCAATAGGGTATTTCACTCTATTCAAGAAAAAATCCAGAACGACTTATTTACTGTGGTATTTGTAATAAGTAATCGAATAAAGATGATTTCTATATAATAAAATGAGAAAAAACATTTTATTTTTGATTTACAAAAATCAAGTTTTTTAATCTGTTATTCAAATATCTGAAACGCCAGCCGCCATGCTGGTTGTCGATGTGACGTCACGATAGCTGTAAACAGTGACATTTTGTTCGCAATATGTGGCTAAATTTTAGTTTTTTCGCCTAATTTCAAAAATATGAAAAGATAACCTGTGTCCAGTAAATTAACTTGAAATTTCATGACGGAAGGCGGTTTTGTGAAAGTAGAAAGTACGAATCTGCCGAGAATAAATACCTACATTTAAGTGGCAAAGTTTTTGTTTCTAATCCCGACTGCCGAATATGCATGTAAGTACCTATTTGCAACTTAATTTTTATCGCATTTTTAGTTTTAGATTAAAATCTGGAAAAAACTGTGCAAAATTCGTTACAAAAATAAATTCGATATGCGCGCGAAATGAAACGAACGTGTCTGGCGATAGGTACCATACTTTTATACATATGTGTGTATTTACAATGCTGCAACAAACGTCAAAGCATTAAAATAAACGTATTATTTCTGTGCTTTTGCGTTTAGGTGTTATTTGAATATGACGATAATAAAACAGTGATATCAAACATCAAACAAAAACCTATACAGATACAGTACAGTGTCTGTTGATGGTGCAGGATAATAATGTTGGCTTGCTGTTGCAACGATGATGATCAGCCTCGAAAGTCATTGGGAAAAGTAGATTACTTTTTAGGTATACTTTAACAAATACACAAGGATACTTGTTAATACTTTGCTAAATCATTTCAGGGAACAAACATTTCTTACCTATACATATAAGATGCCTGCTCAGCCTGCTGCTTCAAAATAGAGGCTACTTTGAAATCCTTTTGGAATGCAAAATGACCAAATAAAGCAGCTGGCCAGATGCAACTGTATCATTCAACAGGTAAATAAATTGTTATGCCTAATCATCATCACCATCAGCCGAAAGAAGTCTGCCGGACAAAGGCCTCCCCCAAGGATTTCCACACTGAGCAGTCCTAGGTTGCTCATATCCAGCGGCTTCCTGTAACCTTCATCAGGTCGCCTGTCCACCAAGTTAGAGGAATCTCTACGCTGTGTATGCATGAAGTGTTACGCATAAAGTATTTTTAAGGGTTATTTATTCCTCTTCCATATTAAACATTAAATGCTGATTGTTCTTATTATTTTTTTGTGATGTTACAGATATTCAATGCCAAACATGCATATAGATAGGAAGATAACCACCCACAGGCTGCATCGTTCCAAGGTGGCAATGCATAGGGCTGCATAACTTCAGTGACCTTCGATAGCTACTTTACTATAGAGGAAATTATTGATTTGTTGACTATGAGACAAAAACCTGAAGAAAGAGAAATATGCATTTGTATTAAATAAAAAATCCGTCTGGTACTGTTGCATTTTTCTTTCTTATTTCTAAGAGTAAGTAAAACACATTAGTATTTTTTAAACTAAACAAATAGTACCTACTTATAGTGGGTAATCTATGCTTTTCCCAGAGTTTGTTTTTATATAAGGTGCTACTTTATTAGTGCCCGATATTTTAGTCAGTGCTTCTACTCCTGATTCTGATCAACTTTCCCTAAGGAACCCATAGTCAAATCCCAAAAAAATTTTTAGACTCTTCATACTAATTTGGCCGCTCGACTAATCGATTTGTATATAGAGTCCAAAATTTTTTTTACGATTTGACTATGGGTCCCTGGGGGAAAATTGATCAGAATCAGAAGTAGAAGCACTGACTAAAATATCGGGCACTAATAAAGTAGCACCTTATATAAACTTGTGTATTACATAATTTGAGTTTTTTGTGATAAGACTATCCTACTTTCCCACTACCTGATATATGCCAATTAGTTGTTTAATTAATTATACCATTGCTTTGTCAAGTTGCATTATTTTAGGGTTTTAGGAAAGTTAACAAATTAGCTAGTGAAACTAAAATAAAAATCTTACAATTCTTATCCTATCACTCCAAAATTTATCAGCTGCTTTAACTACAGGCGGTAACAGTAGTAATGAAACAGATGTATACCTATATAGGTATAATTTGTACTAGGCTAAACAGCACTATATGAGTATGATGGTTTTCGAGGAATCTCATAATTTCTGGGTATATATAAATATGTACCTCGAAAACCACCACACTTTCATATTTTTAAATAATGATAATATCTGGGACAAATCACACACGGTCATCTGGCCCCAGGTCATCTTGGGAACCAGAGACTGATATACATACACATATACTTTCTAAATACATACATATATAGATATAATACGCCCAGACTCAGAGCAAACAATTCTGATCATCACAGAAAAGTTGGCCCTGTGTGGGGATCGAACCCACGACTCTCGGATCAGAGGTCAGGATCGCTAACCACTTAGCCACCGAGTCAGTCACGAAATCGAGTCAGTCAAATAGCTCAGTACAAATTATTTTCAAAGCCTCTTTTAGGATGTGACTTATAAAATTGTATAGCTACTTACTTAAAGTTTTGTTGCCTACACACACAACTGAAAGGGTTATGAATCTCATTGTCTCCTATTGCCTCAGGAACAATATGACCATTGAAAGAAGAAATAAAAATTTAATTACAAAATAATTTCTTTACAGGTAAACCAATATATGTATTCCACTCAAGACACTTATCTACATATTAATTCACAAATATACAACTACCTATGTACACATTATATTATTCACACTTTTATAAATTCACTTCTATATGGTGGCCTGCTTAATGATCTTGGGACTGAACTGCTAGGATAGCTGTTCAGACTTTCTGTCATGACAAGAAATATCTTCTGAGCTCGGTAAATCTTGGTTACAAGATGTCCTTGTTCTGTGCAATCAAATCTGGACAATATGCAGCCTGATTTACTTGCATTTTTTGTACCCATTGTCTTGTAGGTATTGCATATAATTTTCCATGCCGGTTTCTATCTGCAATGTAAAAAAAGGTAGGTATGTGTAAACAATTTAACAAATTCATTTATGTACCTAACATAACCTATAAACATTGTATGAGATTACAAAACCACAGTAAAGTAAGACAAATAACTATTTAGTTTTGTATAATAGGCATAGGCGCCGAGTCCATAGGGCCTGGGGATGCCCAAGCCCACAGAACTGGCCCAAACCCCACCAACAATGCCATTATCAGCGAGGCTTTTACGCCTAGCGGCCTAGCCCCACCTTTATTTTTATGAAGTCGTCGCCCCCGAAATTAATAAGTATTGTATGTACCTATTTACTTATTGGAAATAAATTATGGATACTTACATTGAAAGGTATATTTTATTTTTAATCAATAACTTTGGATCTCTTCTTGCAAGTTTTATCCAAGTGTTTTTCATAGGTATTTGTATCTGTTGGCAGTTGAATCCATAACTTGCCTAGTGTTTAACATTTGTATTTTTAAACTGCACACCACCGGTAGCGATAAGGGATTGTAACTCACTATTAATTTCGTAAATTTTTACTAAATGTAGCTAAATTGTACGTAGAACTGTCATGTTTACCGCTGAAATGACGTCACAACCTAAAACATCATGGCGGCTAGCGTTTTCGCGCGGTCATCGGAAATGGTAATTTAAAATGTATTTTTGGGGTACTTGTAGGTTTCAAAAAATTCTAAAAAAAATATTTTTGACTTTTTCCCACCTAATGATCAATTTGAGATACTTTTCAAAAAATGGTGAAATACCCTATTCTACTCGGATGTCATCACTCTTAGTTCCAACCCATCTTGGTATGTGAACATTTTCTATATCTTTTAATGCCTGACGATAATTATTCCATTCAATTTGTATGGCTTTCGGTACCTCTTCATCCCATTGTACCCCAGCAATCCATAGCTTTTGTATCATTGCTTTGGCTGTTATTATGCATGGTGAAATCCAACCCAACGGATCATAAAGACGTGATATATCGGATATAATCTTCCTTTTAGTTACAGGTGGAGGAACCTTCGGCAGTGTCACTGTGTAGCGGAAGGAGTCTTCGTTCCGATCCCAGGTAAGTCCCACTATTTTGATTACATCATCTGATTTTATCCATTTTCCTTCCTCTTTACTATCCATTTCCTCTTCTTTTTTTTGATCTTTTATTATTTTCAGCAATTCATTACTGTTACTGGTCCATTTTTGTAAAATAAATCCTGCTTTATTTAACATCTCATTCATTTCTTCATATAACTTTATCCCGTCTTCTATATTTGTACAGCCCGTCATTAAATCATCCATATAGAAATCCGTTATTGTTTTTTCAGCTGCAAGAGGATATTCATTTCCATGGTCATAGGATACCTGCTGTAGAGCTCGAACCGCTAAAAACGGAGCAGAAGCTACTCCGAAAGTCACTCTGAGCAGTCTATAATCTTTCATTTCAGCATCATCTTTTTGCTTCCAAATCAATCGTTGGTAATCAACGTCTTGTTCATTTACCTTGACCTGTAAATACATTTTTACGATATCTGCGGCTAAGCAAATGTTGTGTGTCCTCCATCGCATTACCAGATTTCTCAAATCCGGTTGCAAGGTTGGTCCTACCATAAGAGAATCATTCAGCGATACTCCGTTTTTTCCTTTACAGGATGCATCATATACGACTCTTAACTTTGTTGTTTCTCTTTCTTCCCGCACTACACCGTGATGAGGTAAGTATACCGATTCTTCCCTTTTTCCATCAGGTGTTGGTACTTCTTCTATTATAGCCATTTTGAAATATTCTTCCATTACTTCTCTGTACTTCTGTTTAAAATTTTGATTCTTTTTAAATTTTGCCTCTAATCCTCTGAATCTTTTTTCAGCTATTCCTCGGGATTCACCGCGCTTACAGTCAGGATCTTCAGTTTTGAATGGTAGCCGAACAATGTACCTGCCGTTTTCATCTCTCGTCGTTGTTGACACAAACAGATTTTCACAAAGTTTTTCTTCATCTGTGAGCATTTTCTCTTTTAACAGTGTGTCATCAGATTCGAGTTCCCAAAACTTTTTCAAAAGATCATTGTCTTCCTGTACTTGGCAATGTAATACAAGTACGTCCGAGTCTCGATTGCAGGGTATGTTGACGACACCAGATATTATCCATCCTAGTGTTGTTGACTGCGCTACAGGAGAACCCAAAGGCCCTTTCTTTACGCCTTCCTGGATTATTTGACTAAACACATCAGCTCCTAATAATAAATCTATTTTATTCGGCGTGTGATAATCAGGATCCGCTAACACAAACTCCTTGAGCTCTGGCCATTCCAGTACTTCGACTTTCCTCGAAGGAAGAAAAGTAGTGATTGACTTAAGCACATAAGCCTGTACAGAGAAGGTTACTTCGGGATTTACCCTTGATTTTAATTTTATGTTTACTATACCTTGGGAAATAACATTTTTATTCCCACCCAAACCAGTAATGTTTGTTTTAATTGGCTGTTTCTTCAAGCCTAGGTATTGAACCGTTGCTTCATTGACGAAATTTGTTTGCGATCCTTGGTCTAACAAGGCTCGTATAACGTAATTGTTACCATTTTTCGACTCAGCCTCAACTAACGCCGTCGCTAGTAAGACCTGCTTTGATACCGTTCCTGTCGAAAAACAAGCAACTAATGAATCTTTAGGATTTACATTTGTGGAACCTGAACCACTTGAGGATCCTTCACCGACTGAAGAATTTGTTCCTCCTTCATGACCTTTGACGCCAGTGGACTCAACCGAATCTGTTGATCCCCGCGGATGCAACAGAGTGTGATGACGACGTGAACATATTTTACAATTAACTTTTATTAGACAAGTTTTGGCTCCGTGGTTATTGCCCAAACAAATAAAACAAATGTTATTTTGCATGACAAAATCACGACGTGAGTCAACATTTTCCTTTGTAAACTTTTTACATGCATTTAACTTATGTGTCTCCGCGCAAAATGGACACAGCACTTTGGCTACATGTAAAGATTTCAGTTTATTTGTATTTTGTGAGTGCTGTTGATTTACATTGTTATTGTTATTCTGACTTCTGTTGAAACTAGATTTAGTATCCAGGAACTCAAGTGCTTTATAGCGATTAGTTAAGAATTCCTTAAATTGCTGAAACGTGGGCAACTCATCCGAAGTATTGGTAGTGGTTACATTAAACTCCCACTGTTTTCTAGATTCTGAATCCAGCTTCAACGTCAATAAATGTATTATTATAATATCCCAGGATTTGACATCTATTCCTAGGTTTGACAATGCACAAAGACAGTCATTAGTTGTATCCAGTAATTCTTTTAGGCTGTGAGGAGATTCAAAACTAATGTTTCTTTGACTGAGTAATCTTTTCAATATGTAGTGAGATAAATAACGTTTGTTATTATATCTTTCATTTAATTGCTTCCAACAGTGTTGATAATTCGCTTCCGAAATTGGTACTTGCCTGACAAGCTGTTCAGCTTCTCCCGTTAAATAACTCTTCAAGTAGTGCATTTTTTGCACATCACTCAAAGAAACATTATTATGAATCAAGGATAAGTACAAATCCCTAAATGATATCCACTCAGTATATTTCCCGGAAAAGTTAGGTATCACAATCTTTGGCAGTTCGATTATACTACCACTCGATTTCTGCACTGTTTTACACGGTTCATCTTTGCTAGGCTTTACACAGCAACTTAATACAATTATTAATTGAGTTTTATATTCAATGTAGAGTTCCTCAACTTGATCATATATATCTTTAGTAATATAATCTGTTTCATCTAACTCATCATGATGTTCCGCAACTAAGTTACTATGCAAAGTATTAAAATTAGACCACAATTTTTCTAGTGCGTCTAACCTAACCTGTGCATAACTTTCTGTGATCCGTTCTTTAGGACTTTTCTTATAATTACATTGAGCTTTTATAATTTTACTAAGAGTATCCTCTTGTAATTTTAGTTTGGATTTTAAATTTAATTTTTGAGCCATTTTGCTAACATATGTTTTACAAAACAACTCAGAAATTTTCTATGCAAATTGAAATATTTTTAAAAATTTTACAAGTGTTTGAAAACCCTTTAATTCAGGAAAAAATCGGGCATAGGTTCCCCGTCTCAACCAAATTTCCTTAAAATTAGGCTATGTCTAAATTAAAACTACTCTAAAATATTCTAAGTCCAACTTTTTGAAAATTACACTAAGTCTCTTTTCACTGAATTTACTTTGAAAAGTTTTAAATAATAAAAACACTCACAGTTCTCCTTGCACTCACTTGACGTTTGACAGATAGAACCGCACCTGTCAGTTGTCAAATCGCTGCTCCTTGTCTTGAATCTGCTTGAATGGTGTTGGTTTCTCCTTGGTCTGCTTCGCCTTCCGCACCTCGCCTGACAGTATCAGCACCGCCGCTGCTACTTGTCGAAGTTCACCGCTGAACTTGGGTACCCCGAGGTATCATTATATTGGCTGGCAATTACTCAGACCAATAGAACCCTCATTACCCCCCTTGGGACAGTTTGTAAAAAGTTCGCCACCACCTGGGCGCCTCCGGACTCAGAACGAGATCCGGCCTCGAAGGACCTTGTACAACTAGGCACAATATATAGGTCAATCAAGGAGGTTAAATCAGAAGCCGTTTTCAATGATATAACCCAGTGGTTTATTCAGGTCAAACATACAAAATCGGTTAGGAGTAGTCCATAATAGGGTATTTCACTCTATTCAAGAAAAAATCCAGAACGACTTATTTACTGTGGTATTTGTAATAAGTAATCGAATAAAGATGATTTCTATATAATAAAATGAGAAAAAACATTTTATTTTTGATTTACAAAAATCAAGTTTTTTAATCTGTTATTCAAATATCTGAAACGCCAGCCGCCATGCTGGTTGTCGATGTGACGTCACGATAGCTGTAAACAGTGACATTTTGTTCGCAATATGTGGCTAAATTTTAGTTTTTTCGCCTAATTTCAAAAATATGAAAAGATAACCTGTGTCCAGTAAATTAACTTGAAATTTCATGACGGAAGGCGGTTTTGTGAAAGTAGAAAGTACGAATCTGCCGAGAATAAATACCTACATTTAAGTGGCAAAGTTTTTGTTTCTAATCCCGACTGCCGAATATGCATGTAAGTACCTATTTGCAACTTAATTTTTATCGCATTTTTAGTTTTAGATTAAAATCTGGAAAAAACTGTGCAAAATTCGTTACAAAAATAAATTCGATACGCGCGCGAAATGAAACGAACGTGTCTGGCGATAGGTACCATACTTTTATACATATGTGTGTATTTACAATGCTGCAACAAACGTCAAAGCATTAAAATAAACGTATTATTTCTGTGCTTTTGCGTTTAGGTGTTATTTGAATATGACGATAATAAAACAGTGATATCAAACATCAAACAAAAACCTATACAGATACAGTACAGTGTCTGTTGATGGTGCAGGATAATAATGTTGGCTTGCTGTTGCAACGATGATGATCAGCCTCGAAAGTCATTGGGAAAAGTAGATTACTTTTTAGGTATACTTTAACAAATACACAAGGATACTTGTTAATACTTTGCTAAATCATTTCAGGGAACAAACATTTCTTACCTATACATATAAGATGCCTGCTCAGCCTGCTGCTTCAAAATAGAGGCTACTTTGAAATCCTTTTGGAATGCAAAATGACCAAATAAAGCAGCTGGCCAGATGCAACTGTATCATTCAACAGGTAAATAAATTGTTATGCCTAATCATCATCACCATCAGCCGAAAGAAGTCTGCCGGACAAAGGCCTCCCCCAAGGATTTCCACACTGAGCAGTCCTAGGTTGCTCATATCCAGCGGCTTCCTGTAACCTTCATCAGGTCGCCTGTCCACCAAGTTAGAGGAATCTCTACGCTGTGTATGCATGAAGTGTTACGCATAAAGTATTTTTAAGGGTTATTTATTCCTCTTCCATATTAAACATTAAATGCTGATTGTTCTTATTATTTTTTTGTGATGTTACAGATATTCAATGCCAAACATGCATATAGATAGGAAGATAACCACCCACAGGCTGCATCGTTCCAAGGTGGCAATGCATAGGGCTGCATAACTTCAGTGACCTTCGATAGCTACTTTACTATAGAGGAAATTATTGATTTGTTGACTATGAGACAAAAACCTGAAGAAAGAGAAATATGCATTTGTATTAAATAAAAAATCCGTCTGGTACTGTTGCATTTTTCTTTCTTATTTCTAAGAGTAAGTAAAACACATTAGTATTTTTTAAACTAAACAAATAGTACCTACTTATAGTGGGTAATCTATGCTTTTCCCAGAGTTTGTTTTTATATAAGGTGCTACTTTATTAGTGCCCGATATTTTAGTCAGTGCTTCTACTCCTGATTCTGATCAACTTTCCCTAAGGAACCCATAGTCAAATCCCAAAAAAATTTTTAGACTCTTCATACTAATTTGGCCGCTCGACTAATCGATTTGTATATAGAGTCCAAAATTTTTTTTACGATTTGACTATGGGTCCCTGGGGGAAAGTTGATCAGAATCAGAAGTAGAAGCACTGACTAAAATATCGGGCACTAATAAAGTAGCACCTTATATAAACTTGTGTATTACATAATTTGAGTTTTTTGTGATAAGACTATCCTACTTTCCCACTACCTGATATATGCCAATTAGTTGTTTAATTAATTATACCATTGCTTTGTCAAGTTGCATTATTTTAGGGTTTTAGGAAAGTTAACAAATTAGCTAGTGAAACTAAAATAAAAATCTTACAATTCTTATCCTATCACTCCAAAATTTATCAGCTGCTTTAACTACAGGCGGTAACAGTAGTAATGAAACAGATGTATACCTATATAGGTATAATTTGTACTAGGCTAAACAGCACTATATGAGTATGATGGTTTTCGAGGAATCTCATAATTTCTGGGTATATATAAATATGTACCTCGAAAACCACCACACTTTCATATTTTTAAATAATGATAATATCTGGGACAAATCACACACGGTCATCTGGCCCCAGGTCATCTTGGGAACCAGAGACTGATATACATACACATATACTTTCTAAATACATACATATATAGATATAATACGCCCAGACTCAGAGCAAACAATTCTGATCATCACAGAAAAGTTGGCCCTGTGTGGGGATCGAACCCACGACTCTCGGATCAGAGGTCAGGATCGCTAACCACTTAGCCACCGAGTCAGTCACGAAATCGAGTCAGTCAAATAGCTCAGTACAAATTATTTTCAAAGCCTCTTTTAGGATGTGACTTATAAAATTGTATAGCTACTTACTTAAAGTTTTGTTGCCTACACACACAACTGAAAGGGTTATGAATCTCATTGTCTCCTATTGCCTCAGGAACAATATGACCATTGAAAGAAGAAATAAAAATTTAATTACAAAATAATTTCTTTACAGGTAAACCAATATATGTATTCCACTCAAGACACTTATCTACATATTAATTCACAAATATACAACTACCTATGTACACATTATATTATTCACACTTTTATAAATTCACTTCTATATGGTGGCCTGCTTAATGATCTTGGGACTGAACTGCTAGGATAGCTGTTCAGACTTTCTGTCATGACAAGAAATATCTTCTGAGCTCGGTAAATCTTGGTTACAAGATGTCCTTGTTCTGTGCAATCAAATCTGGACAATATGCAGCCTGATTTACTTGCATTTTTTGTACCCATTGTCTTGTAGGTATTGCATATAATTTTCCATGCCGGTTTCTATCTGCAATGTAAAAAAAGGTAGGTATGTGTAAACAATTTAACAAATTCATTTATGTACCTAACATAACCTATAAACATTGTATGAGATTACAAAACCACAGTAAAGTAAGACAAATAACTATTTAGTTTTGTATAATAGGCATAGGCGCCGAGTCCATAGGGCCTGGGGATGCCCAAGCCCACAGAACTGGCCCAAACCCCACCAACAATGCCATTATCAGCGAGGCTTTTACGCCTAGCGGCCTAGCCCCACCTTTATTTTTATGAAGTCGTCGCCCCCGAAATTAATAAGTATTGTATGTACCTATTTACTTATTGGAAATAAATTATGGATACTTACATTGAAAGGTATATTTTATTTTTAATCAATAACTTTGGATCTCTTCTTGCAAGTTTTATCCAAGTGTTTTTCATAGGTATTTGTATCTGTTGGCAGTTGAATCCATAACTTGCCTAGTGTTTAACATTTGTATTTTTAAACTGCACACCACCGGTAGCGATAAGGGATTGTAACTCACTATTAATTTCGTAAATTTTTACTAAATGTAGCTAAATTGTACGTAGAACTGTCATGTTTACCGCTGAAATGACGTCACAACCTAAAACATCATGGCGGCTAGCGTTTTCGCGCGGTCATCGGAAATGGTAATTTAAAATGTATTTTTGGGGTACTTGTAGGTTTCAAAAAATTCTAAAAAAAATATTTTTGACTTTTTCCCACCTAATGATCAATTTGAGATACTTTTCAAAAAATGGTGAAATACCCTATTGGTAAGCCCTTGGCATCAGCTCCCTTTTTTCGCCCTATCATCCATCATTATATTCTCGATGACGCCCGCCTTTATTGTTTGGTTTCGTTATATATATAATATAATCAGTTAGGTTATGCACGCGAACAAAGCCTTTAAATTAAGACGGAAAAAAATACATATTATATTTAGAAAACGCCCAAATAGGCGGTCCTTTAACCAAGACGACCTCATCAAAAATATTAGGCTTGTGACTGCGTCTTTCTGTACATATAACTTGCCTATGGTCTGTACATAATGTTTATTTTGGTATAAGTTCTAATTTAAAATCTTAAAAAATTCTATAAATATAAAAGTTTTCTACTTACATAAAATATAGAAGAGTATCTACCCCTATCCCTACCCTTGGATAGCAGAATTTGCTGCTAGATACGAGTACATGCAATAACCTATTTCCAGTGCGAGCTAGAAGCGGCGCGGCGGTTTAACTCACACTAAAACAGTCACCATTCGTTACATTCGTTCAATAATACAATGTTAATGGGCGTATAGATGCGACAGTCACCGGCCCTCGTCAATGTAACGTCGCCTGCGAGAAAGACATTCAGGAATTCTTACCAGGGTAAAAGGCGACCGGTACCTGCGAGTGCGACACATATGACTAAGGTTAGTAAGAGATGCATCTAAACTGCCAAGTGCATGTACTTTTATATTCATTCACCTAAAGTGTGGTTCTGGGGGTTGGACTCTAGCACAATAACCTCCACCAATCCGGACTTGGACCCCGTGTGCGGAGTATGGCCTAACCTTCCCGAGGTATGGGAAGAGACACGTGCCGCTGCAGTGGGGACGATATGGGTTGTTAACGATAGGTGTGGTTCTATCTTGTTTTGATAAGTAATATGCTCTGTGTCACTGTAAAGTCGGCATATCGACTTGTTTTTCAGTAAGGCGGCTGATACTGCTGGCGCTGCAAATGCTGTACTAAAGGACCCTGTTGCTGCTGCTGTTGTTGCATGGCGAGCATCTGCTGGCGCATGCGCTGTTGCTGCGTCATCTGCTGGTACTGCGCGGTTTGCTGGGGCTGCATGCCGCGCGGGTATGGCGGTGCCGGCCCGCCCATGCCGCCCATTGTCACGTTGGGTGCCTGCTGTAAGATACCGAGGATATTTAGGATGTCTTGACACCTATTTTTTTACACTTGACACCTAGTTTAGGCCCGATTCGTTAAATATAGTCGTTCTGACTGCATAATTGCATTGTTCTAGTCGTCTAGTTACAGACCGGGCCAAAACGGCATGTTTGCAGGTGCCCTCCTTAGTTTGTATTTGTCATTGTCAAAAATATGTAACCTTTATTCTAAAACAAGATGAACAGAGAATTATTTTATTTCTAAGTCTAGAGCTGAGACAAAAAAAATAAACAAACATCTAGAGGATTTTTTAAACTAATGCAACAAAGAGACTAACCTGCATATATTGAGGCCGTGCGTTTTGTCTCTGCTGCGCCATATACGCTTCCTGACTAGTGCGGCCGCCCATCATGTTCTGAAAGGCATCAATGAATAAATTAAAACATTTTAAAACTGACTATATTATACGTGCCACAGTGAGCTATAACTAAAATTAATAAGTTAATTACCGATTGGAATGATTGTTGTCCAGGGAATCCTCCCATCGCGTTGCCTCCTTGCGGGCCCATAGAGCCTGCCTGGCTGGTCATTCCCGCCATACCCGTACCCTGCCCCATCTGGCCCATTTGCCCCATGGGCTGGCCCATCTGCCCCATACTCTGGGACATTTGGCTCATGCCCTGCGGCATTTGGGCGCTTTGACTGACGCCTTGGTTCATTTGCCCCACGTTCTGACCCATGCTGTTCACACCTTGGCTCATTGGGTTCACTTGTTGGCCCATCTGGTTAACACCTTGGCCCATGCCCTATAATGTACAATACAGTATAATGTTTCTGTGACAACAATTATTGATTTTTACTATTGTTATGAACAAAATTAAATGCAAATATTGTCAACTCAAACAATACCTGATTCATCATCTGCTGTTGTCCACCTTGCATCATTTGTTGACTGTATCCCCCATAGCCTTGCTGCATTCCACCGTACTGGTTGCCAAACATCTGACCTCCCATGCCGCCCATTTGCCCTCCGGCCATCTGCCCACCGCCCATTTGGGCCGGGCCCATCTGCCCTCCCATTTGGGAAGACGCCATCTGACCTGGGCCCATTTGGACGCCGCCCATTTGACCCATAGGGCCCATGCCACCCATAGCGCTCATTGGGTTCATTTGACTGGAAAACATTGAAGTAATTTTATACACATGTCGTGCCCAGATCATCATCACGAAATTACTCGCCATATCGTTGAGGAGTTCAGAAAAACTCTAGGTCAGGTTAGGTTACTAGTGTTACCGTATAAAGCCGCCGCTGACTCTATTTGTCGGAGCTCCTCGACGATATGGCCAGTCATTCAGTTAGTAAATAGTAGTAGTATGCTCACTTGGGCTGCATCTGGCCCATCTGCGCGGGCTGCATCTGGCGCATGGCGGCGCGCGGGAAGGGCGCGCGGCCGTGCGGCGCGCCGGGGTAGCCGCCGCCCTGCTGCAATATACAGCCAACATGTAATGTACAGGTGTACGCGAAATGGACCTTTCACACAAATCTTTTGAGGGTAAAAAAAAAAACAACCAGATTGA
Source organism: Coleophora deauratella (assembly GCA_958295455.1). Taxonomy (NCBI): domain Eukaryota; kingdom Metazoa; phylum Arthropoda; class Insecta; order Lepidoptera; family Coleophoridae; genus Coleophora; species Coleophora deauratella. The sequence continues at coordinate 6,907,881 of OY282390.1, read as the reverse complement.
CTGTGTATGAGAAGTCCATGATATTTGTGAATTGACGTAAGGTCTTCATACACGTATAGATGCTAAAAAAATGAATTATGATAAAAAATACACGTGCATCTCCTTGCCAACTATAAGGCTTTACTCGTCGAGTTAAATTGACACTATGTATCAGAAATGCTAAACGGCTATGACGATATTCGAATTTTCCTCCGGCAGAAGCGCCAAAGTCTTTCATTTTTCGGATTTACTCACGGCTGAAGCACGAAAGTTCACATCTTTCACTTATAAGGAATTTAATTTGTTAGATAACTTCAAGAAAGTTGTAAATTGAAATACAATTGCTAAATGTAGTTTGTTATTTTTAAATGATTTTTCGTTAGCACGTAACACCTACCTGCACACGATAGGAAGAAGAAGCCCTACCTGCATCTGCGACATCTGGTTGAAAGGCAGCCGCTGCCGCAGCATGTTGCTGAGAGCCTGCTTGGACTGTGTGTTGGCAGGCGGCGCCACGCCGCGGGGGCTCACGCCAGCTTAGGAGTAAACACTCTTTGTTAGCTAGTCACTGTCACTGGTTTGATAAAGGTAATACAAAACATTCGAACTAAAAACCTTATGTATAAGAAAGTTTTGATTCGCTCTCCCATCGCTGCAAAACATTTAGCTAATAAGTAAATGAGCGAATGCAATTAAAAAGTTAGAATGAGATCGTCATTTCAAAACATTGCCCAGTTCCTGTTTAAGCTATGTGGTATGAGTGTAGGGTATTTAGACAGTACTGATCAGGCAGCTGTTATTATGGTATCTTGAGAGCACGTTTAAACTGTTTGTTACCAAAAGACGCTACTGCACGCGGAATGAGACCAGGTACGGAACAAACACTCTTTGTTAACTAGTCACTGGTCAATTATTATAAAAGGCGAATACAGTGTAAATCCACGACATTTTATTGTAAGTTGCCTCAGAACAGCTGAACAATATACCGCCCCTTAGCTATAGTCAAATAAGATAAAAAATATGGTAAAAACATAAATGATATATGAGAACAGCTTTTTTTAAATTTTAAATATAAAATATAAATGTACTATTTTCATCATGTATATTTTACAGCTTTGTGATAAAGAGCCATACTATTGCTGCTTGTGTTATGGCTGCTGCTAAGTTATCCACTCCGCCGCAACTAGACAGATTTTCTGCAAAAATAAAAAATACTTATAAAACATAGCCAACAAAAAAACATTATAAGTGAAAGCTACTCCATTACTTCTCTGTCTTCACTCGAAGCTGCGTATAATAAGGTGAAGTACGTTCCAATCGATGCTTCGTATGGTGATAAATTGTTGCAAACAAAAACAACCGTAATGCAATGACACACGATCTTAATTCAAATGTGTTGTTTCTATGCATATAACTACGTGTGTATAGGTTAACTGCGGACGCTTTTTTCGTGAATTATGCACTAGACCCGTCGTCCATTTGATTACAAAATGATAGATAGCACTTTGGCTGAAGCTTCCACGGACTTTTTGATAGCATTTCGAAATACAGTCTACAACTATACATATAACATTTGAAGACAATCTCATCACATCCTTTAGTAGTAGGTTTCGCTTCAGCTGGCTGTGCTGTCTTTTATATAAGCTTGGCATTCCATTCTACAGTACCTCCAACTCCAATGTCAAATGAAGAGATAGGAAAAATCTTTGGTGATTTATCTAGACACGCGGAGCGTGTCCAGCCAAGTTCACGTCAAAAAAGAACTGGCGAGTAGCTCCGTGTGTAATATTACACGAACCATTTGGAGCCACTTTTGTCACCTTCATAACTCAAAATCTATTTAACATAAACACACCAAATTTGGTTTATGTATTAAGACTTCCTAGATAAACGACCACTCAAAATTTTATAAACACAGCTCAAACGGTTGGTATAGATTTTAACGTCCGAAAATCGACATTTTTATGACTGACTCACTGACATATAGATCAAAAAGCTTACCCACTTCCAGATGACCTAGAAAGTTCAAATTTTGCATCAAGCTAGGTAATTGTGTGTATGCAAAGGAAAAAATCAGAAAACACTATATTTCTAAGAAAAAAAATTTTTTTCAATACAATATTTTTATGATTCAAAGACACACTCACCGTCATCAAAAAGCTAAGGTACTTCTAGCAAGGCTACGAGCTTTAAATTTGGTGTGCGGCTAGTATTTCATGTACTGATAACGGAAAAATTAAAAAAACCATGTGTTAAAAAAATAAAAAAAGGCTCAAAAAGTAACTTATCGCGGGGCTCGAACTCGCACCTGCGCGTCACATGTGCGACTCCTATATAAAGTGAGCTATCGAGGTTGTTATGGTAATGGTGAAATAAAGATAATATTATACAATTTAGTAAATGGAAAACAGGAAAATAGCAAGACGAAACAAAAATAAAAGATTCTTGGAATTGTATAAAAAACCTGTGTAATAAAAGCACTAGCTACTAAATATTTAAATAAAAACTATTACATATAAACTTAATTCATTTAATATAAACAGAATAACAATATATGTTAGCATTTCATTATTACTAACAATAAGCTGAAAATATAATAAATATAAAGTTGCCCATGTTGGATTTGAACCAAGAGTTTTCTCACTGAAGCCGCCCTCTATACCGGCCTACCGGTTGGTCGATTCCTTACGGGGTGAAACACATCTTCTGCAGTAGGTACATAACTTAAGAAAAATTATATCTTTCAAACAGAGCACAGTTACACATAGTAGCCAGTAGGTGTACTGTTGTAAGTTGTATAACTGATAATGATAAGATTCGGTGGGTGCTGCCATGCCCAAAGTAGAAGAGATATCTTGTGTTGATTTAGTAAGTAAGGGATAATGTACTTATGTCAGTGACATTAGACAATACAGAGAGAGCATTCGAAATGATTGCAGAAAAAGTAGGAGAAATTGAAAGAAATCGACAGGAACATGATCACGAAGATGACGGTCTAGAGAACCCGTTGGACTTCTGACCTGTTGAAGCTGTAAATGCAATGGAAGATTTCAGAAATGCCAAAGATTTCATATCAGAAAATGAGCTCGAACAAATGATAAAAGGTCTAAATGTTAGACCAGAAACGTATTTTCGATACAATTTGTAAGACTTTGTTAGACAAAACTGCAGTTTTGGAGAATTTGCTAGTAGGACAGGCGGCACAGGAAAAAGTTATATCAATACCATTAAAAGTTGGGTTACGAAGCGAATGAACAAATTACTTGCAGTAGCTGCATCCACTGGCATTGCCGCTTTAAATATAAACTGACTCACAATACATAGGCTCCTACAGCTGCCGGTAGAACATGGAAATTGTCCTACTAAGTACACTTATCAGATCAAGCACTAAAAGATTTACACATTTACATGTGTACAAATATGAATGTCTATGTAGTAAACAATGGCACGAAATTGGTATGAAGTGTCCGGGGTGTGACAGCGTAAGCGCAGGTTTTTTTTATTATTAGTAAATCACTTTTAAATAATATTAATAAATGTACTCACAAAAAGTTATGATATCGCATCAAAAACATAAATGTGAAAATGGGAGCCAAGTTCAATATTATGATATGGTGTGGTTGTCAACTTTACTGAGAAAAGAATTGAGATCTAAATGGATGCCAAGTTCTGTAGGTAATCCTGAAATTTATTTATAAGAACGTATAACATTCTTAAGTAAATTTAAAACACAATTTCTTGTTTTTTACTGCTACAACAATGTTTGCTATTTAAAAATATGACTTTCTAAATTTAAATAGTAGAATTATTTATACAAAGCAAATAACTTATGATCTGTTTAACCTCATCATTGACTTGGCTAGTTTTTACCAGCACATGAAATATTCAGAAGAATAGAACCTTATAGTATAAAAATAAGAACTTGCGTATAACATAAAGATGATACGTTGATAAACCAAATTTAAGATGACTAGTATGTGAAAACTAGCCAAGTCAAAGTTGAGGTTAAACAGATCATAAGTTATTTGCTTTGTGTAAATAATTCTACCATTTAAATTTAGAAAGTCATATTTTTAAATAGCAAACATTGTTGTAGCAGTAAAAAACAAGAAATTGTGTTTTAAATTTACTTAAGAATGTTATACGTTCTTATAAATAAATTTCAGGATTACCTACAGAACTTGGCATCCATTTAGATCTCAATTCTTTTCTCAGTAAAGTTGACAACCACACCATATCATAATATTGAACTTGGCTCCCATTTTCACATTTATGTTTTTGATGCGATATTTTTTTACAAAAGTACTTGGTAGTGCATTCAGGCAAAATGATTTCGTGATAAGTTGATAACAAAAAAGCAGAGAAAAAGTCGCAAGTTCCACTTATATTTAGTTTTATTTTATTTACAAAGGTATTTTCACTATTCATATACAAAATGATTTAATATACGATACTTATTTAGTGGTGTAAAATCAACTACTTAACTGTCTTACAATAAATTACCTACAGTTTACTATGTATAAAATTAATTAAGCAGAAATGTAAACCTACGTATATCTTCATAATACACATACAACCAATACACAAATGTTGTCACTATTTAAAAATGATAATATAAAAGAAAAAAACGTAATGAGGCGCGGTCCCATTGGGGCAAAATCAACTAATGTTCATTCCAATCAAAAAAAAGCAAAACGTAAACAAACTTACTATGGATCTGACACATGTCAATGTCATCTGCATACTATGTTTGTTTACTTTTTGCTTTTTTTTGATTGGAATGAAGTATACCTATAACATTCATAACCACATCAAAATAAGAGGTTCATAAAAATAGAGTATCCACTAGCGTTGGTACTTTGAAATACATTTTATAGCTTTGCTTCGATCGTCCTTGTCTAATTTAGTCTGGCTATGAATTAAAACACCCAATGTTGGGGTAAAACTCGAAATATATTCTAGATTGTTGTGCAGATTTTAGACGCCATATTTTCCTTATGAGACGAACGTAAACCTACCTATAATTTTCAGAGGGTAGCTCTACTCTGTGTTCAGGAAAAAAACATATTCGAGCTTTTTTTTTTTTTACCCTCAATTGGTAAGCCCTTGGCATCAGCTCCCTTTTTTCGCCCTATCATCCATCATTATATTCTCGATGACGCCCGCCTTTATTGTTTGGTTTCGTTATATATATAATATAATCAGTTAGGTTATGCACGCGAACAAAGCCTTTAAATTAAGACGGAAAAAAATACATATTATATTTAGAAAACGCCCAAATAGGCGGTCCTTTAACCAAGACGACCTCATCAAAAATATTAGGCTTGTGACTGCGTCTTTCTGTACATATAACTTGCCTATGGTCTGTACATAATGTTTATTTTGGTATAAGTTCTAATTTAAAATCTTAAAAAATTCTATAAATATAAAAGTTTTCTACTTACATAAAATATAGAAGAGTATCTACCCCTATCCCTACCCTTGGATAGCAGAATTTGCTGCTAGATACGAGTACATGCAATAACCTATTTCCAGTGCGAGCTAGAAGCGGCGCGGCGGTTTAACTCACACTAAAACAGTCACCATTCGTTACATTCGTTCAATAATACAATGTTAATGGGCGTATAGATGCGACAGTCACCGGCCCTCGTCAATGTAACGTCGCCTGCGAGAAAGACATTCAGGAATTCTTACCAGGGTAAAAGGCGACCGGTACCTGCGAGTGCGACACATATGACTAAGGTTAGTAAGAGATGCATCTAAACTGCCAAGTGCATGTACTTTTATATTCATTCACCTAAAGTGTGGTTCTGGGGGTTGGACTCTAGCACAATAACCTCCACCAATCCGGACTTGGACCCCGTGTGCGGAGTATGGCCTAACCTTCCCGAGGTATGGGAAGAGACACGTGCCGCTGCAGTGGGGACGATATGGGTTGTTAACGATAGGTGTGGTTCTATCTTGTTTTGATAAGTAATATGCTCTGTGTCACTGTAAAGTCGGCATATCGACTTGTTTTTCAGTAAGGCGGCTGATACTGCTGGCGCTGCAAATGCTGTACTAAAGGACCCTGTTGCTGCTGCTGTTGTTGCATGGCGAGCATCTGCTGGCGCATGCGCTGTTGCTGCGTCATCTGCTGGTACTGCGCGGTTTGCTGGGGCTGCATGCCGCGCGGGTATGGCGGTGCCGGCCCGCCCATGCCGCCCATTGTCACGTTGGGTGCCTGCTGTAAGATACCGAGGATATTTAGGATGTCTTGACACCTATTTTTTTACACTTGACACCTAGTTTAGGCCCGATTCGTTAAATATAGTCGTTCTGACTGCATAATTGCATTGTTCTAGTCGTCTAGTTACAGACCGGGCCAAAACGGCATGTTTGCAGGTGCCCTCCTTAGTTTGTATTTGTCATTGTCAAAAATATGTAACCTTTATTCTAAAACAAGATGAACAGAGAATTATTTTATTTCTAAGTCTAGAGCTGAGACAAAAAAAATAAACAAACATCTAGAGGATTTTTTAAACTAATGCAACAAAGAGACTAACCTGCATATATTGAGGCCGTGCGTTTTGTCTCTGCTGCGCCATATACGCTTCCTGACTAGTGCGGCCGCCCATCATGTTCTGAAAGGCATCAATGAATAAATTAAAACATTTTAAAACTGACTATATTATACGTGCCACAGTGAGCTATAACTAAAATTAATAAGTTAATTACCGATTGGAATGATTGTTGTCCAGGGAATCCTCCCATCGCGTTGCCTCCTTGCGGGCCCATAGAGCCTGCCTGGCTGGTCATTCCCGCCATACCCGTACCCTGCCCCATCTGGCCCATTTGCCCCATGGGCTGGCCCATCTGCCCCATACTCTGGGACATTTGGCTCATGCCCTGCGGCATTTGGGCGCTTTGACTGACGCCTTGGTTCATTTGCCCCACGTTCTGACCCATGCTGTTCACACCTTGGCTCATTGGGTTCACTTGTTGGCCCATCTGGTTAACACCTTGGCCCATGCCCTATAATGTACAATACAGTATAATGTTTCTGTGACAACAATTATTGATTTTTACTATTGTTATGAACAAAATTAAATGCAAATATTGTCAACTCAAACAATACCTGATTCATCATCTGCTGTTGTCCACCTTGCATCATTTGTTGACTGTATCCCCCATAGCCTTGCTGCATTCCACCGTACTGGTTGCCAAACATCTGACCTCCCATGCCGCCCATTTGCCCTCCGGCCATCTGCCCACCGCCCATTTGGGCCGGGCCCATCTGCCCTCCCATTTGGGAAGACGCCATCTGACCTGGGCCCATTTGGACGCCGCCCATTTGACCCATAGGGCCCATGCCACCCATAGCGCTCATTGGGTTCATTTGACTGGAAAACATTGAAGTAATTTTATACACATGTCGTGCCCAGATCATCATCACGAAATTACTCGCCATATCGTTGAGGAGTTCAGAAAAACTCTAGGTCAGGTTAGGTTACTAGTGTTACCGTATAAAGCCGCCGCTGACTCTATTTGTCGGAGCTCCTCGACGATATGGCCAGTCATTCAGTTAGTAAATAGTAGTAGTATGCTCACTTGGGCTGCATCTGGCCCATCTGCGCGGGCTGCATCTGGCGCATGGCGGCGCGCGGGAAGGGCGCGCGGCCGTGCGGCGCGCCGGGGTAGCCGCCGCCCTGCTGCAATATACAGCCAACATGTAATGTACAGGTGTACGCGAAATGGACCTTTCACACAAATCTTTTGAGGGTAAAAAAAAAAACAACCAGATTGACTGTGTATGAGAAGTCCATGATATTTGTGAATTGACGTAAGGTCTTCATACACGTATAGATGCTAAAAAAATGAATTATGATAAAAAATACACGTGCATCTCCTTGCCAACTATAAGGCTTTACTCGTCGAGTTAAATTGACACTATGTATCAGAAATGCTAAACGGCTATGACGATATTCGAATTTTCCTCCGGCAGAAGCGCCAAAGTCTTTCATTTTTCGGATTTACTCACGGCTGAAGCACGAAAGTTCACATCTTTCACTTATAAGGAATTTAATTTGTTAGATAACTTCAAGAAAGTTGTAAATTGAAATACAATTGCTAAATGTAGTTTGTTATTTTTAAATGATTTTTCGTTAGCACGTAACACCTACCTGCACACGATAGGAAGAAGAAGCCCTACCTGCATCTGCGACATCTGGTTGAAAGGCAGCCGCTGCCGCAGCATGTTGCTGAGAGCCTGCTTGGACTGTGTGTTGGCAGGCGGCGCCACGCCGCGGGGGCTCACGCCAGCTTAGGAGTAAACACTCTTTGTTAGCTAGTCACTGTCACTGGTTTGATAAAGGTAATACAAAACATTCGAACTAAAAACCTTATGTATAAGAAAGTTTTGATTCGCTCTCCCATCGCTGCAAAACATTTAGCTAATAAGTAAATGAGCGAATGCAATTAAAAAGTTAGAATGAGATCGTCATTTCAAAACATTGCCCAGTTCCTGTTTAAGCTATGTGGTATGAGTGTAGGGTATTTAGACAGTACTGATCAGGCAGCTGTTATTATGGTATCTTGAGAGCACGTTTAAACTGTTTGTTACCAAAAGACGCTACTGCACGCGGAATGAGACCAGGTACGGAACAAACACTCTTTGTTAACTAGTCACTGGTCAATTATTATAAAAGGCGAATACAGTGTAAATCCACGACATTTTATTGTAAGTTGCCTCAGAACAGCTGAACAATATACCGCCCCTTAGCTATAGTCAAATAAGATAAAAAATATGGTAAAAACATAAATGATATATGAGAACAGCTTTTTTTAAATTTTAAATATAAAATATAAATGTACTATTTTCATCATGTATATTTTACAGCTTTGTGATAAAGAGCCATACTATTGCTGCTTGTGTTATGGCTGCTGCTAAGTTATCCACTCCGCCGCAACTAGACAGATTTTCTGCAAAAATAAAAAATACTTATAAAACATAGCCAACAAAAAAACATTATAAGTGAAAGCTACTCCATTACTTCTCTGTCTTCACTCGAAGCTGCGTATAATAAGGTGAAGTACGTTCCAATCGATGCTTCGTATGGTGATAAATTGTTGCAAACAAAAACAACCGTAATGCAATGACACACGATCTTAATTCAAATGTGTTGTTTCTATGCATATAACTACGTGTGTATAGGTTAACTGCGGACGCTTTTTTCGTGAATTATGCACTAGACCCGTCGTCCATTTGATTACAAAATGATAGATAGCACTTTGGCTGAAGCTTCCACGGACTTTTTGATAGCATTTCGAAATACAGTCTACAACTATACATATAACATTTGAAGACAATCTCATCACATCCTTTAGTAGTAGGTTTCGCTTCAGCTGGCTGTGCTGTCTTTTATATAAGCTTGGCATTCCATTCTACAGTACCTCCAACTCCAATGTCAAATGAAGAGATAGGAAAAATCTTTGGTGATTTATCTAGACACGCGGAGCGTGTCCAGCCAAGTTCACGTCAAAAAAGAACTGGCGAGTAGCTCCGTGTGTAATATTACACGAACCATTTGGAGCCACTTTTGTCACCTTCATAACTCAAAATCTATTTAACATAAACACACCAAATTTGGTTTATGTATTAAGACTTCCTAGATAAACGACCACTCAAAATTTTATAAACACAGCTCAAACGGTTGGTATAGATTTTAACGTCCGAAAATCGACATTTTTATGACTGACTCACTGACATATAGATCAAAAAGCTTACCCACTTCCAGATGACCTAGAAAGTTCAAATTTTGCATCAAGCTAGGTAATTGTGTGTATGCAAAGGAAAAAATCAGAAAACACTATATTTCTAAGAAAAAAAATTTTTTTCAATACAATATTTTTATGATTCAAAGACACACTCACCGTCATCAAAAAGCTAAGGTACTTCTAGCAAGGCTACGAGCTTTAAATTTGGTGTGCGGCTAGTATTTCATGTACTGATAACGGAAAAATTAAAAAAACCATGTGTTAAAAAAATAAAAAAAGGCTCAAAAAGTAACTTATCGCGGGGCTCGAACTCGCACCTGCGCGTCACATGTGCGACTCCTATATAAAGTGAGCTATCGAGGTTGTTATGGTAATGGTGAAATAAAGATAATATTATACAATTTAGTAAATGGAAAACAGGAAAATAGCAAGACGAAACAAAAATAAAAGATTCTTGGAATTGTATAAAAAACCTGTGTAATAAAAGCACTAGCTACTAAATATTTAAATAAAAACTATTACATATAAACTTAATTCATTTAATATAAACAGAATAACAATATATGTTAGCATTTCATTATTACTAACAATAAGCTGAAAATATAATAAATATAAAGTTGCCCATGTTGGATTTGAACCAAGAGTTTTCTCACTGAAGCCGCCCTCTATACCGGCCTACCGGTTGGTCGATTCCTTACGGGGTGAAACACATCTTCTGCAGTAGGTACATAACTTAAGAAAAATTATATCTTTCAAACAGAGCACAGTTACACATAGTAGCCAGTAGGTGTACTGTTGTAAGTTGTATAACTGATAATGATAAGATTCGGTGGGTGCTGCCATGCCCAAAGTAGAAGAGATATCTTGTGTTGATTTAGTAAGTAAGGGATAATGTACTTATGTCAGTGACATTAGACAATACAGAGAGAGCATTCGAAATGATTGCAGAAAAAGTAGGAGAAATTGAAAGAAATCGACAGGAACATGATCACGAAGATGACGGTCTAGAGAACCCGTTGGACTTCTGACCTGTTGAAGCTGTAAATGCAATGGAAGATTTCAGAAATGCCAAAGATTTCATATCAGAAAATGAGCTCGAACAAATGATAAAAGGTCTAAATGTTAGACCAGAAACGTATTTTCGATACAATTTGTAAGACTTTGTTAGACAAAACTGCAGTTTTGGAGAATTTGCTAGTAGGACAGGCGGCACAGGAAAAAGTTATATCAATACCATTAAAAGTTGGGTTACGAAGCGAATGAACAAATTACTTGCAGTAGCTGCATCCACTGGCATTGCCGCTTTAAATATAAACTGACTCACAATACATAGGCTCCTACAGCTGCCGGTAGAACATGGAAATTGTCCTACTAAGTACACTTATCAGATCAAGCACTAAAAGATTTACACATTTACATGTGTACAAATATGAATGTCTATGTAGTAAACAATGGCACGAAATTGGTATGAAGTGTCCGGGGTGTGACAGCGTAAGCGCAGGTTTTTTTTATTATTAGTAAATCACTTTTAAATAATATTAATAAATGTACTCACAAAAAGTTATGATATCGCATCAAAAACATAAATGTGAAAATGGGAGCCAAGTTCAATATTATGATATGGTGTGGTTGTCAACTTTACTGAGAAAAGAATTGAGATCTAAATGGATGCCAAGTTCTGTAGGTAATCCTGAAATTTATTTATAAGAACGTATAACATTCTTAAGTAAATTTAAAACACAATTTCTTGTTTTTTACTGCTACAACAATGTTTGCTATTTAAAAATATGACTTTCTAAATTTAAATAGTAGAATTATTTATACAAAGCAAATAACTTATGATCTGTTTAACCTCATCATTGACTTGGCTAGTTTTTACCAGCACATGAAATATTCAGAAGAATAGAACCTTATAGTATAAAAATAAGAACTTGCGTATAACATAAAGATGATACGTTGATAAACCAAATTTAAGATGACTAGTATGTGAAAACTAGCCAAGTCAAAGTTGAGGTTAAACAGATCATAAGTTATTTGCTTTGTGTAAATAATTCTACCATTTAAATTTAGAAAGTCATATTTTTAAATAGCAAACATTGTTGTAGCAGTAAAAAACAAGAAATTGTGTTTTAAATTTACTTAAGAATGTTATACGTTCTTATAAATAAATTTCAGGATTACCTACAGAACTTGGCATCCATTTAGATCTCAATTCTTTTCTCAGTAAAGTTGACAACCACACCATATCATAATATTGAACTTGGCTCCCATTTTCACATTTATGTTTTTGATGCGATATTTTTTTACAAAAGTACTTGGTAGTGCATTCAGGCAAAATGATTTCGTGATAAGTTGATAACAAAAAAGCAGAGAAAAAGTCGCAAGTTCCACTTATATTTAGTTTTATTTTATTTACAAAGGTATTTTCACTATTCATATACAAAATGATTTAATATACGATACTTATTTAGTGGTGTAAAATCAACTACTTAACTGTCTTACAATAAATTACCTACAGTTTACTATGTATAAAATTAATTAAGCAGAAATGTAAACCTACGTATATCTTCATAATACACATACAACCAATACACAAATGTTGTCACTATTTAAAAATGATAATATAAAAGAAAAAAACGTAATGAGGCGCGGTCCCATTGGGGCAAAATCAACTAATGTTCATTCCAATCAAAAAAAAGCAAAACGTAAACAAACTTACTATGGATCTGACACATGTCAATGTCATCTGCATACTATGTTTGTTTACTTTTTGCTTTTTTTTGATTGGAATGAAGTATACCTATAACATTCATAACCACATCAAAATAAGAGGTTCATAAAAATAGAGTATCCACTAGCGTTGGTACTTTGAAATACATTTTATAGCTTTGCTTCGATCGTCCTTGTCTAATTTAGTCTGGCTATGAATTAAAACACCCAATGTTGGGGTAAAACTCGAAATATATTCTAGATTGTTGTGCAGATTTTAGACGCCATATTTTCCTTATGAGACGAACGTAAACCTACCTATAATTTTCAGAGGGTAGCTCTACTCTGTGTTCAGGAAAAAAACATATTCGAGCTTTTTTTTTTTTTACCCTCAATAGGGTATTTCACTCTATTCAAGAAAAAATCCAGAACGACTTATTTACTGTGGTATTTGTAATAAGTAATCGAATAAAGATGATTTCTATATAATAAAATGAGAAAAAACATTTTATTTTTGATTTACAAAAATCAAGTTTTTTAATCTGTTATTCAAATATCTGAAACGCCAGCCGCCATGCTGGTTGTCGATGTGACGTCACGATAGCTGTAAACAGTGACATTTTGTTCGCAATATGTGGCTAAATTTTAGTTTTTTCGCCTAATTTCAAAAATATGAAAAGATAACCTGTGTCCAGTAAATTAACTTGAAATTTCATGACGGAAGGCGGTTTTGTGAAAGTAGAAAGTACGAATCTGCCGAGAATAAATACCTACATTTAAGTGGCAAAGTTTTTGTTTCTAATCCCGACTGCCGAATATGCATGTAAGTACCTATTTGCAACTTAATTTTTATCGCATTTTTAGTTTTAGATTAAAATCTGGAAAAAACTGTGCAAAATTCGTTACAAAAATAAATTCGATATGCGCGCGAAATGAAACGAACGTGTCTGGCGATAGGTACCATACTTTTATACATATGTGTGTATTTACAATGCTGCAACAAACGTCAAAGCATTAAAATAAACGTATTATTTCTGTGCTTTTGCGTTTAGGTGTTATTTGAATATGACGATAATAAAACAGTGATATCAAACATCAAACAAAAACCTATACAGATACAGTACAGTGTCTGTTGATGGTGCAGGATAATAATGTTGGCTTGCTGTTGCAACGATGATGATCAGCCTCGAAAGTCATTGGGAAAAGTAGATTACTTTTTAGGTATACTTTAACAAATACACAAGGATACTTGTTAATACTTTGCTAAATCATTTCAGGGAACAAACATTTCTTACCTATACATATAAGATGCCTGCTCAGCCTGCTGCTTCAAAATAGAGGCTACTTTGAAATCCTTTTGGAATGCAAAATGACCAAATAAAGCAGCTGGCCAGATGCAACTGTATCATTCAACAGGTAAATAAATTGTTATGCCTAATCATCATCACCATCAGCCGAAAGAAGTCTGCCGGACAAAGGCCTCCCCCAAGGATTTCCACACTGAGCAGTCCTAGGTTGCTCATATCCAGCGGCTTCCTGTAACCTTCATCAGGTCGCCTGTCCACCAAGTTAGAGGAATCTCTACGCTGTGTATGCATGAAGTGTTACGCATAAAGTATTTTTAAGGGTTATTTATTCCTCTTCCATATTAAACATTAAATGCTGATTGTTCTTATTATTTTTTTGTGATGTTACAGATATTCAATGCCAAACATGCATATAGATAGGAAGATAACCACCCACAGGCTGCATCGTTCCAAGGTGGCAATGCATAGGGCTGCATAACTTCAGTGACCTTCGATAGCTACTTTACTATAGAGGAAATTATTGATTTGTTGACTATGAGACAAAAACCTGAAGAAAGAGAAATATGCATTTGTATTAAATAAAAAATCCGTCTGGTACTGTTGCATTTTTCTTTCTTATTTCTAAGAGTAAGTAAAACACATTAGTATTTTTTAAACTAAACAAATAGTACCTACTTATAGTGGGTAATCTATGCTTTTCCCAGAGTTTGTTTTTATATAAGGTGCTACTTTATTAGTGCCCGATATTTTAGTCAGTGCTTCTACTCCTGATTCTGATCAACTTTCCCTAAGGAACCCATAGTCAAATCCCAAAAAAATTTTTAGACTCTTCATACTAATTTGGCCGCTCGACTAATCGATTTGTATATAGAGTCCAAAATTTTTTTTACGATTTGACTATGGGTCCCTGGGGGAAAATTGATCAGAATCAGAAGTAGAAGCACTGACTAAAATATCGGGCACTAATAAAGTAGCACCTTATATAAACTTGTGTATTACATAATTTGAGTTTTTTGTGATAAGACTATCCTACTTTCCCACTACCTGATATATGCCAATTAGTTGTTTAATTAATTATACCATTGCTTTGTCAAGTTGCATTATTTTAGGGTTTTAGGAAAGTTAACAAATTAGCTAGTGAAACTAAAATAAAAATCTTACAATTCTTATCCTATCACTCCAAAATTTATCAGCTGCTTTAACTACAGGCGGTAACAGTAGTAATGAAACAGATGTATACCTATATAGGTATAATTTGTACTAGGCTAAACAGCACTATATGAGTATGATGGTTTTCGAGGAATCTCATAATTTCTGGGTATATATAAATATGTACCTCGAAAACCACCACACTTTCATATTTTTAAATAATGATAATATCTGGGACAAATCACACACGGTCATCTGGCCCCAGGTCATCTTGGGAACCAGAGACTGATATACATACACATATACTTTCTAAATACATACATATATAGATATAATACGCCCAGACTCAGAGCAAACAATTCTGATCATCACAGAAAAGTTGGCCCTGTGTGGGGATCGAACCCACGACTCTCGGATCAGAGGTCAGGATCGCTAACCACTTAGCCACCGAGTCAGTCACGAAATCGAGTCAGTCAAATAGCTCAGTACAAATTATTTTCAAAGCCTCTTTTAGGATGTGACTTATAAAATTGTATAGCTACTTACTTAAAGTTTTGTTGCCTACACACACAACTGAAAGGGTTATGAATCTCATTGTCTCCTATTGCCTCAGGAACAATATGACCATTGAAAGAAGAAATAAAAATTTAATTACAAAATAATTTCTTTACAGGTAAACCAATATATGTATTCCACTCAAGACACTTATCTACATATTAATTCACAAATATACAACTACCTATGTACACATTATATTATTCACACTTTTATAAATTCACTTCTATATGGTGGCCTGCTTAATGATCTTGGGACTGAACTGCTAGGATAGCTGTTCAGACTTTCTGTCATGACAAGAAATATCTTCTGAGCTCGGTAAATCTTGGTTACAAGATGTCCTTGTTCTGTGCAATCAAATCTGGACAATATGCAGCCTGATTTACTTGCATTTTTTGTACCCATTGTCTTGTAGGTATTGCATATAATTTTCCATGCCGGTTTCTATCTGCAATGTAAAAAAAGGTAGGTATGTGTAAACAATTTAACAAATTCATTTATGTACCTAACATAACCTATAAACATTGTATGAGATTACAAAACCACAGTAAAGTAAGACAAATAACTATTTAGTTTTGTATAATAGGCATAGGCGCCGAGTCCATAGGGCCTGGGGATGCCCAAGCCCACAGAACTGGCCCAAACCCCACCAACAATGCCATTATCAGCGAGGCTTTTACGCCTAGCGGCCTAGCCCCACCTTTATTTTTATGAAGTCGTCGCCCCCGAAATTAATAAGTATTGTATGTACCTATTTACTTATTGGAAATAAATTATGGATACTTACATTGAAAGGTATATTTTATTTTTAATCAATAACTTTGGATCTCTTCTTGCAAGTTTTATCCAAGTGTTTTTCATAGGTATTTGTATCTGTTGGCAGTTGAATCCATAACTTGCCTAGTGTTTAACATTTGTATTTTTAAACTGCACACCACCGGTAGCGATAAGGGATTGTAACTCACTATTAATTTCGTAATTTTTTACTAAATGTAGCTAAATTGTACGTAGAACTGTCATGTTTACCGCTGAAATGACGTCACAACCTAAAACATCATGGCGGCTAGCGTTTTCGCGCGGTCATCGGAAATGGTAATTTAAAATGTATTTTTGGGGTACTTGTAGGTTTCAAAAAATTCTAAAAAAAATATTTTTGACTTTTTCCCACCTAATGATCAATTTGAGATACTTTTCAAAAAATGGTGAAATACCCTATTGGTAAGCCCTTGGCATCAGCTCCCTTTTTTCGCCCTATCATCCATCATTATATTCTCGATGACGCCCGCCTTTATTGTTTGGTTTCGTTATATATATAATATAATCAGTTAGGTTATGCACGCGAACAAAGCCTTTAAATTAAGACGGAAAAAAATACATATTATATTTAGAAAACGCCCAAATAGGCGGTCCTTTAACCAAGACGACCTCATCAAAAATATTAGGCTTGTGACTGCGTCTTTCTGTACATATAACTTGCCTATGGTCTGTACATAATGTTTATTTTGGTATAAGTTCTAATTTAAAATCTTAAAAAATTCTATAAATATAAAAGTTTTCTACTTACATAAAATATAGAAGAGTATCTACCCCTATCCCTACCCTTGGATAGCAGAATTTGCTGCTAGATACGAGTACATGCAATAACCTATTTCCAGTGCGAGCTAGAAGCGGCGCGGCGGTTTAACTCACACTAAAACAGTCACCATTCGTTACATTCGTTCAATAATACAATGTTAATGGGCGTATAGATGCGACAGTCACCGGCCCTCGTCAATGTAACGTCGCCTGCGAGAAAGACATTCAGGAATTCTTACCAGGGTAAAAGGCGACCGGTACCTGCGAGTGCGACACATATGACTAAGGTTAGTAAGAGATGCATCTAAACTGCCAAGTGCATGTACTTTTATATTCATTCACCTAAAGTGTGGTTCTGGGGGTTGGACTCTAGCACAATAACCTCCACCAATCCGGACTTGGACCCCGTGTGCGGAGTATGGCCTAACCTTCCCGAGGTATGGGAAGAGACACGTGCCGCTGCAGTGGGGACGATATGGGTTGTTAACGATAGGTGTGGTTCTATCTTGTTTTGATAAGTAATATGCTCTGTGTCACTGTAAAGTCGGCATATCGACTTGTTTTTCAGTAAGGCGGCTGATACTGCTGGCGCTGCAAATGCTGTACTAAAGGACCCTGTTGCTGCTGCTGTTGTTGCATGGCGAGCATCTGCTGGCGCATGCGCTGTTGCTGCGTCATCTGCTGGTACTGCGCGGTTTGCTGGGGCTGCATGCCGCGCGGGTATGGCGGTGCCGGCCCGCCCATGCCGCCCATTGTCACGTTGGGTGCCTGCTGTAAGATACCGAGGATATTTAGGATGTCTTGACACCTATTTTTTTACACTTGACACCTAGTTTAGGCCCGATTCGTTAAATATAGTCGTTCTGACTGCATAATTGCATTGTTCTAGTCGTCTAGTTACAGACCGGGCCAAAACGGCATGTTTGCAGGTGCCCTCCTTAGTTTGTATTTGTCATTGTCAAAAATATGTAACCTTTATTCTAAAACAAGATGAACAGAGAATTATTTTATTTCTAAGTCTAGAGCTGAGACAAAAAAAATAAACAAACATCTAGAGGATTTTTTAAACTAATGCAACAAAGAGACTAACCTGCATATATTGAGGCCGTGCGTTTTGTCTCTGCTGCGCCATATACGCTTCCTGACTAGTGCGGCCGCCCATCATGTTCTGAAAGGCATCAATGAATAAATTAAAACATTTTAAAACTGACTATATTATACGTGCCACAGTGAGCTATAACTAAAATTAATAAGTTAATTACCGATTGGAATGATTGTTGTCCAGGGAATCCTCCCATCGCGTTGCCTCCTTGCGGGCCCATAGAGCCTGCCTGGCTGGTCATTCCCGCCATACCCGTACCCTGCCCCATCTGGCCCATTTGCCCCATGGGCTGGCCCATCTGCCCCATACTCTGGGACATTTGGCTCATGCCCTGCGGCATTTGGGCGCTTTGACTGACGCCTTGGTTCATTTGCCCCACGTTCTGACCCATGCTGTTCACACCTTGGCTCATTGGGTTCACTTGTTGGCCCATCTGGTTAACACCTTGGCCCATGCCCTATAATGTACAATACAGTATAATGTTTCTGTGACAACAATTATTGATTTTTACTATTGTTATGAACAAAATTAAATGCAAATATTGTCAACTCAAACAATACCTGATTCATCATCTGCTGTTGTCCACCTTGCATCATTTGTTGACTGTATCCCCCATAGCCTTGCTGCATTCCACCGTACTGGTTGCCAAACATCTGACCTCCCATGCCGCCCATTTGCCCTCCGGCCATCTGCCCACCGCCCATTTGGGCCGGGCCCATCTGCCCTCCCATTTGGGAAGACGCCATCTGACCTGGGCCCATTTGGACGCCGCCCATTTGACCCATAGGGCCCATGCCACCCATAGCGCTCATTGGGTTCATTTGACTGGAAAACATTGAAGTAATTTTATACACATGTCGTGCCCAGATCATCATCACGAAATTACTCGCCATATCGTTGAGGAGTTCAGAAAAACTCTAGGTCAGGTTAGGTTACTAGTGTTACCGTATAAAGCCGCCGCTGACTCTATTTGTCGGAGCTCCTCGACGATATGGCCAGTCATTCAGTTAGTAAATAGTAGTAGTATGCTCACTTGGGCTGCATCTGGCCCATCTGCGCGGGCTGCATCTGGCGCATGGCGGCGCGCGGGAAGGGCGCGCGGCCGTGCGGCGCGCCGGGGTAGCCGCCGCCCTGCTGCAATATACAGCCAACATGTAATGTACAGGTGTACGCGAAATGGACCTTTCACACAAATCTTTTGAGGGTAAAAAAAAAAACAACCAGATTGACTGTGTATGAGAAGTCCATGATATTTGTGAATTGACGTAAGGTCTTCATACACGTATAGATGCTAAAAAAATGAATTATGATAAAAAATACACGTGCATCTCCTTGCCAACTATAAGGCTTTACTCGTCGAGTTAAATTGACACTATGTATCAGAAATGCTAAACGGCTATGACGATATTCGAATTTTCCTCCGGCAGAAGCGCCAAAGTCTTTCATTTTTCGGATTTACTCACGGCTGAAGCACGAAAGTTCACATCTTTCACTTATAAGGAATTTAATTTGTTAGATAACTTCAAGAAAGTTGTAAATTGAAATACAATTGCTAAATGTAGTTTGTTATTTTTAAATGATTTTTCGTTAGCACGTAACACCTACCTGCACACGATAGGAAGAAGAAGCCCTACCTGCATCTGCGACATCTGGTTGAAAGGCAGCCGCTGCCGCAGCATGTTGCTGAGAGCCTGCTTGGACTGTGTGTTGGCAGGCGGCGCCACGCCGCGGGGGCTCACGCCAGCTTAGGAGTAAACACTCTTTGTTAGCTAGTCACTGTCACTGGTTTGATAAAGGTAATACAAAACATTCGAACTAAAAACCTTATGTATAAGAAAGTTTTGATTCGCTCTCCCATCGCTGCAAAACATTTAGCTAATAAGTAAATGAGCGAATGCAATTAAAAAGTTAGAATGAGATCGTCATTTCAAAACATTGCCCAGTTCCTGTTTAAGCTATGTGGTATGAGTGTAGGGTATTTAGACAGTACTGATCAGGCAGCTGTTATTATGGTATCTTGAGAGCACGTTTAAACTGTTTGTTACCAAAAGACGCTACTGCACGCGGAATGAGACCAGGTACGGAACAAACACTCTTTGTTAACTAGTCACTGGTCAATTATTATAAAAGGCGAATACAGTGTAAATCTACGACATTTTATTGTAAGTTGCCTCAGAACAGCTGAACAATATACCGCCCCTTAGCTATAGTCAAATAAGATAAAAAATATGGTAAAAACATAAATGATATATGAGAACAGCTTTTTTTAAATTTTAAATATAAAATATAAATGTACTATTTTCATCATGTATATTTTACAGCTTTGTGATAAAGAGCCATACTATTGCTGCTTGTGTTATGGCTGCTGCTAAGTTATCCACTCCGCCGCAACTAGACAGATTTTCAGCTGGACAGATAAGCAACCGGACAGATCGTGTATAGTTTATGACATAATACTTAGGCTTACGTACTACTTGTCTACGTCTATTAGCTCCTCTACACTCTACACGATGGGCCATCATGAGCCAACAAGAGGGACAGAACTATGGTTAGACAAGCACGTACTTAAATCTTCACTCAACTTTTATATACTTTTGTCTCTAGATGGCGTATGATGGCCATATGAGGTTACCTTGCGGCGCATAGTAAGAGTTGTGGTTCGGCGGCGCGGGCGGGAACCACTGCTGTTGCTGCATGAACTGCGGCTGCGGCTGCGGCGCCGCCCCCGCGGGCGCGCCCGTCGGCGTGTTCGAGCCGCTCGTCTGAACAAGAACGTGCGTCATAAACAACCACGCACTTAACAAATTTTTTGAATTAATCCGGTAGTTAACTGGTTCGATCCGTTTTACAGTTAGTTGTGGGGTTCGAAATTTTTGTTTGCGATTGTGATGGCCATACGTGATCTTCTTGAGTCTGTAATTTACTTATCTAATGCTTGAGCTATTAGGATGGAACGAAGCCAGATCAAACAAGTAGTCCCTGTGACTCTTTTTAAAGAGATAAAAGCAGTACAAGTTATTAACAGCGTTATAACTAACAATCAAATTATAGTTTTTTTTTTAATTATGTGATTTTAAATAAAATAGTGAAAGCAAACTTACCGGAGTCGAAGTCTTTTGTTTCTTGATCTTTTTACACGGCACAGATCGCGATCTGCCTTTACCGGCTCCCGTTGGGCTAGAATCCACACTTCCATTGTCCTACGAGTTTCAATTAAATATAAATTAATTCTTCAAAGTATGGTTTGTTTGTATATAGGTTGCATTCGTGCGAATGCAGAGAAATAGAGGGACAAATGCCGCGAGTGGGCGCCGTGGCGATAAGGCGGGTGAAGTCTTGTGACGGTTAATAGTGTCAAGACTGCTACTCCTTCTGTGTACATGCCACAGCTACTGTATCTAAGACACTTGGGATACATGGGTCACGTTCGTCGAGACCTTACTTATAATAGCGATCTTTCTATTTAAGATCACGTAATAAAGCATCGATTACATACGCGAATATCCGTATTTTCGAGGACTACAATAAAAAAAAAGAAACCGGAGAGTTGCAACAGCTTTTCAAGATTATCGAAGAAAAATGGGAATATTATGCAATCAAATAAGTTCACCTATTTTATTTTGCTAATGCGATGATTACAATCACAAAGATGCGTGCAGTAAATACTAATGTTTTAGAAACAAGCTAACCTGCTTGCCATCATTCGTGTCCAAGTCATCTGGCGGCAGCGGTAGTGACTCCAGGTAGTAGCTCAGCGGTTTCACGAGACTGTGCGTGTGGTACCTTAGTAGCCTGCGAAAGACACAAAATATAGTGGTGACTAACATCGAAGTTTGATATACTCATCATCATCATCATCATCAGGCAAAATACGTCCACTACTGGACAAGGGCCTTCCCCAAGGATCCAAATGGTCCTGCGCTGCCGTCATCCAGTGGCTTCCCGCAACCATCACCAGGTATCGGTCAACGGAGTGTACGTTAGCTTTCTCAACCTTTTAAGCTGAGAATCGAAGATCGATCCCCAGCCAAAGTACAAAATGAGCACTTGTTTGCCCTGCGTCTGGGTGTTTGAAGCGGAAGTAAGGGAATATTCCCAACCACTCTGAAAGCTAGTCGAGTTGTCCCTATACATAAAAAGGGTGATAGTTCTGAAGTAGGAAACTACAGACCGGTCAGTATTCTTCCGGTGCTGTCTAAGATATTTGAAGTTATAATTAAAAGAAAAATCGTAAGTTACTTTGAAACAAATGGCTATTTCACACATTGTCAGTATGGATTTAGAAGTCAAAAATCAACGGAAATGGCGATAAGGAAAGTCGTATATTTTATATTAGATGCATTGGATAATTCACAAAAATGCTGTAGCCTTTTTTGTGACCTATCCAAGGCATTTGACTCATTGAGGCATGATGTTTTATTAAAAAAATTGGAATTCTATGGTTTTCGTGATAAAGAATTTAAAATGATTGAAAGTTATTTACATGATAGGTCACAGTTTGTAATGGTAGATAACATGCTATCGGATGAGAAATTTATTAACATAGGGGTCCCCCAAGGATCAATATTAGGACCAGTCTTATTTCTGATCTACATTAATGATCTCGCCTCAGTAACACCTGATTGGGCTGAAATAAGTTTATTCGCTGATGATACTCATGTTGGAATTAGGGATAAAAATCAAGAAAATCTCACCAATAAAATTCAGACTATTTTGGATTGTCTTGAGGATTGGTTCTCATGTAATGGAATTATATTAAATCCTAACAAAACTGTGAAATTACAGTACACAACAAGGCAAACTAAGGGCAAAACTTCTAATTTTACTACTTTCTTAGGCTATACAATACAGGATACATTAAACCATAGCATGCACATAGAAAAGGTATGTAAAAGATTATCTTCAGCGAACTATGCTTTGCTGAAACTTAAACCACTAGTTAGTAAGGAAACGCTAATAAACGTCTACTATGCTTACGTCCAATCTATAATTTCATATGGTTTAACAGTATGGGGTAATGCAGCAGACATCAAAAAAGTTTTAATTCTACAAAAAAGGGCCGTTAGAATAATTTCGGGGGTACACAAAAGAATTTCAGCTCGAGAATATTTCATCCAAAACCAACTTATGACTGTGATCTCCCTGTTTATATTTAAATCTCTTTTAGAAATTCATGATGAGAGAGACAATCTGTTTAAAAAATCGGACACCCACAATTTTAACACTAGAGGAAAACACAAACTGACAATGCCAACTGTAAGACTAACAAAAACGTTAAAACAAGGAATACCATTAAAAATTATGATGTATAATAAACTTACAAAATCATTAACAGATCTTCCTAAATTAGAATTTAAAGTGAAATTAAAAGAATATTTCCAAAACCATGCATTTTATTCCATAAATGAGTTCATGACTGAACATATAACTGATGCTCATTTTCTCAAACAAAACTGCTAAAAAGTGCTTATATTTTATATAGAATTATAATTTATGATGATATATTGATATTTTGACCTAAATTTTTGAACTTTTAATTACTGGATTTTGTAAAATTGACTTGCATCTAAGCAATGTACTCTATTGTTTTGGTGAATAAATGACTATAAATGACTATAAATGACGATCCGACATAAAATATTGACAATATTTTGACATCAATATATTGACAATCCATCGTTTATTATGCGTCAGACCTACATTCCAGCCAATTACACTGTCAATATATTGTCAATATTCTGTAAATACTTGAAAATATTGTCAATATTATTGATAGTGTCTGGTCCGCTTAATGTATCATTTTTAACCCATTGCGGTTTTTGTAAAATAATTTTAGAAACCAGATGACCGATTAATAATTCAATCTATATGTGCAACAGACATAAAGGCCAAATATGCTATATAAAAGTGTATAGGCTCTATACCAGACTGAAGTTTATACCTACGTATACATAGTATACATAGCAACCATAGTGTGCTTTCTGTGTCACGTTTCTATACAAACCTGTGCGCATTCTCGTACGTGAGCGGCTTCCTCTCGACCTTGGTGGCGGCGAACCAGGCCCACGACAGCGGGGCGGGGTTGCGGCCGCCCTCCATCAGCTCCCAGCTTGAGACGCGTTGCTTATCCGTCAGTCTAAGACCCTGTTATAGGTTAACTTGGTTATAATAAATTGCACAGCCAAGCTGTGCACACTTTCTCACGAATCCCTTACATATCATCTTCGCTTCAATTTCAACTTCACTTCACTGACAACGCATAAAAATATTTTCTGGAGTCGACGATCACTGTGAGGATATACTATGACGAATTGTTACCTACTCTACTAGATTATTATTTCAGATAATATTTTCAACAATTGTGTGATAGACATTTGTTTTTTTTTTTTATCATAAAGTTAAAACTACAATATCTATGGAGAGATGGTTGTGACATATACATACACAACAAAGTGCGGTTCTAAACCACAATTAATAAGCATTTGTACTGTGTATGCTTGCCCTTAGGTATTTTAAATAATTTGATTCCTTTTTTTATGCCTTACCTGTTTCTTATCGCTATCAAAACCAGTGATCTTGTTTCCTTTCTGGTCCACCAAACATCCGAGTGGCTCGCAGGCGATGACCTGCAATTTAGTTATTTTATAACCAACCAGACGATAACTCAGCCACATCTTTAAACAAGCTACAGAAAACTGACACTAAAATTCATAAAAAAAAACCTTAAAAGGAAATCACGATTCAAATTGCAATCATAAAACAGCGCCAGCAAACAGACAAATTCTGTAAAACAACTAAAGTTCATCCTTAAAGTATTATAGCAAATATATTATTCGAAAATAAACAGTTATAATACCTCGACGATTGTATTCTTGGAGAGCGGCAGCAACTGACGGACGCTCTGCACAGACGGGCCGTGCCGGTCTCCGATCTCCTTCTTCAGTTTCTTCATGAGATTCTGATAGTGCTTCCTGTTGTTGTCGTCGCCCCCGTCCGCCAAAGTCGAGTGAATCAATGTCGCAAGCATGTCGATCAATGTCGAGAACAGGTTGCTGCGACACAGACTAAATTAATTTATTGTAAATACACTGTCCCACCGGCCACTACGCAGCGAGTCTGTGATATGTGTTTATGCTCAATGCATTCGCGATTAATGGTAAATGGGAACATGCCCGCAAACGGAATGTATGACTCGCTGTGTAGTTATGAAATTTACAAGTTGAAATGTATAATTAAAATATTTTTTGTGAATTCAACAGCGAGCACGTGTATGAAATTCAATGGTTACTATGTATTGGATTGCAATGACAGAAGAAAACCCTCTAGATACGAATATCAGGGTGAAAATATCTCTGTCAAGAATAAGTTTGAACTGTGTTCGTTAGCGAGCATTTATTCGTATGGAATGTATGTAGTTTAACAATATCAATAGAATTATCCATTTACCGAGAGAATATTAATGAATGAATGAATTAATTTAATTATTAGTTAATTTGTAGCCGGTAGGATTGACAAATTCTTATTAAAAAACCACAACCAACTTTATACCCGCCACAGATTCATCAAAAGCAGAGAATTCATTCCATTTCTATATCTTTAATAGAAACTTGCTTTCACATACACTAGCTGCAATAGCTTATGAAGACTAAGCACACTCAGGCGCTAATGACCATTGTAATTTCACACACATGCATGGTCGACATAGTAAAAAACTTTATGATTTTACTCAATTGCATAAAAAACGCTGTCTAAATCTGACGTAGGTACGTGTGATCCAAGCCACAAGCCTAAGAAAATCCTAGGCCAAATTAACATACACCACACCATCGATGCATTTACCTATTATTGTACGCGTCGATGACCTGATGAGCAATGAGTTGCGTCAACAGCACCGCCCAATCAGAGGTTAGCTGGTAGGACCGCCGGATGGCATCAAACATGCCACCAGCCAATGAGAAGCGCAGCTGCAACGCCTCTGGCGCGGCTTCGTCCTGCCACGTGTCGGAGCAGGCCGAGCGCTCGTGGTCGCGGGCGTGGGTGAGGTAGTGTTGCAGTTGGGCGTGGATCGAGCTCAGTAGACTCTCCTGCGAAAGACAAGGTAGAATTCAGTGTATGAAATGGAACAGAACATTAGGTTTGGTATCTTGGGATATTGCTAGATTGAAATGAACTACTTTATGAGGGAATTTTCGTTAGGAGAAAAATAACCAGTTCCTCATTGCGTGGGGAAATCTTGGTAAGCCCGAAGGCGATAATAAGGCGAGATGATGCCAACGGATTACCAGTTGCGAATTAGGAAAAGAACGCTGTTTTTGTTCGTTTTTAACAGACCATAAAAAGTAATTATATTTGACTAAGTAGAAAAATACCGTATTTATCGACTCACTTTTTGATCGTCTTGATTTCTGAGACAAGTCAGCACTAGGGACAGCAGCGGTTCGTTAGCGAGGCGTATCGCGTTGCCGCCGCCACAGCCGCAAGATCCGCTGCACCCCGAGCTGCTGACGCCGCGTTTCCCACCGCTGCCCCCGCCCGCAGACCTGGGAGAAGCATGGCTGTTAATAACTAATAAGAATAGACTAATGGTGAGACAAGATCTCAAAGGGCTTGTGGTGGTCTTTGCTAGAGCCTTTCCTTGGAAAAGTTGTACACAGTGCGTAGCATATTCTTAAATGACTATATTTTCTTGGATATATGTTGATAAATCAGTGTGATTATATTCCTGGCACAAGGCAACTGCCGTACAATCCTTGGGCATTAAGAAGAATAAGTTTAAGTATAAATTTATAGTTTCTTGAACAACCCAAATATAAATAATATCCGGGCCAAATCAACAAGGTCATCTGGCCCCAAACTAGGATTCCCTGTACTATGGAAATCAGAGAGAGACTGATATACATATACATATACATTTAAATACATACAAATATAGATATAATACACCCAGACACAGAGCAAACAAATCTCATCATCACAGAAATGTTTGCCCTGGGTGGGGATCGAACTCACGACTCTCAAATCAGTAGTCAGGATCGCTAACCACTGAGCCACCGAGTCAGTCAAAATGAACAAGTTCTTCAAAACATTGAACAAATTACCCTTTATAACTCGGGCTCTGGTGACTCTTGCAGTCGCGATGGGATCCGCCGCCGCCGCCGCCGCCACTCGAACAGTTACCGCTGCACCCGGCACCCCATCCTGTTTCCAATATCTGCGCGGAAATTTAGATTCGAGCAAACATTTCCAAATTAGATTCGACCATTTATTTAACACAAATCATTCAAATTAAATCAATATCATCGTTATATCAGCCTAAAGACGTTTGAAATTTTGTTTTGTGGGTGATATAGAAAGTGCGTTTGAAATTTTAAGGGGTTACACAGAATCAAGTATAGAATACAGGAAAAATATTGACACTTAATTCTGAGTAGCCCCTTAAAATTTCAAACGCCCTTTTTTAGCATTTTTTTCACGGGGATGACTTCTTTGGGAAACATTTACCAGTTTCATGAACGACTCACATTAAAAGCTTTAACCTTAAAGGTTAGTCCGCACTACGCGACGCTGCGGGGCCAAGTATTCTTTCTATGAAATCGTACGATCTATACCGCACTGCGCGGCAGTGGAACTGCGCGACGCGACGCTTCAGTTTCATACAAAATAACTGGCCGCGTCGCGTCGCGTAGTGCCGCTGCAGCGTACTGCGTTCGTACCTTAAATGCCATAGAATTTTCCATTATTTTAATTTATGTTTCTCTCACTCACCTGGCCCGCTTGCTTCAAGACACGCCCCTGGACGGCAGCAGGCAGCTTGGCAACCAGTGGCGCCACCAACCACACCGATTGTGACCATTTGCTTGTGCTTACTACGCCACGGTCAGTTCCCATTCTGTATAAGTGTAAAATAACGATAAGGATAACCTGGGAATACCACAGAATTATATTTCCAGTGCCCCCCGGATTTACCAACAAATTGCCTACTGTTACTACATAAATAAATGACGTTTATTTACGGGAAAATGTGTGTGTTGCGTGGCTTGCGCTATTGTATACCGATTTTAATAATTCTTTTTATTAGATAGATTATATTATGACTCTGGGCAAATTAGCATATTTACAGAAATATAAAAAAAAAACATAGCAAAACTATAGTATTAAAGATTGAAGTAGGTTGTTTTAACTTGTTTAGCGTTGAAAATTTTTATGGTTCTTTCTTATTTATTTATTTTATAATTTAACTATACATCGTAACGCTTTTAATCACTTCGCATCTTCTGACTGTCTGTTTTTCATCAGGTATACTCATATACTATTGAATAAAATATTGTCGCAGATCAGCTTCGTATTAACGATATGTAGGTAGACCAGAAAAAAATGGTTTAGGTAAAAAAGAAACATTGGCATAAAGTACTGTTGGGGAATAACTGAGACACCCCTCCCGCTACCTGCGGTTCTCTATAAAAGAGGACGACAGCGGCGGAGAGCCCCTCCGACCACCGGCCGGTCCTGTTACAATTAGGTCCCCCGACCCCCACGGCCCCGCCCACAAAGACGATAGTTGACTGGGACAGCCTTGAGGACAAACTCAAAGCTACCAGTTCACCGGACCTTGACAACATACCCGACGACATTAAGTCTTTAGATGACGTCCGATGCGCAATCGATGCCCTTAGCAGCCACACTCAATCAGTCGTAAAAGACTGCTCCCGGCAGGTTCCAGTGCTGCCCCAGCACCGCTGGAGACTGCCGGAAGACGCAAGGTCGCTGCTGACCGCAAGAAATGCAGCCATCCGTGCCTACGACAGCTTCCCAAACGAGGAAAACCGCACTCGCATGCGAGCTTTACAGAGGGACGTAAAGCAGACCATGCAGGAGCTGCAGCAGACCCGTTGGGATGAACTTCTTGGGGGAATCTCGCCATCTCACGTCGCGTATTGGAGCTTGGCGAGAGCCCTCAAGAAGGACGTCGAGTCCCCCATGCCCCCTCTCAAACGCCCCAACTTACCGGATGCCTTTGACGACTCCGAAAAGGCCGAGTGCCTGGCCGACAGCCTAGAGGCCCAATGCTCCCCCAGTACACTCCCAATCGAGCCCATCCAGCTACAGAAGGTGGATGAGGAAGTCGAACGGCGAGCAGCCCTCCCCCCGACCGAGTCTCTTGCCCCTGTCACCCCATGTGAAGTAGAGAAGGCCATTAAACAGCTCAAACCCCGAAAGGCCCCCGGCTCTGACGGCATCACCAACAAAGTACTCAAGTACTTCTCCCCGAATCTCATTGCTCTTCTAGCGTGCATCTTCAATGCAGCCATCGACAACTGCACCTTTCCAGACACGTGGAAAAGTGCAGACGTCATAGGTTTTCACAAATCCAACAAGCCCCGCTCAGAACCCTCCAGCTACAGACCCATAAGCCTCCTCAAGGCCTTGGGTAAACTGTACGAACGCATTCTCCTCGCCCGCCTAAAGGACGTTGTCCAGTCCAAAGGCCTTCTCCCAGACGAGCAGTTTGGCTTCAGAGCCAGACACTCGTGCGTCCAACAGGTGCACCGCATAACGGAGCACATTACAAGCGGCTTCGCCCGCAGACAGTTCACAGGAGCTCTCTTCTTTGATGTGGCAAAAGCTTTCGATAAAGTCTGGCACAACGGGTTGATATACAAACTATATCAGCTGGGACTGACAGACCGGCTCGTACTCATACTACGAGACTTCCTCACGAATCGGAGCTTTTGCTATCGCATAGAAGGAGTCTACTCATCCCCCCGACCCATCAGAGCCGGAGTCCCTCAGGGCTCCGTTCTAGCCCCCACACTCTTCTCGCTCTACATGAGCGACATGCCGCGATTCCCAAATGTCAACCTTGCGCTTTTCGCAGATGACACAGCCCTCTATCTATCCAGCCGCTCAGCGGGCCTCATCCTTCGAAACCTCCAATCCTCTGCCAGTGCCCTAGGCAAATGGTTTAGGAACTGGAGGATCGAAGTGAACCCCGAGAAAAGTGCAGCTATGCTCTTTTCATTCAAACGGCTCAGTACCGAGACAAATCCCATCGATCGCAGCATTAAGCTGTTCGATCGCCCCATCCCGTGGGAACGCTCAGTCAAATATCTAGGCGTCACCCTAGATGACCGACTGACGTTCAAAGACCACATTAAACGAGTCCGAAACAAAGCAGCCTTTGTTTTAGGCCGTCTCTACCCCCTCACGAACAAGAAAAGTAAAATGTCCCTTAGAAATAAGGTGACACTTTACAAAACTTGCATCCGTCCCATTCTCACCTACGCCGGCGTAGCGTTCGCCCATACAAAGCCCAGTCTCATCCACCGGCTTCAGGTCATCCAAAATAGCTTCATGCGCCGAGCCACGGGCGCCCCATGGTTCGTGCGCAATGAAAATCTCCATTGCGATCTAGAGCTTCCCACCATAGCTCAATACCTGAAGCAAGCGTCAAAACGCTACTTCGATTCCGCCCCCCATCACCCCAGCCCCTATTCGTAAGCTCCGCAGTTTACGACCTCCCCGCGAATCCCATACGCGTGATCCGACGCCCCCGGCACGTACTCGAGGATCCCGATGATCCTATAACGCTAGCCGTAGCAGCCATGACCCCCCGCCCCAACCACAGAGTAACACCACACCGACATACTGCCCTCGCCGGCGAGGGCGGCGTCCCCCCGCTTCTCGCGCTTACCAGCGCTATCGGCACATTCCGGGCCGATTCTCTCCGATCCTCCCCGTCCAAGCAACGTCCTAAGCCGAGGTCCGTGCCCACCTGGGCGCCCTTAGGCAGTTGCATCTTTTTGCTTAGGCTGAGTACCCTACGTACTCGCCTTCCCTGTCCGGTGAAGTAGTAAAGGCCCAACGGCCAACTACAAACAGTCCTGTCGAAAAAAAAAAAAAAAAAACGGAGAGCCCCTATTTGCTGGATCGACGGTCGAGTGGAAACATCGTGTTCGGCGTGATTTGTAGACTCGCGTGACGTAGACTCTTTAATTTTCCTTGATTTCATGTCCTGTCAACTCCTGTGTAATTATTTGATTGAAAGCTGGTATTTTGTTCTGTGTAAGATTAATTTTTGGTTATAATAAACATTTAGGTTACGTTGAGGTTGTTTTTTTTAATGAAATTCGACTTCTGATCCTAAAACTAACGTAACAGAAGTCATTGGTCACTGCAGAGCGAGTTCAACATCGACAAGGAGATAAAAGATGCAAGGGGAATTACATAATGTACTACGTAGCAGGTCCAGAACTATATGTCATATACGATTATACGATTGCGTTACGTCGAAGCGACGAGGTTATCACTTAACCGCGGGTTAATTACAAACAATTTAGTAAATGGTAATTCCCTTTTGACGATCTCATACCGTACGAACAGGATAAGAGGAATAATTTGCATATACCTATTTAGCTACTCGAATAAGGATTCGAGTTAGTGTATAAATACTGTGGTTTGATTCGCAGTTTAATTATTAAGACTGTAGATATCAATCAATATGGTCAAAGTGGCAATTTTGTTGGGAATCGTCCTTGCGACGCTATTCTCAGAGTCAACATGTAGAACTCCGAAGCACACGCTGCCCCGGCTTCATCGCGGACCAGTGATCCTCTTACCAACTTACAGACCGCCTGTAACACATGGTCCAATCATACGCAAAGTTCGAGAAGTAAACGACCAAGAACCACTATTGCTATATCAAGATGTTCTTGACATAGACCTATCTCGTTCAATTGAAGATCACCCAGTGCTGCTACCAATCATCGATGATGTCGATCTTGACCAGGACCGGAGGACAGTCCGTAGTGTGGACTCTCCCAGTGCAAAACGTGGTGGATGCGGCTCTAGAGGCATCAGTCGCGGAGGGGACACAGGCGCATCTCACCCAGGGTACAACAGACGAAACGCAAGAGCGGCTAAGCTCAGCCCGATAATTGATCCGTTTTCCACAAGGCGTACATTTCCCAGGAACAGACTTTTCCCTAGGCCCCATCCACCTGGCCCAAGAGTGTCCGGGGAATGTTTCGTTTACGACTTTAGTGATTTTTCTGATGAGGATTGACTATAGAATATTAGGAATAAGATGTAAATATTATGTAAGTGCTAAGCTAAATTACCGTTATTAATTTACCTATGTAATACGTCATTTCATTACTATTTCAAATTAACTTTAAAAAATACAATATACAAATTTTTTGAAACCTCATATCTATTTTTTATTCACCTTATATCAATAGATACCTCGTTTTTTGGGGCGACAGTAGAAGTGAAGTGAGAAATATGAAGTAAGGTTTTAATGACCATTATTATTATAATAATAATAATATGGCATCAGCCATGTGCTTGATTGTCTTAAAAATAACCGACTTTGTGTCGAGATAACAAGTTTGGAAAACTGATAATAATAATAATTCCTGTAGTCCTGTCCGTTAATGGTTTGATCCCCGCTGACCTGGATCGTAACCTTCGGCGGTTGGGACTTCGAGGCAGACCGATAATAGCGGCTATGCAAAAGGCAGTCCTCCTCGACAATGCCCGGATTGTCCGACGCTTTCTCACCTCGTCGCACTGACTTCCAGCCGACTGTGCTTCTGCTACTCCAGCAGGGAGTAGCTCCTGCCACTTTGCCTAGCGCGAAGTGGTCAGAGTAGTCCAAATTCATATTTCAAAATAATAATAATATCTGGGACAAATCACACACGGTCATCTGGCCCCAAACTAGGATTCCCTGTATCTTGGGAACCAGAGACTGATATACATACACATATACTTTTTAAATACATACATATAACTCAACTCAAACTCAGAGATTATTTCATCAATTATTATATTTAGTAGTTGCAGCGGGGATAAGAAGGACAAGACTTACCACCAGACATCACCAGGTGATGTCATTGGATTAATTTTATTTATATCGGATACAAAACGTATATCTTCAACTGACCAGCACATTCATTATTATTTTGGGCACTTTGCTCACAATAGTCTGTGCAGGGTAAAGGCCACTCCTCGCTTCTACACATCTCTATCCCAGACCACTCCCATTCATTCTTCAAAGAACCCATCCAACTCGTCCCGCCACCTCCATCGTCATCTGCACATCCATATCTTTCAGAAAATGCTAGATAAATTAACAAATTGTCAGACATACTGTAACTTCTAGAAGATTTTATTAGTGGTAGGTCGCGATATACCTGCCGCCTATGAGCGCACTGTGTTCCGGCAGTTGGGGCGAAATAGCCAGCGCAATTACCGGCATAAGAGGCATTCCATTAGCCCTCAAAGATCGGCATGGCACTGATAACTTTTCGGTAACAGTTGCTAATAGGCGGCGGTAGTTTTCCATCTGGTGTTTGCAATGTAACACAATAAAAAGGAAAGATCTGGAAGTAAATGCCTGACCGGTCCTTATCCGGCGGCGGCGGCGCAGGCTGCTGGAAAACGTTGATGACGGCGCGCGCCACGGTGTCGAGCCACGCACTCAGCTCGGAAGACCCGCTGGGGTATTGCTTGAACATCAGCTGGAGATCCAGCCATGACATGCGGAGAGACCACTGCTCCAGGTTCTGTGTAGATGGGGATTGTGATGTTAAGGATTAGTTAGGATACTAAATGAGGCGCTGAGAGCAAGAGTGGTGTAAGCCAAATTTTTTGAACATCTTCCCCTGGTTCACTTTTTAGCACATTATTTATTAACATGGATAAAGGAATAGGTTCTCTTAAAAACTAATGATTAATGAAATAAACGATTTCAAAGTAAAATATATCCATTCAAGCGAAAATGGGGTTACACCACTTTTGGTCTCAGCGCAGCGCGTCAAAAAGTCATCATCATCAACCAAAAGAAGTCCAATGCTGGACAAAGGCCTCGCCCAAAGATTTCCATAACGTTCTAGGCTGCCCGCATCGAGTGGGTTCCTGCAACCTTCACCAGGTTATCGGTCCACCGATGGGGAGGCCTGTCTACGCTACGTCTTTCAGTGCGCGCCACTCAAGAACTTTGATGCCCTAACGGCCATTAGTTCTACGAGCTATGTACCCTTCCCAGTGCTTCTTCAACAGTATTTATAGCAAACACAATCAAATTAAAACGTAATTTTACAAATAATAATATGGTGGTGCAATTAAAACTTAAACAACACAAACACTAACACTTTTTAACTTATATATATAATAAAACTTTTAATGACGATGACGCGAAGCCAGGACGGCTCAGTCATAGCTTGCGTGGTCGCGTCAATCACGCAGGATAACTGACTACAGACTGGATGGGTCTGACTGTTAGTGGCATCTATCTCGACCGTTTTCGTTCGCAGTCATTAAGGCACTAGCCCCACAACCTAATGTCCTGATGTGACCCCTAATGTCCTGACCTGTGCCCCGCAGCAGGGGGGAAGATCCCTATCCGTTGTAAAAAGAAACAATGACTTATTTACCTCTAATAATCTTGTGATCATGGTCTTTTGGTCAAGATCTGGGTGAGTGTGGCTCGCAGAGTCTGGGTAACAAATCATGTGCAGCAACCTGTCACAGAATGAAAATTTGTTTTATTAGCAAAGAGTATAGCGGAATAAGCATGGGCCAGATGCCCCGAGGGGCAAACAACGAGGGAAAGAACCAAATCAACCTAACTTTCCCGAGGGAAAGTTAGGTTGATATTTTTACCATGACGTCAGCTTCTCAAGAGAAATATTTCCCTAAGCTACCAAACCTCTGCTCGCGCTAGTTTTTGAAATAAAAAAAAAATCGATTTTTGAAAAAAAATATTTTTTCTCTTACAACATTTTTTTTTATGAAACCTTTTTGCAAACGCTAGATACACCAAAGATGTATTATACAATATACTTTTAAGTCTTCGCAGTCTTCTATATGTATATCGAAAAATCACAAATTAAAAAATTTTAAAAATAGAAATGTCTCGAATTTTAAAGAACACCCTCACTTTATTTTTATATAAATGACCCTTACTATATTCTAAAATATATATTTTTTTCAAAATTTTCGGTAGGGTAGAACAATATCAGAAAAAATATTATTATGTACTAACCATAAATGAACGTTAGAGCAGCGAAGCAAGTAATACTGCTCTGATTTTTAACCTATTCGTAACCTAATACAGTCCACTTAATTCATTCGCGTAACCACTACGTATATGCAATTTCCCCATATAACATTACTTTGTGTTCGCCTATAAATTTTTGTTATAAATAAATAATTGATTATTTGTTTTAATAAATTTGTTTATTATAGAACATAGTAAGGGTCATTTATATTTAAAAAATCGTGAGGGTGTTCTTTAAAATTCAAGACATTTCTATTTTTCAAAATTTTTAATTTGTGATATTTAGATATATAGAAGACTGCGAAGACTTAAAAGTATCTTGTATAAATACATCTTTGGTGTATCTAGCGTTTGCAAAAAGGTTTCATAAAAAAAAATTTAAGAGAAATTTATTTTTTTCAAAATTCGATTAATTATTTATTTCAAAAACTAGCGCGAGCAGAGGTTTGGTAGCTTAGGGAAATATTTCTCTTGAGAAGCTGATGTCATGGTAAAAATATCAACCTAACTTTTCCGAGGGACATCTGGCCCATGCTTATTCCGCTATACTCTTTTCATGGTAACACTATTGAGAAGATAAAAGAGGGTAGTGGCTACGAGAGTCTCTGTCTATCTGGCAATGTGTCACACAAACCGGTGTATTTGGTAGTTAGTTTTTTTTTTCAGATATCTGTAAATAAACCTCTACCATCATACCATCATGAAAAATAGGTGCGCGAGACTGACTTCTACATGTTTGGTTTATTTTGTAAAAAAAAAGAAATTATACGAAATTCGACTTTTGATTGTTTTCCCAAACATTGTATTTTCAAAACTTGGCTTACCAAAAAAAGTTAATTGAAAGATTGGAATCACAGTTAGAAACAGATAAGCAATGTTAGTACTTTTATTTGCATAATAAGTGTTAGCATCGAAAGGAGTAAAACCAGCAGCCCCAATCCCTAAATCAGATATCTGTCAGCTGAGCGAGCGAAGAAAGCGCCTAACATCTGTTTAGTAAGGAAAAGAAGCGATAGAATAAAAGCGTACAGATACCTTTGTGCCTGCTTCGGTGTGAGCATCGAGTCGAGTAACATATCCGGTTGGTACAGCTCATCAGAGTGCTGGAGACATTTCTGCAGCACCCACTCCTCGGAGCAGATCTCAGTCAGCACCCGCCGAGCGAGCGAAGATAGCGATTGCGATGAATCGAGTAACGTCGAGCCGACGCCACCGCTGCCCCTAAGCATGTACTTACATCATTCACAAGTAAACATTAGGCCTGAACCATAAAGAAACTGTTTGTTTATAATATGATCAATTGTAATCGCTTCTTTATATTTCAAGCCTCAAATATACTTTATTCCGATCCACACTAATATAGTTATAGACAATAATAAAGTATGAAAGTTTCTAAATCGGAGAGTTCCCAAAACATTAAAACGTGAGATGGGCATTTCATGTTAACACCATAATGTGGATAAAAACTGATTAAGCTTTCCCACATTTACATACATAAGTTTACAAATGCTTTTTGTTCGAAAACATGTAAGGTGAGTACAGGTATGTAAGTAAGGGCACTAAATTAGCACATAGTACAAGTCATTATAGAGAATCGTCTATAAACTACGAAACACATATTGTACTATAATATATTTAATTTTTACTGGAAAATCTGTGATACGTAGTTTATAAATATATACAGAAGTTTTTTAGTCACAATATGTTAATCTATTTCTAGTCTATCCTAAGTATAAGTTGAGGATGACGCTAGACAAGTTAGTACGGAGTGTTGACTTTAACCCTTTGTATACAGAGAGGTGGAAAGCGCTAGACGTTCACTGAAAGGGACTAAACGGGGCAAGGATAAATGCATCGGTGGAAATTATCTCTAATAAAACGCGGCGAAACCCGCCGGCTGTACCAACAAGGACTTACACCCAAGTTTTGAGTAGTGTTGTCCCCATTATTACACCCAAGGCGAGTCTCTATACGCCTTATCAAAAAGGCATGTGAATACTCGGTATTAAAGGGTAAACATGTACTAGCGAACAGAAAGCGAAGCGGGTGACGTGATAATGGAACACAGTGATTGGCCCCTCCGTGAGGATGTGCTCGTGTAACTCAATATTAAAATAAACAAACCTAGGAGTTCTATGGCCCCCACTCATCTCTGAGTCTACCGCCCTAAGGATAAAAAATGTTCACTTATCAATATGAATTCAAAGTCTCGTAGCACATAACATTGTGTATAAGTTAATTAAGCTTTCAGTAAAATCATAAGACAGATGGTTTACTGTTTTGACTTTTAAAGGGTCAAATAACAGTATTCAAATTAGTAGATGCTGTTTTTATCTTGTATGCACGTAATCTGTAAAATCTCAATTTCGTATGTTAGAAAAACAAAATAAAATTCAAATATTACAATAAATATAAAAAAGTAATAACTAGTGAACTTGTCAAAGGAAAATAGCGTTAATACTCACGACAAAAGGTCTAGCTGCGCATCAGTTGGTACCGTGTCGCTGGTGCCCAGTATGTGCGACAGTTCGCAGGATTTCTTCCCTCCCGGCTTGCCGCCGTCTCGAGCAGTGGAATCACCCACCACTGAGGAATTCAATAAGTTGGGGACAACATGTCACAATACTGAAGTTTCTTAGTACATACTATGTTCCAAATATTTGATAAGAAAATGACATATTGACATACGATACAAAATTTGTACATAAGTATAAAGCAATACATATTTGTTTTTTCTCGCTAGCTCAGCGACCCAAAAAGGCTTTTTGGCCTCACGCGCGACCCAAATGATGTCACTTTCTACTATCCAGCAACCAATCCACGCCAATCGGCTCTTTGGAGAGCGTTCAGATCCTTTTGGTACTTTGCTATAACAGCGACACAGACGAACAACGCCCCATTAGACGTCAGTTTTTAAATACAGTGTGGCGATACCTATCATACTCGCCACAAACTATCTACAACGCGCTATCGAAGTTTCTTTGGACACTCGCATATATACGACTTCCAACTATCAACGGTTTGACCACGGCCGGCCTCCACACATACTACCTCGCCTGGCGGAGGTAACTCGTTTTCCTCCGAAGAGTGGGAACACACAGTTCCTACTAACAGCTTCAGTTTAAAAACCATTACTTACTGAGTATAGCCTTTAGAGTAGCGAGCACCGGTCCCACGCCGATGTTTTTATGCGCGGCGGCGAGTAAGTGTCGGTCGCAGGACAGCCGCACGCCGGCAGTGCCGCCGCCTGGCCCCGGGGATGTTGATACACTGTATAGACCTGCGCCAACAAAATAGTTATAATAAAGCCATTCACTCTTTTCAAGAAGGCTTTGAATAGGAGTGAATGCGTATGTGAGCTGCACCGACAAGAGCCCAGCTCTTAAATTAGAGAAAAGACCTGGGATTTTATCGCCCGCGATGCAGGACTGCCAGAAAACATTATTAATAATAATCTCCTAGAGTAGCTCCTGCCACCTCGTCTAGGGCAGAGTGTGCAGAGTAGCCAAAATTAATGTAAAAAAAACTATCTAATCAACTCAACTAGTACCACTGCTGGGTATAGGCCTTTTCTTTTGCAAGACCAAAATAATAATTTCGTAGAAAATAAATCAATATTACAACTTTTCTACTAGGCTAATAACATAATACATAGGTATATTTCCGAGACCAGTGCTAAACACGTGCTCAACATACAAGAAACCCGTATCTATGTCGGTACCGTATCAGTATACTTTTTGAAAAACTGAACTGTAATCAATTAATTTCATCCATGCTGAGCCTGGACCATTTGTGCTTTCTTACTTTTTATTTTATGTACTGCATTACTCTTTATGTTATGTTTTGTATTTAAATTTGTATTTTTGTATTTGTAAACGTCAGTGACGCCTTGTAAGTGCAATAAATTGCGAAAGTATGGATATTTGTTTGATTATTTGTTTGTTTGTTCCACTTTCACGTCGAAACTACTGAACGGATTTGGATGAACCTACCAAGGTAGGTAGATAAAGCACTTGGCTAACACATAGGATACATTTTATCCCGGAAAACTCGAGAGTTTCTGAAGGAATGGCTAAAAACTGAAATTTTTACTTTGTCACTAGATGGCGCTGCCTTAACATATTTCTCTCTGGACCCAATTCTGAGATCCACGCAGACGAAGTCGCGGGCAGAAGCTAGTATTATCTAAATAGCTAGTAGAAATAAAAAGGACAATTTCATTTTACGCATTGTATCTCTCTAAAACATCTATAGGGTAACCGCGAAGTACCCGGTTGAGGCGTGTCGGCAGTTTTGAAAAGTCGCAGCAGCAGATGGCACGTCAGCCGCGCGCCGGTGTCAGGCGAGGGCGCGTTGGCGGGGTTGCTCGTCACGCCGCCGCCGCCGCAAGCCTTCACCAGGGACGGCAGCGCCGCGTGACGGACGAAGTCTTCTAGGGAGAAGCAGTGCCGTGCTGTGGAAATACGGTAAGATGTAATAACAGTGTCCTCTCGCTCTTTTTTAGTTTGTGGCGTTTCTTAAAAGAATTCTGCCAATGTCATGTCAGTCATGGGAGTGACTAGTTTTGATTTAAGATATTTCTCATGAAATGACACTGAAATACATAGTCTGAACCATCCAATAAAGAAATTAATTATCCAATCGGAGCGTAAGTTCCGTCCGTAGGTGTAAAGAAGCACTAAAATATCGTTAACTGGGTTAAATTCAGCGGGCTGTTTACATCCAACTTCTAAGCGGACGAATTCGCAGGCTCTCTACTAGTATACACTACACTCACCGACGAGAATACAAGTAAACACAGCTAGAGCATCATGCGCAGCCGCGTCATGCAGGTCCCGATGGTGTAACAGATCCGGGTATAGCGGCGGCGGCGCTGCCCCGCTGGGATAGTGCTGTGCCCCACACAACGCCA
This sequence comes from Coleophora deauratella, assembly GCA_958295455.1. Classification (NCBI taxonomy): domain Eukaryota; kingdom Metazoa; phylum Arthropoda; class Insecta; order Lepidoptera; family Coleophoridae; genus Coleophora; species Coleophora deauratella. Next base: position 6,867,775 of record OY282390.1, on the reverse strand, counting down.
CTAAGGCGCCGAGCCACTCGGCGGCTAGGGCCCCGCACCATGCCGTCATTTCCGCACAGAGCACACCGAGTTCGTTCACCCTAAACGAATAAAAAAGAAAAAGAATAGAAAAAGAAAAAGAATTTCACACAGCGCAACTTGGTGCTACTTAGCGTTGAGCCAGTCAGTGGCTAAGGGCCCCCACTACACTGTCGTTTCCGCGCAGAGCATACAGAGTTTATTCACCCTAAAAGTAACTAAAAATAATAAAGTGAGGAGATTTTAAAATAATACTAAAGCACTCGGCTGCTAATGCACTGCACTAAGATTACATCTCTGTACAGACTAGTTAGTACAGAGCACGATAAGTTACACACAGAATTCAGAGATTGTAATAAGAACCATTCAATAAAACGCTAGAAGCAGACTGCTTTAATACTGCATTAATAGTTCACTCAGTAACCAAGGGGTAAGAAAAGTACCCAAGTGGAAGATATGTACATTTTATTCTTTATTCTGTATACCAAAATATTGGGCATCTTTGCAGGTATTCTTAAATGTTTTTCTTGCTATTATACAATATCACTCACCGATCATTGTCCACCTCGCGACACACTGCCAACATGGCGGAGCAAACGAAGCTGTATCTGTTTGCGGGCGATTCAGCTACCTGCCGCGCCCACGCTATCTCAATTTTACCTGCAATTTTAATCGAGCTTTAGATAGTTTTGTTAATAAGCTTATATGAGCAAGCTATGAAGAGAGCTCATTTTTTTCTTGTTCATTCAAACTTAATGAAATTAAATGTTATATATTACATACCTTTTCGAGGATTGGTGAAGAATTCGCTAAGGAACTGTGGATTGTATGTATAGTTTGATGGAGTAGGTTGAAGAGCGGAGTAGAGAGCTTGCCTGTGAAAGAGAATAAAGCAAAAAATTATGATGTCGTTATTATGTGCCGCCAAGTTGTAAAATCTTTGTAACTATTCCAGAACAAACAAAAACTCGGCACAAATGTCGCGTTATATCTGGTTATATATAATTACTACTACTACATAAAAATATGACATTTGTACACGCTTAAATGTGTATGTTGCTTGCGCTAAGCAACCGTCACCGGATCTAACTCGCATGGTGCCCTTTAGAGAGTTAGAGAGGGGCAAGGAGTGTCCATAGTCCATACTGTATGTAGTACATTAGTGTTTACTGTACCACAGCCGAATCAGAGCGTCAATCATTCACCATGGCTACTTATACGTACCTGCAAGGGGGTCAGGTTGCCTTTAGTGGACGGAGTGTGTACCACAGCAGAAGCAGTCTCGCTCGTATACCATGGCCACTCATACCACGCTGGCCACTCACTTGATCTTGGGGTACGCATTGGCGAAGGTGTCCGCGTGCACGACGTGGCAGAGATGCGACGCCGACTTGTAGAAGTCGTGTAGCTGCACCAGAACGCAGCAGAACCTCACTCACTCACTCACTCACTCAGACACTATGGCTACTCATACCTCGCCTATGTACTGGCGACACTCATTTGATATTGGGATACGCATTGGCGAAGGTGTCCGCGTCCACGGCGTGGCAGACATGCGACGCCGACATGTACAAGTCGTGTAACTGTGCCAGAACCCAGCAGAACCTCACTTACTTACCTGGCTACTAACACTTCTCTGACCGTGTACCGCCGACACTCACTTGATCTTGGGGTACGCATTGGCGAAGGTGTCCGCGTGCACGGCATGGCAGAGATGCGACGCCGACTTGTACAAGTCGTGTAGCTGCGCCAGAACGCAGCGCTCCGCCGACCCGCAATCACCGGGATTCACCACGCACTTCACTAGGCGGCACAGTTGGGTGAACACGGCCGAGGTTTGCTCCACGCATACTAGGGATGAATGGAAAAAATATGAGTTTGGGAATAAAGAAAACAGAATTATAAAAGGAAAAGTAGTTATAGGTCAATACCTGGAACCCAAGGGTTCAAAAGAAATAACAATTAAGACACTGTTACTTTGGTCAAGACGAGAGGTTAGATAGTGAAGCCTGCACAAAGCGCTGGAGCCACATCTCTGTATAACGTTGAGTGAAAGTCAATGCCGTGTTCAACAAAGACATGTTTTAGCTGTAATATAATCCAACACGTATCCATTGCTGAGGTACGTGTCTCTTCACATATCTTGGAGAAGATAGACCGTGCAATTCAGGATTAGCGCACGGAAGTTGTAGAGAAACTTTACTGTTTGCAGGATTCAAGCCACCTATAAGGCCTCGACACGGCTTAAAGACTGCCATCAACCGATACTATATTTAAAGCAACTCACGCAACAAGCACGAGTGATATCGTCTCAAAGCCCCAACGGTGTAGAGAGCGAGCGCAGACGTGTACGCGCGAGGGGCCGCCAGTCCGCTGCTGGGTGTTCCCCGGCTCATTAAGTCGCCTTCCACTTCCGATAGCTCTTTTAGTATCTGTTAGGAAGAAAACAGTTATACAGAAAGAAATACAAAACACGTTTATTGGTTTCAGTAACATCACAAAGTAAATATAGTGCATTCGGGTAATTGCTAATGTCGGGTAATTCCGAAAATGCGGATTAAAAAAAAAGGGAAAGAAAATTGTATGGCATTAAGTAATTAGTAAGTAAGCTGATTAAAATGGCCTCAAACTCAAACTTAAACTCAAAATGTTTTTTATTTAAGTAGATGCTTTACACATGCTTTTAAATCGTCATTTTTTTTCTACCTAGTACAAAGTCCCTACCACGCGTGACTTGTACACTCAACGTTTCGGGAAGTGTTTGCGAAGCGAGAAGAAACGTCGAGCCCAAAAGAAACTCGCTTCAACACATTTTTAAATAAAATCTTAAATTCTATTACAATTCATGTCAACAATAAAATTGTGAGCTGGAGGATCTATACATGTTCATATATCATTGTCATTTACATAATCTAGTATTTTGTAATACCCTCTAGAGCATAAACAATTTTTCACATGCAATTTGAATTTGTTTTCTGGCAAACTAGTCACATTTTCGGGTATTTATTATAAAATTTTACACACTGCCCCATAAATGACTTCTTAACTTTACTCAGTCTCGAATAGGCAACATCTATGTTATTAATATTTCTTAGATTAAAATTGTGTCTGTCACTGTTTTTATGAAACAAGTGCAAATTTTTACGTACAGACATGATATTTTCGTATATGAATTGACTAGCAACAGTAAGAATATTAATTTCTTTAAACATATTCCTCAACGACTCGCGGGATCGCATCTGGTAGATTGCGCGAATTGCCCTTTTTTGCAAAATGAAAATCGTTTCAATATCAGCCGCATGTCCCCAGAGTAAGATTCCGTAAGACATTATACTGTGAAAATAACTAAAATACACTAGTCTCGCAGTACCTACATCTGTCAACTGTCTTATATTCTTAACAGCATATGCAGCTGAACTAAGCCGTCCCGCTAAGGTTTCTATGTGTGGGCCACATCAAATGAAAGTTGCCAGTGCAAAAAATGTTGCCGCGTTTGGTAGAAATTAGGCATTTTCGGAATTACTCGACATTCAGAATTACCCGAATGCACTATACAAAAATTGCAAGCATAGCTATATACTAAACAGTATTGGGGACAAACAATTTATGAGGTGCTACAGCAACCACAGGGCCTCAACTCAGCATATACTTGGCTCGGGAGCGAAGCGCTGATATTTTGTTGGTACCCTCCTCGGCTAATTAGGTATATCCTAGTTGCATGGTGAGAGATAAAGAATTCGTTTAGGTGTAACGATGAGCTAATGAAAGAGCTAACCAACCTGTTTTTCGCGACGGGCGCGACAAATATTTATGTCTAATAATGTATGAAGCACAATTTGCCACTTAAAAATTAATGAATTTTATAACTTTGTTCGCTATACGCCAAAGAGCCATACGATACGCAAAGAATACAAACCTGAATGCAAGTGTCGATGAGTCCGTGAACATTCAACGCTATCTCGCACAGATCCAGCGCAAACGCAACGTGTTCAGGTTGCGGGAGGTAGGTGGTGGCGCCGCCGGCGTACGCGGCTAGCGCCTCGCACACCGCGCCGCCGACAGCCCACGACACCGCGCCTTGTTCGTACATCGACATCGCCTGTCAAAACGAGGCGAGAGATTTGGCTGAAGATTAATAATAATAATAAAAATCTTTTATTGTAACAAAGAAAGATACAAAACCTCGACCTTAACTCCTAAACTAGGTAAAAACCTGTATTTCAGGAGTTAATGATTGCCCTGTATTTATTAACAATTTCACTTTCTATTGTTTCTTTCTTTCTTTCTTTCTAATGATTATTCTTAAAGTTTTATTCCTCATAGTTTAATTATTTACGTAATAGAAATTTGTATAATTAGAACTGTGTTTGTTCGGAGGCCAAGATACTGTTTAGGTCGCTGAGCCAGCAAACTGTGTTTAATAGGAAAAGGGCAGATGTGCTTGCTTACCTGAAACTTCTGTGTCACCGATTCGAAATTGAATTCACTTCGCGAGTGCTTTTTGATTTTTCCACCTTCAGATACGTCGATTGAGAACTTTTTTGAGAATAATTTACATATTTCTGTAACAAGAAAACAATACGTAAACAGATGTGTTTTCTGAACATATACTTACAATTAGTCAAATTAAAGCTAAAATTGAATATCGTTTTCTGACTGGTCTTTTAAACTGGTAGATTTTGAATGACAACAAATAATCGATATGACTGTTATGAGACAGCCGAACATTTGACATTGCCACGAAAGAGCAAACTTCGTTATGTTTTTAAAACTCCACATACTTCCTTTTGGAAATGCTCATCACACCCAAAAATAACATCTGTCGAACATGGCAATATATGTATGTGCCATGTCTCTGAACCGGTTAAGTTCACATATCGAGGACGGGAGATTTTCGTTATATAAGGTGCTACTTTATTAGTGCCCGATATTTTAGTCAGTGCTTCTGCTCCTGATTCTGATCAACTTTCCCCAAGGAACCCATAGTCAAATCGTAAAAAAATGTTTGGACTCTTCATACTAATTTGGCCGCTCGGCTGATCGATTTGTATGAAGAGTCCAAAAATTTTTTTACGATTTGACTATGGGTTCCTTGGGGAAAGTTGATCAGAATCAGGAGCAGAAGCACTGACTAAAATATCGGGCACTAATAAAGTAGCATCTTATATAAATATCGCGCTCACCTGTATATTTGTCGCTTTTATTATAGTCCAGTAAATAAAAGATTTGAGGTCGCATTAAAGACACCTGACTAAAATGGTTCGGAAATAAAAGAATTGATGTTTTACTAAGCATTCGTGGTAATTTTGTGATTGTAAGGGCGTTCAACCCTTAGAAATACCTAAAGACGCCTTTTAACTTGTATACGCCAAACAATAAATGCACTTTTGGGGAAAACTGAGATTTATAACTATAGTTACCTTATAAATATGGTACATAAGTTGTCTCTAGTTTAAAGCAATAAATTCTTAATATTACGATATTTTTTATATTATTGCGTGAAAAGTAATACTTACAAAATGGAGCCTTCGGAGATTTTTATGTTTTTTAAGTCTAATTGTAAGGCTTGAACATGTGTTAAGTTTTCACCTAGGTGACTATTTCAGAACCCAGTTAAAACGATTTTTTAATGATTTCTGTAGTACACATTAAAGACACTACAAATATTTTCTTGGCTGTGCCGTAACACTACTATTATCTATTGGAAATTATCATCGTCCCTTGTACAAACAAAGAAGTTTCTTCTTAAAACGCATTTTAACTAAAATGTATTGGACATTATAATTATATTTCAAACTCCGAGAAGGTGCGTGAACTGCCACGTACGCATAGCCAGTGTGCGACAGAGACGGAGCTATTGGGTGCGAAAAAGACAAGTGCGCGGATAGCTAGATGGATAGTGCGAAGCGCAAATGTGATAAAATGCACAATATGATAGGTAGGTAGTAGTTATTTAATAATAATTGTGTCATACTCATTGGATTGTGGGCATCCAAACGTGATCATAGTGCTACCGTCCTACTGATTTACCACATAGATATACCTACTGTAAATTCAATTCAAAAGAAGAAACTTTGTCCTATTGATTCGCCGAACAATTAACTCCAAAAATTATACATAATTATTATATTGTCATGACATGAGTGTCATTGCCATTTTTCCATGACTTTCCATGAGCCTGCCAAAGCAACCCCACGTCCAATGCCAGTGGGCCTGTTCTTATGAATGAAGTAAAAATAGGTAGGTATTTACGCTAAATTTCACGAACTAGATGCGACATATCGTCGTTGCGATTTACCGTAATTTTGGATCAAGAATCAAGACCTCAAAATTGGCATAGTTTTTCCTTAGGTGGTCTTAAGTGGAATAAGCCCGGGAGGCATCGGGAGGCATCACGGTGGCGGCGTTATTATACCGCAATAGTTGTCCACTTTGCTTGCGCTTGCCCTCTTGAAGCTCTCAGTAACTGACACGTTTCGCAACCCAGCATACTCGTACGAGTCACATGGCCACACCAACGTAATTTTCTTCGCTTAAGGTACGCCTCAATTCCGTATACGTTTGCACGGTGTAGAACCTTTGTATATCTTATATGGTTGGACCAGTCGATGTTCATGATATCATGGAGGCACTGCATGTGAAATCTATCGAGGCAGCGTATTTCTTTCCTATTAGACTGGTGGCGAAAATAATAAAAGTGCTCTATTTACCGAGTTTGTTTCTCTGACTCCTATATAGCTACAACAATTATCAATATTTTCGTCTTAATTCGTAGATCATCAAAAAGCCAGTCAGCCTCAGGGGGAGGGGGGCCGATATAGCTATGACGAAACAAACGACCTTACGACAGGCTATTTCGTAATATCTGTACCAAAATGAATCCATCGATCTATACCTGTCATAGCTCTATATAAACACTATGTCTCTCACGAATTGAGGAGGTTTGTAATTACTTTGGACATATACACCAAGATCTTAGTAGCTAATATCATGCGACCGGAAGAATGTAGGTCTACGTCTGCCAAAAACTACTAAGGCTGAACCAATCCCAATGTTCTCAGGGTCGAGGTCACATTTGAACTTTATTGCACTTCCCAAATACTTAAACTTCTCCACATGCTTCATGACATTCTAACCGAGATACATTTGGAGTAAGATTGTTTAGTTGTCTCCCAACATACATAACATCGATCTTACTTACACTGTCAGTACAATTTTTTTTTAATGACTCGTCAAAACTGGTCATCAGTTTTTGCAGAGACATTAGGGGATTCCGCTGTAAAACATAAGTCGTCCACGTACCTTATTGCTGTAACTATATGGCATAAAACTTTGTTACGTGCCTTCATTCGGTCTAGGTTGAAAAATTTACCGTCAGTTGTTAGTACAGACTACGGAAATGTATAAAGATGCCTTTTGGGATGTTATGTGTGTGGCTCATAAAGTATATTAACAACCCATTACGTCCCCACTGCAGAGGCACGGATCTCTTCCCATAACTAGGGAAGGTTAGGCCATACTCCACACACGGGGGCCAAGTCCGGATTGGTGGAGGTTATGGGGCTAGTGGCCAACCCCAACGTCAGAAGTTTTCATGCAGCCTATAAGGACTGCCATGTAGTGATAGCAGTAGGCACCAACGGCTCCACGTGTCTTGCGAAGCACGGAAACGGTCGAGATAAATGCCACTAACAGTCATACCCATCCAGGTTATGACCGCGTCTGTAGTCAGTTAACCTTCGTGATCGACGCGACCACGCAAGCCGCACTGAGCCACGAACGCTTCTCATATAAAGTATATTTACTAAAATTAACATAAATTTGCTTAAATATATTATTGAACATAGCTTTTGGTCATACCCAATCATGGCAATTTAGTAGATCCTATCCATTGCTTTTTATTAACAAGTAATTTAAGATTTGTATTCCAAAGTACCGACGGATTATTTGTTCTCGATGTAAATAATATTTTCCTTCACGATTATAAATAATTTAAGCACTTATATTGCATTTCTTAAGTTAAGTGAATTTGTAATTCTTTTTGAGAAATAAATATCTCAAACCGTGTATGGATCTTACAGCTCATAATTTTATTGTTGACATGATTTTTAATAGAAATTAAGTGTTAAAAAAATATGTGCTGAAGTGAGTTTCTTCTGGACTCAAACCTTTCCTGAAACGTTGAGTGTACAAATTCCGCGTGGTAAGGACTTTGTGCTAGATAGAAAAACTACTTTGTACTAGATAAATAACAATTTTTTGTAAATATGTTGTCCACGTTATTCGGATTTTATGAATTTGTTATATTTTTTTTAGTGAAAGAACTTGAAGGAAGCCTTTGTTTAATCAGAAATGAATTAGTCTTCCTTGAATTATCCGAAAATGATATCACACTTGACCTAGTACATAAAGTTATGGACGTATAAGCTCGAAAGAGGAGCGCGACCGAATCAAACTTTCCTTGCCTCCTCTCGCCACTTTTGTGATGCCTCTCGATGCCAATAGTATAAGGAAGACTGTTTTATATAGGGGGATTAGTCAAAAAAGTGTCCAGGTGTAAGCAGTAAATAATAGTTCAAGAATCCATCAGAGTGGCGCTAATGTAGACAAGGATTATGAAAATAATATATGAAAAAAAATATATTTACTTATTTTATGTTTTTTTTTTGTTTTAAAGTGCGTTATAACAAAGCGGATTCTTTCCTTGTTTTCTTCTCTGTTTCTAATAACTTTTCTCGCTTTCTTTAAAATTTACCCTTTTTAGGGTTCCGTAGTCAACGAGGAACCCTTATAGTTTCGCCATGTCCGTCTGTCTGTCTGCGGCTTAGCTCAGAGACTATTAGTACTCCAGAGCTGTAATTTGGTACGGATATGCATAATAATCCTTATATACTTCCAGCCTCCCGAACAAGCCGGTTTCCGAAAAGGCTTCAGTACCATAGACCACATACATACGCTGCGGCAGATTATACTGAAGACCGAAGAAGAAAGCCTTTGATTCGATCGAGACCTGGGCTGTATTGCAATCTCTCCTAACGGTGACAGATCGATTATCGATACATCGAAGTTTTGAAGTGTTTGTATGAAAATGCCAGCATGTTGGTCCACCTCTCCAGGATCAGAATTCGAAACCTATCCGGCTGCAGCGTGGGGTGAGACAGGGAGACTTTATACCTATGTCCGAAACTGTTCACCGCTGCACTGGAAGATGTTTTCAAGCTTCTGGACTGGAAAGGACTCGGCATTAACATCAATGGCGAGTACATCACTCACCTTCGATTTGCTGACGATATCGTGATCATGGCTGAGACCTTGGAGGATCTAGGCGCAATGCTCAAAGGACTAAGTAGAGTCTCCCAACAAGTGGGTCTTAAAATGAACATGGATAAGACGAAAATCATGTCAAACATCCGTGTTACACCCACTCCTCTGAAGGTTGGAGACTCTACGCTCGAAGTTGTTGACGAATATATATACCTGGGACAAACAGTCCAGTCAGATAGGTCCAGCCTCGAGAAAGAGATCAGCCGTCGAATTCAACTTGGCTGGGCAGCGTTCGGGAAACTTCGCAATATCTTCACGTCCAAAATACTGCAGTGTCTCAAGACTAAAGTCCATGACCAGTGTGTATTGCCAGTGATGACATATGGATCTGAGACATGGTCGCTTACTATGGGCCTTATAAGAAGGCTTAAAGTCACTCAAAGGGCGATGGAACGTGCTATGCTTGGTGTTGCCCTACGTGATTGAATCAGATATGAGGAGATATGTGGGAGAACTAAAGTTACTAGCTCTCAGAATCGCTAGACTTAAGTGGCAGTGGGCAGGGCACATAGCTTGTAGAACAGATGGCCTTTGGGGCAGTAAAGTTCTCGAGTGGCGACCGCTGGATGCGAGCCGCTCAGCACCGGTTGGTGTGGAAATCCTTGAGGGAGGCCTATGTCCAGCAGTGGACGTCTTTCAGCTGATGATGATGATGCATATTAATCACGCTGACAAAGTGGTAAAATAAAATCTTGGACAAAAAAAATTCAGAGTACCTCCCCTACACGTGAAGTGGGGATGTTTTTTTTTTCTCTCGACTATCCCAGGGTGTGGGGTATCGTTGAATAGGTCTTTCAAAAATATTGTGGGTTTGCGAAACCTATTTTTCGATTTATGGATTCGTTTTCGAAATATTAAGCTTTAAAGTGCAATTTTTTGTTAAAGTCATGTGAGCGGTCTTCCCGTCAGCTAAATGGTTATTTCTAGAAATGTGAAAAAATTCACGGCAGTAGTACATTTAACGAATTTAAAAGGAAAACTATCACAGCTAAGTAGGCTTTACAAGTTAACGAGTAGTAGTCAGTTTTGTAAGACGGGAGGTTTTCCCCTTGAAGCAGTGTTTGTCGAAGTACTAAGAAACCCTACACTGCGCGTAGTCCGACACGCACTTGACCCTTACTTAACGCGTTTTGACGGACACTTTTGTTCACAGAGACCGATCTCCTTACATGTACCCTCCATAGCCAAATTTTTTTATAGCGATGGAAGCAATTATTTGTTCCAAATGAATTGGTATTCCTTTAATTATCCGATAATTATCACACTTGCCCCAGTACATATAGTTATGGAGATATAAGCTCGAAAGAAGAGCGCGGCCGAATCAAACTTTCCCCGTCTTCCCTCGCCACCTTTGTGATGCCTCCCGATGCCTCCTGGGCTAACACTCAAAGACCACCTAAAGAACAACTATATATCAAGTTTAAATCCTTGATAACACACACAAAACCCAATAAGTGGAACATCAGGCAACTGCCATCTATATCTTGTGGATAGTAAAAAAACGTGCCACACGAAAAGAAAAGAAAGAGAGAGAGAAACATTGATCCAAAATTAAAAACAGTTCTCATACAACATGTTGCATGAAATCCCCAGCTAAGCTAGACTAGAATAAAGAACTCGCGGGGTGGCGCGGGCGCCGCGCATGCCGCATTCCCCCGCCCGCGCCCCCCGCTCAGCCCGCTCGCGAATTATAATTGTTATTAGATTATTACAGAAAATGTGCAACAGATTGACCGGGGATTCTTCTTAGTCTTAGTTTTAAAAAAATATTACTATTAGATTTCATAAAAATATTCGTAGTGTCTTTAATGTGCAAGGGTTAAAATCGAATAAAACTTAATAAAAAAATAAATAACGAAGTCACCTTGGAGATAATTCTCATGGTTATTGACAGTGGTTATGTGCCCCCTAAGACAAAATATCACTCACCTTGCAGTATTTCTTTTCAAGTTATAAATTTTTAAATATATTATATTCAATATCTACTCAATGTTTTGATCTCGATCGGGGACGATTATAAATATAAATAAAACGTCTTATAAGAAGCCCTCATGTAAAAAATCACCAGTTTTCTATTTTTTGTTCACATTTAAATTTATTTTTGTTTATTTAGGGGCTAATTACCGAAAAATTATCATATACTCATAAGAGATTTTCATGAATTTTCATTTTGCAATTATTTAAGTAACATATTCTAAATTTTCACCCAAAGTGCATTAAATGTAACCTGCTCCATACAAAAATTCGTAGATTGACTGGACTATTACTAAACAATCTCCAAATTAATTCATTTCAAGACCGTATGTCAACCATCAATTCTATAATTTGGTACAAGGCGATTTGGTTTGTTGATATCATTCTTACCGATACCGCCTACATGTAGAACATTTCTTTATGTAGGTATCTCTTTCAAAATTAATCAATGGTTTCAGCGACTATTACAGACGATACTGTTTATATTTTCCTGTTTTATTTTGCACAAGATTAAACCTGTAAAGAGGTAAAGCGTTGCGCCAAGACACTGCCGCGAATCGTCTGTAATAGTAATAGATCATAGTGTTTTCATTCAGTTATTCGTTGTTCAAGCGCGTCATACGTCAGCTGGGGCTTACCTTTGGTCATCTTCTTGACGGCGTGCTTGGCGTCGTCGCGGTGTCGCGTGACGCCGTACAGCAGGATGTGTCGCTGGTTGGCGTCGTGCGGCGCGTGCTCGGGCTCGGCGGGCGGCAGCGGGAGGTGCAGCGTGTACTGGTAGTGGCGGGACACGCCCGCGGGCGGGGACGCCGCGCCCGCGCCGCGCCCGCCGCCGCACGCGCCCGTCACGCCCCCGCCCGCGCTCGTCGAGCGCATGCCTGCGCATCCAGGTTTATGTTAAGACACATCGACATTATCAATCAGTCAAAAGACGTTCACTGCTGCACGAAGTCTTCCACTGACTTCTACTTAGCACGATTTCCATATGCACCTAGTGGCTTTCTGCAAGCTTGACTACATCATGAATAGACTTGGCGACGGGCCATGCGGTTGCCTATTGAAAACTTTTTCCTATATATACGTCCAATAACTTACCTCCTCCAAACCGATTTTCAACTTTCTATGTCACCTAGAAGTAGTCAAAACTTTTGATGAGTGAGGCCAGAATCGGTTCGTGTAATGTGTGTCGGCCCTTTTGTTTTGCGAACTTGATGACACACTCGCGTGTCTAGATAATAAATTAAAATATCGACAACCTACCTGGTACAGACATTGGTCCCATTCCCATTGAAGGCATTCCAGGAATACTCATTCCGCTTGGTCCCATCATAGGCGAGTTAACACTGCAAAATAAAATGTACTTTAACAACTGTATAGAAAATAAAAATAAACACACGATTAAACATTTTTAAAGTTGACAAACCTATGCGAAGACTCCCCAGGGTCTTTTGGACTGTCCGGAGCATCCATAGAGTTCTGTTGGTCCTCTTTGATATGTTGCAGTAACTTGTCTAGGTCATCGTCAATCTTCGAGTCGTCTAAATCCATGCGTACATTTTCCTGATAAACATAAAATAAATCAAGCTCCGTCATATATATTACGTCTCCTTGAAAGAAGTAACGAAGAAAGGAGTTTCTACTACTCACCTCCATCTTGGGTTTAAGGTCTATGCCCGCGAAGATGTCGTCATCCATGGTGTTGTGGTTAGAAGGCGCGATTGAAGAGGGCGCAGTCACAGAGTGAGTGGGGGCGGTTGAGGTCGGCTCCGTCGGCGATATTAGATCGCCTAGGTAAGAATATTAAATCTTTATTAGAGTTTGGTGGTATCAGTAGAGTTGGGTTGAAAGTGACAAATATCAATAAATATTTTGACATTTTGAAATCGCTAGCTAGCGAAACTCGCTCGCCTCGACAATTAAAGAACTAATCTCTGCAAAGGAGACTGCCCAATACTACGACTATGGTGTAAATAGGAATTCTGGAAATAGGAAAGACTGTGATCTCGGTAGATCTACTGTGACCACTGTCCCTATTATATAAGAAAATTTCCTCAAGGCCGATTATTCTGATGAACTATAGTGCGATAGCATAGCATAGGCGTACATCTACGTACTTTTCTTTCCTTCGACGTCTCGTTTAATCAATTCATGTAATTATTTTCTACAAACGTATCACATACGTACCTCTAGAGATGAGCGTGCACATATATGCGTCGTGTGAGAACACGTCGCGTCGTATCAGTTCACCAAAAAGGTGCACCAAATTGGCAAACTGCTGGCGGTTGCTTGGCGGGGCGTTAGGACTTTCGTCTGAAAATGGACGAATCACTTGAAGACATCCCATGTTTTAAAAAAAATACTTGGCTAAGGTGAAGCAAAGGATTATAAAATGATATCATCAAAAGGACTTACAATACATACAGATGTTTAGGAGCCGATTTTGACAAAATGTCAATCAAATTGTTTTCATCGAACTAGAGCCAAAGGCGTTGTTCCCGATTTGTCCCCGCGTGCTTGTCCCCGAATTTTTATGTGGGGACAAACGGGAATTTTAAAGTTTTGTTCGTCCCTGTTAAACATTTTTATTGCAAAATTTTTATGGTAAGTAGTTTTTATAGTATTTAGAATAAGAAATGTTCTGAAACTTTTAGTTTTGTATGTCCCTATTTGGGGACAAGCAGGCGGGGACAAACAGTAACATATGTTTTAAACTCTACTCATTTTGTATTTATTTAAAGTTAAAAACCAGTGAAATGTGGACATATTTTCAGAAATCAGAAATCCTTTATTGTATTTTCTCCAAAATAAATAATCATTTAAAGACTTCCAATAAACAATAAAAAATAAAAAACTGTGGTGTGACCATACCTAATACTGGAGCGTCGTTGTCTAAAAATCGAAGAAGGAGATTCTGAAAGATCGGTGGACCGTTATATAGGCCTGTGCCAGAGCTGACAGATTCTTTATCATCGGAACCTGAAAAAACAAATTTAATTATAGATACTGAATCACACCTACGCAGAATCACAGGTTATCGAATAGTACTATGTATGGTTCATTCCAAACAAAAAAAAGCAAAACGTAAACAAACTTACTATGGAACTGACACATGTCAATGTCATCTGCATACTATCTTTGTTTACCTTTTACTTTTTTTTGATTGGAATGAAGTATAGGTTTGTCAGCTCGTACATTAAAATTTGCCAACAACTAATAAATAGCGTTCCCACTAATGGGGCATGCCTCTTCTCATACCTTGTGACTGTAAGGCCACTTTGTGACGTTGAGAGGCAATTGGCCAACCCCGAGTCAGAAGTTTGCAAGTCGCGTACAAGACGTCCGACGTGTCTTAACGATCGCCATCTAGTGATACTAATTGGCACAGATTGCTTCGTGCTACCGATGCTGGAACAACCTAAAAACAAGTGTCACGCGTGTCTACTGACCGGCGTGGTCGTGGTGCTGCAAATGTTGTTGACGTGGCTGCCATCACTGTGTGGAAACAGGGCCCTCCTGACAAGTGAGTGTCGCGTGTATCTACTGACCGGCGTGGTCGTGGTGCTGCAAATGTTGTTGACGCGGCCGCCACCACCGCGTGGGAACAGGGCCCTACTGACAAGTGAGTGTCGCGTGTGTCTACTGACCGGCGTGGTCGAGGTGCTGCAAATGTTGTTGACGCGGCCGCCACCACCGCGTGGGAACAGGGCCCTACTGACAAATGAGTGTCGCGTGTGTCTACTGAGCGGCGTGGTCGTGGTGCTGCAAATGTTGTTGACGCGGCCGCCACCACCGCGTAGGAACAGGGCCCTCCTGACAAGTGAGTGTCGCGTGTGTCTACTGACCGGCGTGGTCGTGGTGCTGCAAATGTTGTTGACGCGGCCGCCACCACCGCGTGGGAACAGGGCCCTCCTGACAAGTCTACTGACCGGCGTGGTCGTGGTGCTGCAGCTGTTGCTGGCGCTTGTCCAGCAGCGCGGCGGCCGCCATGGCGCGGTGCTCGCCGAACCGCGCGCCGCACACCGCCCACTCGCAGAGCACCTTCACCACCGCGTACGAACAAGGCCACTCCTGACGAGAAAAGCGAGTACCTTGAAGGTTTTATTATGGTACACGGACCTTTCGGATAGACGGTATATTAAGGCACACGATAAGAAGAAGGAGATTGAATTACAGACACGTCCGTTTGTAACAAAAGACAATGTCCCTAGTGCCAGCTCAGTTAAATCTGTTAACATAACGTCCCCGTTGCTGGGTGACAATCGCAGAGTTTAACTGGAACCAGTTAATAGTAACAATTTAATAGCTGTAACTGTCATAAACGATGCTAAAAAGTCTTGAAATAAATGAGGGCGTTGTCCGTTCGTTTATTCCTAAATGGCAGCATTTGACTTATAACGAATGAGGATTTAGAATTTAGGGACTGCTATAAGAAATATTTGTAGTTCCATCGAAGCTCTGTATAGACAGACTGAGTAGAGTATCAAAAAGTTTTACAGCAAAAATTTTAATGTTTCTTTCTAACGAAACTCACTATAATAAAATAAGGACACAAGAAAACGTAAAAATGTTAATTAACTTATATTCAAAGTACGTTAGATACGTACGTTATCTAGATGTTCTTTTTATCTTGAAAATATAACTTACCGGGTCCTTAGTGTCGGGAACACCATCTTTCATTGGCGGTGCGCAGTTCGCAAACACCTCTTTATACAGAGTGTCCAAATTGTTATTCTGGTCCACTCGGTCAAAGCAATGTCTGTCTAGCGCTTCTAATACTGCTAATACTCGCGCTGTAAAGAAAATGAGTTACATAATTATTATTTTTTTCTTATCTTAGTCTTAGGGTTTCAAATTGGTGCTTAAAAATTATATAAGTACTCTTGATAGTAATATTTTTTGTACCTATATAGTACAAGGTAAGGGTACTACCACGCGGAAGTTCCTTCGACTTGATGACCCAAACACCAAAACACAAAAAAGAACCTAAAGAAACTCACTTCAACATGCTCCAACTATTATTTTTTTGTAACAGTTGTAATATTATTATTATATATTAAATAATAGGACATGAAAGGTTTTGACGGGAAAAATGTATTCAATTAAAAAAGGTTTTTTATTTATTATAACAGCCGTGTCTTGAGGTGCAATAATAGTATTATAGAGGCTGTATTTAATACACTGTATATCTATGACAAAAGCTTTATAAGTTTGAATTAGTTTGACTGTATTACTATACTACTATATTACTGTACTGTACTGTATTATTTTGATTGTAATAATAATATTGTATTATTTGTAATTTATTTATAATTTATGGGACTCAGTACCTGCAATAAATGATTTTTTATTTTTTTTATTTTATTTCATGTCTTATAAAAACTAATTAAGTCATACCCTGTGAACTGGTCTGCCATTTGTCAGTACACCATTTGCTCTCGGCTTTCTTACTTCTAGCTGCTATCTCTTGTTCTGCTTCATATACCTGCAACATAGGGGTGAGCTGATTGTGCCAAATCCTACGTAGAGCACGAGCCACATTCGCAGTGTTTCATACTATAAATCTCGATTCGAAAAAGTCCATGCGGTACCGACGTCGGACCTCATATATTCGAGATAAACAGGCTCTAACAAAATAGTTGTAGAAGCCGTTAACTGGAGCTTCTAAACATGAAACAGAAAAATTTGGTGAAATCGAAAAAAATGGACTCTTCATACATTTCCCAAACAAAATAAAATGTTTTTAAGTTTAAAAATTACAGCGAGACTACGAATCAGTCTTTTCAATGCGTGGTGCCACTGTGTCACATCAATCCACACTTCTCAAAGCAACAGGCAACTTGTCCAGGTTATGACCATTTCTCGTAGCTACTATTTATAATCATAATCAGAAAGAAAAAAGGAAAATACATTGACTTGACGATAATTATCAGTCTCCATCCAGCACATAAGGCGCTCTTAAGATTAGGCTAAAGGTTTAAAAGTCTATTTTGCAGAACAACTGACCATCCGCCGATGCTCCTCCGTGATGGGCGAGTCCATGTGCGGCATGGGCAGCGCGGAGGGCGGCACCGGCAGCGGGTCCAGCGGCGAGCCCTGCAGGTGCGACCCGCAGCCCGACCACACCATCGCCGTCGGGCACTCGATGCAGATTATCTGACCGACCAATAAAGTATTGCGTTTGGATTTTTGAGTAGAACGTCTTTCTTTGTGTCCATATGGAAAAACAGTAGATATAGATAATATTTCACGACAGCGTAGTAACCGATAGTGCTTTGCTTCACTATGAACAATTTAGATTTTATCCCTATGCTAGTGAATTTTTAATCATACTACTTGCTGTTATATGTTACTAGTAGATTAACAAATAAATGCATCAACCTTATGCGTACGAGTATTAATTCAATAATATGATATTTAAATAAACGACGTCCCACCACTTCACTTGCTTTATCCACACCAAGGCGAACACGCTGTGTTTGAAACAAATTGAGCGACTAACCATATCTACTGTTTTTCCATATAGATGGGTTTGACACATTAGTCTGTCTCTTTCACGCTTGATTCAAGAGATTGAAGAGAGAATTTGATTCAACAACAGTCAACAGACATTTATAATAACGATGATTACTAACTGAAATAAACTGTATGTTACCTGCAGTACTGTAGCCAACTGTATTATCACATCTCTATGGTAGGCACAATTTAATATCTCTCCAAATCCCACTTGGACAGGATTCAGCGCCGCCGTTATAACACTCGTTAGCGTCGCCTTTGTGTCTCGCGGGGGTGACTCATTCTCCTCCTTAACTTGCACGTCCATTGGCTGCGTAGGGTTCGGAGTTCCTAAGGGGTTTGGCGTGCCCAAAGAGTGGTTAGGATTGGGCGTTCCCACGGAGTTAGCAGTGGGCGTGCCTTGATTGTCAGCGGGGGTTGCGGATCGCTTTATCTGGGTAATGTTGGGTTTGACATCCCCGTTCGAAGCGTCGGGAGCGGGCGACATTGGTCTGCTGTTTGTATCTGTAAGAAAGTTTTAGTGCTGTACTAATGGATATGTTCGAAGGATGCTTATTTTCTCAAAACTGACTTCAACACCAACATAACTCAAAAAGTTGAAATAAGCAATGTACACACATAGTGTAAAAAGACTCCTTCCGGAAACTTTCAGGGTGTTCTACTCATGAATCTGAACAACTTTCCCTATGAAAGCTGTACTGAATTCGAAAAAATAGACTTATTATACTAATTGATCCTCCAATCAGCCGATTTTGTATAGAGACTAAAATTTTTTTTGAAAATCAGTATAGGATGCTTGGGAAAAGTTGTTCAGTTTCATGAGTCACCCACCGTTTAATGATATAACGATAATAAATGAACAGTAGTCCAACTTGATATGATAATAAATTACTACAAATCAATTAATACACACCTCCATTCTTATCAGTCTGTTTGGCAAACACTGCGGGTTGGTTGAGAGTGCGGATGGTGGCATCGGACAGCACGGAGCAGATGGCGGCGGCCTTCTTGGCGCACGTGGTCGCCAGCCGCCGCGAGAGCCCCTCGCAGCACACGAACTCACACATGTTCTGGAGAACTAGCGGCAGGAACAATCTAGAGGAATAATAAAAAAAGTCCAAAGTCAACCACCAAACTGTGAAGTCTTCTTCTTCTTATATTTAATAACAAAGCTCTCGTCAGTGGAGCAATCTCCAACTTTTCCTTCTTCCGTCTTCAGCCAGCGTCTTGTTCGAGACGATAGCGAATTTCTCCTTTCTATCTTTCATTGGATTGGATTAAATTTGATAGCTTTTTTTTTGCTGTAGTTTACGAATGGTACTGGTAGCAATTTAAAACATAAATAAGGAAAATTGAAGTGTGATTTATTACGCCCTTACCGAAAACCCAAAGAGCAAAACGATACACATCAAACTGAATTAGTAATCACTTTTTCCTTTCTTTTTATATGTTATTAAAAAAGGTCAGCCTTTTTTGTGTACGTCAATAGACTTCTTTGTAATCAGTATACTTAAGCTAACTCACCAGTAGAACATCTAACTTTTGAAAGGACTTACCTGAGCAGTCCATCTTCAGGAGGCCTTTTGTCCACCAATTCAATGATCCAACTCAAGAAATCGTGTCGGTCTAGCAGACCTTCTTCCAGCATATACTTGGCGAGCCGACAGCAGTAGTGCCAGAGTTTCAACGCTTGCCGCCAGTCGGTGCTGTCACTGCCGCCTGGTGTTGATGAGCCTAGAGCTGTGTAGAGAATATTAATCAGGTATACTTTATTCAAAATTACTGTACATTTAATCGTAAATTAGTATAGCTTCCATTATGATATCAGATAGACTAGCAAACATACCATATTCAGCTTATAAAAATGTGATATAAAAGCTTCATATGTACTTGTAAAAAAAAAACAATATTTTTTTTACTAAAAACCAACTTACTGCTTGAATTTCCTGGGGAGTGCATAGAATTTTGTGCTGAGGAACTGTTTGGAGTGGAACTCCCTGGGGGATTTCCCGACGAATTGTGGCTTGGAGTGCCTTGACCTGCAATAGTAACATGAAGGTCGTTCAAATGTTGAACCAAAATTTTCCAAGAGTTTTGGCCACTTGTTGATTGATTAAAAATATTGTATTTCGTAAATTGTGTTTGCCGAATAAACTTCTTTTCTTTCTTTTTTCTCTGTTACCTGATTGTGAAGGAGGGGTCTTGTCAGGCACAGACCCTGGAACAGCAGTTTGGTAATGCTCCGCTAGCTTTGGAATTTGGTCTTTTAGGAACTTTATCAATGTTGTTGTCCATTCTGTAAGTAATGTTATAATTATTTGTGATGTTTTGTACTGCAGAAATGCTCTATGCTCGGAATTTCCTTATGTAATCGAATCAGAAATTAGGGTAGCTCCTCATGAGAGAACTAAGGTAACCAACAAAGCTCATATAATCGCTAAAGGGAAGTGCCTATGCGCAGAGCACATAGCTCGAACGACAGATGGAAAGATATCATATCTTTGATAAAAGGAGATATTCTATTATTCAAAGAACTTAACTTTAAAATCAAAATTTTTACCTGTGGTAGGATCAGGGAGCTGCCGTTTTTTTATTTTGGCTTCAGAAACAGCCACAGTGTAGGCAGAGCTCAGTTTTATAAACCAGGCAGCTCTAGGCATAGCCACCTGATATTCAGTCAATGTTACAAATATCTCCTCCTTTTTATTGAAATTTGGTGCTTTTTTGGCGAGTTGCGAGAGTGGTTTACTACCTAAAAAGTAATCAATAAACATGTAAACAATTAAAATGAATAAAAATTTTATAAAGAGTGTTGGTGGTTCCATGGTACTATGTCAGCTCCCGTAAGCTGAGATTGGGATTGAAAACTCGTCTATTTAAAAATTCATGTACCAGGAGTGTTCAAAAACTTTGAAGTGTATGACACATTTGTAGGTGGAAATCAATATGCCTAACATGTGACTACGGAGAATACTAAAGCAACAAAAGACAACTGCCATATCTCGCTTGACAAAAGGAAAATAAATTATGCACAAAAAAAGAATTTCATAAAGAAATTGATGCTCTACGCCCTACGCCCTTTGAGCCCAGAAGTATCAATGAATAGTATAGTATTATTTATTCTGAATGTAGATTTCTTAGAATCTCAGACAAAGATTAGCAGTGATATTCTTTAGACCTAAAATTTACTTTTAGTCGATAGCAATATTAAACCATTGAGCGCTTCGCTATTCTTTGACTAATCGTGCCCCCAGCACCAATGTAAGCTCCAGCTGACAAAAATGTATGAAAATCTCAAATCCTGGCGCCTGCTGTGGCACGGAAACCGGTTGTCGGCCCTAGCCGACTGTGGCACTCAAAAGGTTAACAAATTGTCACTTACAGTCTTGTAGTATTTAAAGTTAAGAAAAATATATGAGCTTTATGAATGACCTCACATTTACAATTGACATACCTGCTAGATCTTTGAACCAAGCCTCTATTTGTGGTTTTGTGCGTGCAGTTGCTGGCCAAAAATTATCTTTGGGGTTTACTTGCTGCCTTTTCCTGCCACAATCTGGAAGAGTATTTAGTTCTTCTTTCTTAGACAATATTCCTGAAAAGAATTGGCCAATCTGCAAAAATAATAAATCTTTAGTGTTAACATTCACATGCCATACCTTTTTTAATAATATTCAGTTAATTTGATACACCAAATATCTGTGATTAAACATAATCTGTCACATATGCTGACATAGAGGACACTGGTGTAAGTGGCAATAAATATCCCGATAATTTAAGATGTGGTTGGTATTCCAAAGGTTAAGCATGTTAAAAACCATATCTAACCCACAAACCCACACAAAGTTATCTAGCCTCAAAATAAGATTGGATTGATTATTTTTTTGGCATTTATATTTTATTAATAAACATTTAAAATTAATTGAATATACATAATGATAGAGCTCAATTTACTCTACAAGTTTCAATAATTGAACTTAATATAACTTGAAAAACCGAGGCAGCACAGTTAAAATTGTATCGAAAACTTTGCGCATCATTTACTCAATACTAACTTACTGCTCTTATCGTAAGCGCGGCAGTATTGTCTCTATACAATAAAGAATATTGTCATAACTATAAATTTGGTATATCCTAATAATATGAAAATTTGGATTGATTGATTATGATTACATAGGAAGAAGTACTGTGTAATAAGTAGTGATCGGAAATTCGGGGGCAATTATACCTAAAGTTGGGGTTAAATTATACAAAAAACATATTACTAGTGATCGGAAATTCGGGGACAATTTAATTTTTTCACAAGAAATAATTGTATGGATATGCCTTTCTGAATAAATTTATAGATTTTCATACAAAAAATTCCCGGCATACCAGGATCATATAAGCGTTGGGATTGTTATTTATAATGATCTGAGTTTAGTGAATGTTGATCTTATTGATAATTTTATGTATGCTATTACAAAAACCTTAATTCAAAATAGCATGTCTATATTATGCTAGCTCCCCAACTTTAGGTATAATTGCCCCCAAATTTCCAATCACTCATAATGTTTATTAAAGATGAACACATTGAAACCATATACCTAACTTACTGATGATAAAAGTGTAAAGGATAATGATCTAACATGTGCCTAATATATTCAGATAAAACAAAAAAATTGGTAAGTCTTTAAAATCATTGAAATGGGTTTGCCAAATGAGAATAGATAGGCAATTTGATTCAATAAATTGTTTTACCTTAGAAGCAGAGTAGTTGAAGTTCCTAGCAGTGCCGAACTCGTCGCTGGACTGCGGAGTGGTGGAGAAACCATGTTTTACGTTCGTGGAGGTGAGTTCGTCCTCCTTCTGCCGCGGCTCCTGTGGATACACATCCGGAGGCCCTAGGCGGGGCCTCTTCAGCGGCCGCTTCTCGTACATGATGCCCATGGTGTCGGGGTAAAATGATTTTTCTGCAATTTTCGAAACCCACGACGTACACAATAGTGCTACAATGCATTTGTTTACATCGATATTCTCACAATATTTTCCTCTACTCACCTTTCATTTAAATACTGTAACGGATATACATGATTATTTAAACACCTCCATAAAAAATATACTACATAATATCAATAAATTAATTTAAAAAATAATAAAATACGCAACTGCATATAACAAAAATGCAATAATGCACTGAAACTGAAATATGAATGACGTTTTCATCGCTAGAGTAGTGTGGGACGTTTACCGGTTTTTGAAGTCGTTCCAAAACCAAGGTAGGGTGAGGTAGAATTTAACTCGGAGAAATGAAAGAGACGTAGCTATTTTGAGAAAGAGAAAAAAACATGATTTTGGAACGCTTGCGAGTGATTCCAGAGTGACAGGGTAACAAACGTCATCGAAAATAATTCAGAAAGGTTTCTAGCTTTTTTGGGTAGTATTCTGTCTTATTTATGGCTTTAACACCTTCGCAGATGCAAGCAATCGTATTTCAAAACAATTCCGAAGATAAAATGTATGTCTTAGTCTGTTTGACATTGACTACGAACTTCCCGCCGAATAAACTGTCAGGCGAATTTTATCGGTAATCAAACAGCGTTAAAAATCGCACTTGTCAGAGTGAAAATCGCATTCACGAAGGCGTTCCAAAATCCCGACGGAGAACTGTCAGGCGATCATTCGGTTACCCTCGGTTTCACTCGGCTCGGTTTTGGAACGATTTAGGGTAAAATTCGCATCACCCCGAGTGAAATCTTTGGTATTGGAACGCAACCTAAATCGTATAACGCTGCAAGTGCACTGAGACGACACGACACGGTATATAAGAACTGACAGATGATGACGTCACAGTCCGATCCAGTCGCTGTACATTTTGTATGAGCGCGTGTGCACTCATCCGACACTAACATTCTTACCGGACTTATAACTTATAGAACGGATCTTATTTTATCGTCTCTTACTAGTCGCTGTACATCTATGAACGCTGCTGCACTCATACGACACTAACATTCTTACCGGACGAAACGAAGTGTTGTGCATCATTTATCGACATATGTATAGTTTAGTTATCAATTTACATGGTATATTAATATGATAATGTTTTATAGGTACCTACAGAAATCAATATACATTTATAGAATATTCAAATGCATAGGTGTATATGTAGATATATTATGATATTTTGTATTAATTGGAAAAAATATGATTTAAGAAAATGTGTAAGTAAAGCATCTACGTAGATAAAAAATACTTTGATATTCAATAATATTATTTACATATTTAGGTTGTGTACTCTAACCACCCAAGTGCTTTAATAAATGTAATGCGTTTTTAATAAAAATATAACGTGCGTTTTTATTTGTTGTACCTACAGAAATTTACATACACTTTTAGAATATGCAACTTCATATCAGGATATGGTATTTTTAATATGGTAGGTTTTATGAAGTAACCGCCATTTTAGACGTATTAAAACTCTTGGTTACCTACCTATGCTTTTACTTTACGCTGTATTTATAACAATAACGCCAATAATTGGCGTTGGCTAAAAGCCAGGCACATTTTCTATAGTACTGCGCACAACACTATTCAGAAACAATGACGCCACGACGACGCTTACTATATGGCTCGAGTAGTGGAATGATTATTTCGGCTCCTATTTTATCGGACCAGTGAACTCGCGTACATCCTATAATTTTTAAGAGGAACGACAGGTGGGCGTGGCTTGGCTGTCGGCTCTTGTTTTATCGCCCGGTGGACACGCGCCGTAACGTAACAATCGAACAGACTTGGGTTTCGTTCCAAAACATATTCATTATTCATTTTTTTTACCCAAGCCTAACTGAAGGAATCACTTAGAAATAACAAGTGAAGACGAACTAGAATAGTATGTAATTTACGGTTGTTTATCCCTAAGGATAAGTTGGCATACGACCACGGCTATTCTCTGAATATCACTATATGTATAATAATTTCTTGTTTCATACTTTTTAGAGAGAGATTTTCCGTAGTCGGGATTTAGTTTTTGAACTTATTATTTTTTAATTATTTTGGAGTTTGGCTCACATTTGACACAATTATCGAGTGAATGCAAGGAAAGCAGCGAGCAACAGCTACTATATTTTTGAAATTTGCTTGTTAAGCCCTTTCATTTGATACCAAACACGGTATATTTTAGGGAAATACTTTTTTTTCGTCCTGACTTTATGTCCTCTAGAGGGCGCCATATTGAATTTATTATGACGTCACATAGCCTATAATCAGCGGACAATTAAAGCGCTTCTAATGATACCTCATTCGAAGGATTCTGATAAGAAGTTTAAAAGTTATGCGGGAACAGATGTACATACATACATACATACTTACGGACTGAAATCATAACCCTCCTTTTTGCTTCACCGCCGTAGTCGGGTAAAAATGTGACCTTGAATGCGCTTCTCTCTTTCTTGTGGGTCTTGGTGCGGTCTCGGGAATAATTACCCTACTTAGGGAATATTGGGTATTTTACCTTGGGAATTTTCCCAATGGATAGCGTTATATTAAAATATAGAGCGCTGTCTTTGTCTTACAGGAATATTCACATAAGTATTGGGTTTGGGAAGGCACAAGTATTGGTAGTATGTTTCTAACCATAGAATTTGTATGTGGATTTGATATGCGTGTTGTCGTGTCGGGCGGGTGTCGGCACGTCGGGTTGCGTGTTAATAGTATGCTCCTGCCTTATAAGGGAATGTTCCCGGGAAGGTTCAGGCCTTATTTGATATTATCTAAATGTCTGCCATTTGGCAACACTCGCACACAAAACAAATGTCAATGCAATTGTCAATTGGCCTAGAAAGAAAAACGTGAAGGTTTTTTGTTTTGATTCTTTAAGCTTAATACTAAAATTATTACTTATTTAAAATAAAATAAATGCCTCCTAAAAAGCAAGCAGAGAAAGGTTCTAAGGGAGGTGCGAATGCTAAAGGTGGTGGAAAGTCAGGAGGAGACACGAAAGGTAAGGTTACTTTGTTGCGAACTTAGCCGGCACATATTTCGATGTTTTCAACAGACTTTCAGAGTAAGTAGGATCTTCAGTTTGGGTAAACTGCACATAGGTAATAGGTAAGAGGGCTGCACACTTACTCTGGAGTTTCTTAACTCCCAAATTCCATAGAGTTACGATTGCATTGCGTTCTCTTTTCTTGTCTAATCACAGACTTTTTCGAATTTAGAATCTGCGGCGAAGGAGAAAAAAGGTGGGACAGCTGTCAAAGTGCGTCACATATTGTGCGAAAAGCAGTCAAAATGTTTGGAGGCATTGGAGAAATTGAAGGCCGGACAGAAATTCCCTGATGTAGCAGCGGCGTACAGCGAGGACAAGGCGCGGCAAGGCGGGGACCTCGGGTGGATGACTCGCGGGTCCATGGTTGGTCCGTTCCAAGATGCTGCATTTGCCTTGCCCATATCAACAGTAGCCAGCCCTGTGTATACTGACCCCCCCATCAAAACGAAGTTTGGTTACCATATCATTATGGTGGAGGGCAAAAAATGACCGATATGGTGTTCGAATTTGAATATTTCTGGGCGATACTCCTCCTGTTCATTATGGAAAGGATATGCTGTTTGCAAGAGCAGTTTGATAAAGACTTTGTCACGTTGCCTGGTCCACAACGATCTACTGAATCATTTGATTCCAATATTGAAGACTTTGCCAATAGAGAGTGAGTTTTTTAATATTATTTCAACAGTTTTAAAGTTTTTGCGATGAAGTAAAATAAAAAATGTTATTGCAGTGGCACTTTGAAGTTAAGTTTCCTGCGTCTGTGTCGTTTGATGCACGTCACCATGTTGCTGACCCTTGTCTACTTCTGCGACATTTGTCTCTGGTTCATAATGACTAAGAAGAGTTCTCCCAAACAGCTGCGTTACAGATTCCGAGTAACTATTCCAATGTAACATGTTTGTCAAATAATAATTATGACAGGAGTTGATGTATTTTTTACAAAATAATAAAATTATTTGTGTTGTTCCCAGATGTGGTTTTTAATTGATCCACTGTCAGTCATCATCACAACTTTGCAAAGTAACTAAGGAAGGAAATTCTCATAAAATTACAACAGTCTTTATTGACAGATATTAAATATTTAACATATAATATGAGCAACCTCAAAGTTCATTTATTTTATTGTAGAATAGATGCAATGCAATACTGTTATAAGTTTGTTTATTGTTTTGAGGTAATCTTAGAACTAAGAATGAAATTATTTTCTCAGAATATAGTGGCTTAACATGGCAGTGATTGGAATTATTACACACGTTAAGTATAAATATAGTATTTGGTGTTTTACTGTTAATGCTATATTTACTATCTATAACAGTATACCCAAAAATAAATATTAAATAAAAACACCATATCTGCTTTAGTAGTGGGTATGCTTGTTGCAGACATGTAGCATAGATTAACTAATAATATGCATTGTAGTACAGCACAACCTTTTTGAAAAGTATTTAGCAACATAGTGGTCTCAAACTATTGAGACAACTGAATAATTTAACATTTGCATTCCCAATTACATAACAGTATGGAGAATGAGACATTCTTAACATGTTCCATTTAGAGACTGTGGTTTTAAGGACGTGCAACCACAGATTACAAAACATTTAAATATCCATGGTGATCCTACTTTAAACTAGAGCTAAGACTTAGAAACTATTCTCAAGAAACCCTAAGGCCAAATCTGGAGATATCTTTGGATGTCTCAGAAATACATTAAGTAATTAGTGCCTTTTATAACAACTCCACTTTTTACCCGACTGCCCCAGAAAGAGGGTTACGTTTTTCAGATTATTATTTTAATGACCCATATATGGCTCAAATGGACTTTAAGATTAGATACAAAGTAAGGTATCGTTAGGTCGCTATCCTCTATTGTTAAGTATGTATATTTCAATAAATTTTTTTGGGGTTATTTGAGATTTGACCAGGCTTCTTGAAGAAAGTTGTATAATGCTCGAAGACGATGTTGAGGATGTATCCTTATACTCTTAGGTTGGGGTTGGTGTAGCGCACATATTTGAGCAGCGCGTCATTTTCCTCGCAAACGAAGGGCTTGCGGTGGTGGCAAGCCACGTCGTGCCAGTGCACGCCGTCGTTGTAGAAGTTGTTCAGGATCGCGATGCAGTGCTCCGCGGCACCTCCCTGGATCAGTTCCTAATGGAAAGTCGGCAATGGTTAAAACATAGAAAAGGATAGTTCGATGAATCAGTCATAGAGTAACGTTAAACGTTAGTTCAGTTTGCGCCTTTCATTTTGTTGTCCGCAATCATCGGACTAGATGCCAAAATCATTTATCGGGTTATGAGTTCAAAGTTTAGGAGAAACAGTTCTTTTCTTTGATTAATGTTCAAAACAATCATAAATTGTCCCTTGGCCTGCCAATCTTGCAGTTAAGGTCTAAACAATGAGGTCTAAATAATATTCAAGCATTCATAATGTGTTCGTAATAAGATTTAAATGAGCGTTAATGGTTTTATGACGTCGAGTCACATAGGTTATTCAATGTTTAGGTAGGTAACCAACAATCGCGGACGCGGAGCGCCAAGGGCCTTGAGAGCTAAATGAGTTTCAACAAGATATACAAAAAGCGGATGCGGATGATCTGCCCGCGTGACCGCAGGGTTACGTATTGTTGATATTGTACCGCGTTCTCGTCTACGCCGGCGCAGGGAAGGGAAAGTGTCGCGCAAACAGTGCAGGCGACATACGCCGAATAACGATGAGCTTTTGTTGACGGCTGTGTTGAGGTAGAAAGTGGCCCCGGGACATGCGGGTACGCCCTTCGGCGGTATTTCGCAGGCCCCATAAATATTCACGCAGCCGCTTTCATTTTCATTGCGTGACATCCTCCGTATGAATGCGTGAGGCGGGTATGGCTTGTGTTTTATGACAAACATTACTTAACCATTTGCGGAATCATCAGTTCCGTTGCATCATGCACTGAGTGATTTCGTAACTCTGTGTTAGTTAAACTATCGATTGTAACATGTTGATATTGTTTGATATCAATATGTTCTCGGTGGCTCAGTGGTTAGCGATCCTGACTACTGATCCGAGAGTCGTGGGCTCGATCCCCATTTAAATGTATATGTGTATGTATATTAGTCTCTGGTTCCTATAGTACAGGGAATCCTAGTTTGGGGCCAGATGACCGTGTGTGATTTGTCCCGAATATAATAATAATAATGTTATATGAAATTTACTCACCCTGTTGTCGGGTTGTGGTTTTCCGATGCCGCCGCCCTCGGACCAGTCATTCTGCTGCCTGTTGGTAGTTGGAGCAAGCTTCTGGAGCTCAGCGGTCCAGAACCAGCCGTTGATTTCGTTGGGAAGCAAATCTGGACGGTTACAACCCTTGAAATCGCAGAGACGACCCGAAGTCCAAATGTACTTCACCTAGAACAATGTAAAATACAGGGTATAGTTTTTGATAAAACTTGATACATTTTTCTGGGCGTGAGAGTTTTTTGTTAATTATGTACTTAGTCAAATTCACGGCGCGGAACGTCGTTGTCTTCAGCGTGCCGCTAAAGTAGTTTCAACTGTTCAATTGTTAATGTACTCATGTACACTAACCACAAAACCAAGATATCGGGGGCGTCTGAATAGCGTAATTTGTCTCAATTAAAAACAGACCCTAAGTTAATGTATTGAAATCCCTTCACATTACCATAACAATACCTCTTGGAGCAACGGCCAGTAATAGGCAATTTGGCGTAAGACAAGCCATTCATGCAAATAAGATATCTACGTGTGGCAATTTAGCATGACAAGCTGGCTGCATCCTGATTACATGCAGTACTGAGTCACCTTCCTTTAGGTCAGCAATGTCATTAGCACTTCGGATCCGCCCAACGGCCAACGTAATCATAACGCAACTTTTAACATTTCCCCCATTAGCATTTCATTTAACAACTAGCTTTTAAATAAGCCGCATAGTAAAATTCATAGGTAGTTACGAATATGGTTAAGTATCAAAGATAATTGCATGTTTTAAAGTAAATGATGAAACTAAGAATGTTTTGCATAAAAGTAAAACAAGTGTTTGCTAATATAATAACAGTGATCTGTTATATTAACAAGTTCATACAGTTGATAACAGACATAAATACATTAGAAAAAGAAGATTCTCATACGCGGAAAATAAAGGTTGACAAAAAACTTGTTCGATACAGTCTTCGAGACTCAGTTTCTAAAACAATGGCAGGCTGTCTTCGCGTTCGAAAGCATTACAAAAAAAGTGCGCGCTATGAATTCTACGATAGCTTAGCGTGGTGGACTTTCCATTTCTTTTCTATTTCGTTTTTAAATAAATGTAAACTGTTTCACATCCTTTTGTCACGGTTATGGTAGGAGGTATTCTCTAGAATGCGATGAGCGTGAGCGTTTTTCTAATTTCTAGGCGATGATGTATTGTTGAGTCGACAAGTATCAGGTCAAGGATGGCATTGCCATTTGAATGGGACACCTAAGTTTCTTAAGTTATAACATGAGTTCTAAAGTGCATTAGTCATGCTCGCGTAAATACAAATTTGGTAACTTTTGCGAAAACAAAAAAAGTGACTAGGAATAGACGTTTGTTTCAAAACGTTACTTAGGTAGCTACTTAATTAACTTTTGTCAAGCTTATTGGTTGGAAGCATTTTAATATAGGTAAAATTTAGATTTTTTGATAACAACAGCTGCCTATGCTGCCCTCATATGAATTCTTCTAGTCGCAAACGGAAACTCCATATACTTTGCGGCCTTCTTTCTTATGAGGGCAGTATACTCAACCATCATCTGGAGACACTCCTTAGCTTTAGAATAGTGCATTAGGCCTACCTTGTCCTGCACGATACGGGCTTTAACCCACTCGTTCTCATCGCTAGTCTCCAGCGACACCAGGTCCATGCAGCGTTGTCGGCAGTAGTTCCTCGCACTCAGCCAGTCTTCTTCCACGCCGCGCAGCGCCGGGTCCCGCCACGAGAAGAAGTAGCCTTTGTCTGCACAATACAAGTAAGTACCTATCAGTCAGTTCGTCAACTACAGATTTGTTCACTTTAAGAAATACCTAAAGCCGATTTTTTGCTGAAAGCTTACACGTTTTTAAGTAAAAGTTCTATCTCTAGTTTCAATAGTGTGAGTACCTTTAAAAATATATTTAAGGTCTTACAAAGTCAGTTAAAACTATTATATTTAAAGTAGGGTTCTTCTATTCATAAAACCGAGGAACTTTCAACATGGGACCAATCGCAAAAAATATATATTTAATGAGTTAATGGCATTATGTAGAGCAAGCTATTGATGCGACACTACAAAGGTATCGTATAAAAGAATCTTCAGCATTCTCTCTATAAAAAAAAACATACTTCATACAATAAAATTAAAAGGTAACTCAAACATCTCTGTCAGAGATAGTATAAAAATGAGAAATTGTATTGTATTGGCTTCATCAGCGAACAGTGTGGGAATTTTTTGTATAGATAAAAACACTATACTTTCAATGAACGTTTAACAGATGACTGGATTAGATGTCAGCTGTAGTGTTATACTTGCAACTACTATTGTTATCTAGAGAGAGACACTGACGAGACGCTTGGTATTTTTCATAGAAAGACTGAATGGAAGCATAAATACCTAAAAAAACTATTTGAGAGAGAGTTTACCTTCCGTACTCAAAAGACAAAGAAACTACGTATAAAATTCCAGGTAAATGTAATTTATCTAACGTATGATCATCTCAAATATTATTAAGTATTAAGTACTTACCATGACAATCAAGTAGAAAACATGCAAAAATAAATCCGCCCGAACAGGGACTTGAACCCTGGACCCTTGGATTAAAAGTCCAATGCTCTACCGACTGAGCTATCCGGGCTGTATGTTGAGATTCGAAATTGGAAATCGGTATCCATAATTTAATCACATGACTTAAAAATTTAACTGTTTGTTTAAAATTATGATAATAATTTTCATTAAACGATAGTATTGTGTTCAGTAAATTATGTATTTAGAAATAGATACATATAAACATCTGACGGACCATTTGAACAACTGGTTAAGCTTACTGTCTCGTGTAGGTAATCTATGCCAGTCAGTGACGTGACGTGACACAACACAGCTTTTTACACGTTTTTGGGGCCAGATTTTTAACGTTATCGCTAAAATATGCGGTTCTCTCCCATTTTAAGACGACGGGCTTTATCTGAACCACACAGAGATAAGCAAGGATTCCAAGTTTTTTGGTAACAACATGTAAACTCGTTTCCTCTTAGTCGTTATTAGATAAATTACGTCATCTCAAAGCGAGATATTTGGGAGATATTTATTGTGTGTATGTGTGTGAGAGAGGCGTGATATAACAATTTATAGATGGCAATGACATTGACCGAGAAAAGAATGTCATGAGTACTGTTTTATATCATCGTCCATATTATCTTGATAGAGTATTTAAAAAAATAGGACAGTTAAGACATTTAAAAATGTATTTAAGCCAGTCTTTATTTTCGAACCGTGTTTACACACACGCGTAAACTTGGAACGAGTTCGTTTGACGGGTTGGATGGTAAATAAAGAAATTAAGATAATATTTGATGCTAACCCAGACGTTATCTGGATAGCGACAAGGGTGGAAACTCATTTAGTTATGCGGGGGCTATCTGATTTAAAGTATCCATTCCAAAACCGAATTTTGCTACTCGTTTGCTACGCGCTAGTTATTTATCAGTTCAGGATAATCACTTACTGTCAGCATATCTCTCGTGGATAGTCCTCTGGACGCATTGCGAGGGTATGGGCGGTTCCAGGATACGTCCATTCGGGAACTGCGCGTGCGCCGCCGCCGCCAATGCCGCCACTACCAGCAGTGTGCTCAACTGTTTCATTGTCTGGAATAAAATGGGCACTATTAGTTTAATTTTGTCGGACAAATCACTTTCCCATCCTAAAGAAGTATGTATAAGAAGGTATTTAACTTTATAAACATTTTTATTTTATATTTGCCATTTGCTGTTAATGATGAGAGTATTGTGATAACAATCATGATTTAGAACAGCTAATCGTAATGCCACAGGTACACGATAAGGGATCGCTTAGTTTGAAGAAGTTATGCTAGAATATTTTTATGTGTTTACAATAGAGTGAAATTACATTTTGTATTCAAGACATACAAGCTTTTTAAACATGTTTGGGAAATCCAGGAATTTATTCAAATCTTTCTGTAGCAATAAATTGTCGCTTATTGTCATTCTGGTTTCGTTATTTACTTATTCCAAAACTGTGCCTACGTTTGAGTTTTTAGGTACTTATGTAAATAAGTTCTTATGTAGGTACAATCCATGTATGTGGTATCTTGTCCCATTAAAACAAACACCTGTAGGGAAAACGTGTTTTCAACTATCGGAGAATTTATTGTTATAAATAGTAATAAGTAGGAATTTAAATAGCCCTATAAGCCATTTGAGTAGTTTACGGGATGATTATGTCATTTACGGGATGCTTTAGTATAGAAGAGTTATGTTAATTTACTGACACTGGCAGGCAAAAACAGAAAATAAGTACTTAGAATAGAGGACAGTGTTTTTCAACCTTTTTTAATACCCGCGACCCCTTTACAAGTTAAAAAAATCATGCGATGCCCTAGGGCCATAAACATACAAAATATTAGAGATTTGAAAGACTACGATTATAATTTTCTTCAACTAGAATATGATTTGGTTATTGAAGTCCAAAATAGTACCGCATTTTGACAAATTGTTAACTAGATAAATGTTTCTGAATTTAATTCCCTCCGAGTAAAAGACATTAACGCGGGCGACAAACTTTTTGTTGATTGCAGTGTAGGACCTACAGACGCTTACTTTTTCTTTTACCCGCGACCCTTTGAGAAAGGCTTCGCGACACTCGTGGGGGTCGCGATCTACAGGTTGAAAAAAACTGATATAGGAAAACTAAGTTTTTTAATGTTTAAAAATATTTTTAAAAGTTTACACTTATCAGAGTAAAAAATCTGAATCGTATTAATAATTTAAGTATGGGCTTACTTAAAGCTACGAGAACTTTCACCCTTTGTTTTGTTCTTCGCAATTAACTACATAATCTGTCTAAACTTTACCCAGAGCTTTGAACAATGATTAAAATCCTTATCGCTTTTATACTGAGTTGAATGGAAGCTCGCTCAATGTGTAAGCTGATAGGATAAAAACTTTCCTCTATGGCGATATTATTGTATAGAAGCAATTGCACAAGCCTTAAGCAAGTCAACCGGGAGACCAAGACCGGTTGTGGTGTGGCTCTTTACGAGGAGATCTTTCGGATCATCGTTCTCGGTTTGGGGCATTTAGAAAGTGGCCTTGCGTAGCCTTGCTCTCTCCCAGGGCCCTAGCTGCAGAAGGGCTAAGTTCATTCCACTCGGCTCTCGTAGGAACAATAATAAATTGTGCTTATGTCAAGGCTATGTGAGGGTTACAAGCCTAGCCTCACCAAGCGGGTTTGTCATGGTTTTATGTTGCGCTTATACAAGATGGAAGTGTGTTCTACAGTAAAGGTCTTTAAAAAGATGATGGGAAACATAAATTAAATAAGTTCATATGGCTGGAATGTCGCTCAACCATGAACATCAAACCGAAAATCTGTCCATAATCGAAAAACTCACTCTAAAAAAGAAGCTACCTTTTCGAGTCTATTGTACTTTATGTAGTTATTAGAGGACAGGAACAAAACAAACATGCAAACATAAACATGTTAATTCAAAAACCTGTTAATAAAGATTCTGCAGTCTTAGTAAAAATAACTTGCACTTTAATATCCGTCACGCCGTGCCGTTTAGGCTAAGAGGTCAGCCAAAGAAACATACCTACATACGAAATGCACTAGAAAAACAACTGCCCTCTTTATCCATATCAACCCATAGTAGTAATATTGATAAAGTACTCTTGTTTTCCTATTGTAGTGATGATTCTCTTAATTAATAGGTTCCATTATAAGTTTGAGAGTATTTGATACCGGCGCGTAACACAGCGAGAGGTCCCAAGAAATTAATAAAAACGAGTCATAATATTTATACAGTTCCTTTCATACAGTTAATCTACTTTTCAGAAAAGTCATTGCAGTCGATGTCGGTTAAGGTCTATTTTTAAGAATCAGAAGTAAATCAGAGAAAATTTAACAGTTTTTAGTACTTAAACATTTATTGTCTTGATTTATTGCAGGTGCACATTTAATTCTAAATAAATATTCAGAAATAAATATATAAAAAGTTTCCCCTACAATCTAGACTACCAATTTTCTTAACACATTTGAAGATTTCGGTTTGAATTATAGAAATCTTGATCTGAGCGTTCAATCTAATAACTATCATAACTAATTCCAAATATTTATACATGAAAAGAACAAAAAAGTGTTTCCCAAGATGTCATTTTTATTATATGTTCCTTTAAATTACTTGCATATTAAAATATATGTCTTACGATATATTCCAAAAATACGTATATAATTCTTCGAAATCAACCACCACTGGTTTATTATAATTTTTATTACACTTATGCACATGTAAACAAAATGTAAGGTAAAATCCACTCACCGTGTGTTATTCCCGCGTGGATCCGTCACTAACTGAGTCGCACGCGCATCAAGGCTGTTTTATATGGGGGAAGCTCCGCATCGCAGCGGCGACGACGGAGCCTGCTATACGCCAGCAGAGGAGTCCAATGTATTTACTTATTCCCGGTTTATTCTTAGACCATCTGGTAAATTCAATAAACCAAAAACTTTCCTCATGGAAATTATCTCTAAGCTTACCTTTAAAACTCTCAACAATGGTCCCAAAGTCTTTGAAAATTTTAAATATTTAAAATTTTTATTTTATTACACTTTTTACTTTTATTCGTATACATACATCTGTTAGAAATAAGTTAGTTCTGTTATTATATTATATACAGTATAACTTTGTACACCCTGTATAACTTTTTGTATACTTAATTTATGTATAACAGTTGTGTTTGTGAATAAAATGTTTTATTTTTTTTCTTCTTTTCTCTGAATAAGTAAAGATAATATCCTGGCCGTAAAAAGAGAAACGATTAGGTAATGTATTCTTTTTATAAGGTGACTTTTTGTTTAATATCGACGATTTTTTTGAATTATGAATGAAACTTAAATTCTTCTTCTATTCTGTTCAAAACGTTTCATTACAATCCGTTCAGCAAGTTTCTTATTTACCTACTTAAATATTTTTACACGTAGATACGTAGAGGTTATAAGAGCTTTTTTATGTGTATATAATAAGTATGGTTCATTCCAATCAAAAAAAAGCAAAACGTAAACAAACTTACTATGGATCTGACACATGTCAATGTCATCTGCATACTATGTTTGTTTACCTTTTGCTTTTTTTGATTGGAATGAAGTATAAAAATAAACACCTACCTACGTTTTTCAATAACTTTTCTAGAAAATTACTTTTTTCTTCGTATGCACGTAAAATCGTCTCGCACTTGCACGGTTTGAAAAAACCGGTCAAGTGCGAGTCGTACTCACGCATGAAGGGTTCCGTTAAAGAAACTTTAAAAAAACACGTCTCCTGTATGAGGATGCCCTTTAATTATTTTTTTGCGACTATAGCACAAAATCTGTGAGCGTTTCAAAGGCAAAGGCAAAGGCAATAAGTAGTAGGTTTCTACGAGTACCTACTACTTATTGCCTTTATTAAGAGCGAGCAAAAACGCCAAAAGCCCCCCTTAAATTTTTAATTTATTTTCATTATTTTTGTTATACCGGAAACAGAAATACACACTAAAAATTTCTACTGTCTACCTATTACTGTTCATGAGATACTGCCCGCTGACAGACAAACGGACGGACGGACAGCGGAGGCTTTATTAACAGGGTCCCGTTGGCCTTTGGGTACAGAACCCTAAAAACTAGTGAATTCGACCTGATGGAAAGTCTCAATACCCTATATAACCTTCAAAGCACTAACGGAGAAAACAATGAATGCTACCTTGATAAATATCTAATTATAATAAAAACGCTGTTTTAATTTTATTACATAAACACCAATAAATACACATAAAATTGGGATTATTTGATATCTTGTCAGTTCTAAAGTTATTGATGCCTATTAGGTACCTACTAAGTGGTAGGTATAAGTAAGTAAGTATAAGTAAGTAAGTATATGTAGTTTTAGTAGATTGTTCTAAACTTGTTTTCACTATCAAGAAGAACCGAATGAGAGCGTAAGCTAGCTACCGATATCTAACAACTCTACATGTATTTTTTTCTTGCATCACATCTAAAATAAATAAAAACACATTTAGGGTCTGTTCATTAAGTCGGCTAAGTAAACTTGCTGGGTTGTCTGAAAGTAATTGCTTTTAAGACGACCTCTGCCATAAAAAAAATAAAAAAAAAAAAACTTCCCAACTAATATTATTGTGTATTTTTTAACTTTTACTTTTGTTTTTGTATTGTATTTTTAACCTTCACTAATTACCTAAAATATCGTTGGCTATTTAAAATTCCCAGCAAGAACACATTACGAGGGCGACACTGAAAGTTCTTAGAAAATCAAAAACTGAACAAACTAGAAAGTTATTAGTTTTATTATATCTTTTCAAAATAGTGTCCATTCACATCAATACATCGCTGCATCCGATGGAACCACTGAAAAAAGCACTTTGCCCACTCCTCCTTAGGGGTCTCTTCGACGGCCTTTTCAAACGCAGTCACTGCTTCCTCGGCGTCCATAAAACGTTTTCCTCGAAGTTTTATTTTTATTTTCGGGAATAAATAAAAATCGCAAGGTGCGAGGTCGGGGCTATACGCCGGGTGACCCAGTAATTCCACGTCTGACGTCGCCAAATAGTCGATCGTTTGCGTGGCGGTGTGCGACGAGGCGTTGTCGTGGTGAAGGAGGATCCTACTGCGAGGTCGTTTCTCCCGAACTTTTTCCAAGACAAGTGGCAAACAATTGTTAGTGTACCACTCTGCAGTAACTGTTTTTCGATCCTCTAGAACAATTGTTGCGTAATGACCTGTCCTTCCGAAGAACGAGGCCACCATCTTTTTTCCCCACGCTTCGACCTCTCTTCACTTTAGTTGGCAACAACTCCTCGGAAGGAAACACCCACATAGCAGACTGTCTTTTAGTTTCAGGATCATAACAGTAAATCCAGCTTTCGTCACCCGTAAGTATGTCGAACACAGCATTTGAGTCACCTCCGTTAAATCTTTGAACCATTTCACGGCACCAATCAACACGACGGAGTTTTTGGGCCCCTGTCAAATTATGAGGTATCCACCGGGCACAAAGCTTCCTGACCGCTAAATGTTCATGGAGGATTTTGTGCACTTGACTCATACCGATGCCTAAGCTTGTCCGAATCTGCTGATAGGTCACTCTTTTGTCAGTCTCTATCATACGCCGCACATGACTGATGTTATCTTCAGTCGTCGCCGTAGAAGGCCGTCCCTCACGCAGATCATCGGTGAGATTAGTGCGACCACGTTTAAACTCATTAAACCAGTTGTAAACAGTGGCACGAGATGGGGCTTCATCGTGAAAGACCAATCGAAGTCTATCATAACTTTCTTGTTGACTTAAATGACATCGAAAGTCATAAAAAATCATTGCACGACAGATAATTTTCAGTTTGCCGCCAAATCGTGAAACAAATGACAAATGAATGAAATACATACACGATAACATTGGCAAAGAGTTCCATTTTCAAAATTTGAACTTATTTTTTTATTATATCGTTTACAAGTGGCCAGTTCTAAAAACTTTCAGTGTCGCCCTCGTACCCAGTTTCTGGTAGATCACGCGTTTGCAAAATACTTAAATATTACGAAACATGGACAAACATAGAGTCGAAAAATGGCCACTTATGCAGTGTTTGGCTCTGTTCTAGCTAATGAAGCGTGAGGCGAGTAAATTTTGGAAGTTCCTGTGTCAATATGTAGTTTTTATTATTATTTTATGAATAATAAATATGGTGCTTACTTTATGATTCTCAGATGTAATCCTCAGGCCTATTCGTTTTTAAGTACGTAGGTAAATAGATTAACCAGCTAAAATTAAGTAATAAAGTAGTGTGTCACTTTGTCTTAGTTAATTAATTATTGTTCATAAAAAAGGTATTGTTATTGTTATAAAATAACAATATTAACATATACAATACAAATAAATAGGTCCTGTAAATAGGACCTGAGTCAGACCCGTCCCTCCATTTTGCAAAAAAATATGCAAATAATGCAATGAGAATGGAAGGGTTGAATGAGAAATTGAGTATGTATAAAATCATTTTTGGGGCAGTGTGTAACGCTTTTATAACAAAATTCCAAATGACGTGTGTGAACTACCGGAATGAAAATTTAAGCAACATATAAAACGCTGTATTGGTTCAAGAGGATACTATAAGACTGTAGATTATTTTAATGATAATGACATTTGGAATATTCCTCCAGCAAAATGATATGACGTTTATAAGAGTGCTTAAGGCGCTAAGTATAGCCAAATCGCAATATTCAATTCAAATTCTTGAAATAATGGTTAAAGCTATCACCATGGAAAAAATATATAACATACTTCAAACAATGAAAAACAAATTGTATTGAACAGAATCATAATAATCACAAAAACTTTGATGAAAAAAAATATCCTGTAGACCCTGTATTTTGCATTAATTGCAAATTCTCTCGGAAACACAATATTTGTTTATGTTGAAACCAACACACAAAAATCGGCCATTTTAATACCTTCAATTTATCTTGAACAGTTTTTTTTTAACTTATTTTAAAGTCAAGGAAAGTAATAAAAACATCGAAATCTCGAGAATTTTGCGTTCGGCCTTGACGTAACCGCCGCCCCGCGATGGTACCCACACTGAACTGAACTTAAAATGAGTAGGGTGTTACGGTCGATATTATATTGTCATACATAAACCTGCTCAGATTGAGTGTACTTCGCGCCTTAATGTACCTACGTACAGAAATAAATGATTTTGAATTTTGATTCCACTTCTGAGCCATTGCTTTTTCTTCTTACCGATCGAGCCCCGGACCTCGTGGTTCCTACTTACTACGTACCGTAAC
Organism: Coleophora deauratella; assembly: GCA_958295455.1. Taxonomy (NCBI): domain Eukaryota; kingdom Metazoa; phylum Arthropoda; class Insecta; order Lepidoptera; family Coleophoridae; genus Coleophora; species Coleophora deauratella. The sequence continues at coordinate 6,827,853 of OY282390.1, read as the reverse complement.
CATACAAAGTTTCACAATCTTTACCGACAGAAAAGTCTCGATCATCGCGATGCCAATGAAACTAATGTATGCGTCAGAGATTTTGACAAAGCGTAGAGCAGGACGCGGGGCGCGTTCACAGTCTGAAAATTCAATTTTTGTAATATAATAAAATTAATTTACTTTTATTAAATGAAGATATCAAAATCCAAAAGTTTCGTCTACTTCTCGAGATGCAAAGATTCTCTCAGGTTTAACATATAAGTTGTACTTACCCATAATCAATATAAGATCTAACAAAATAAAAAACTAAAGTAGGACTTTACTGTTGAAACTTATCATCTTTTTCCAAAGGAACCTAAAGTGAATTCGCAAACAAATTCTCTTCCCGTAGGTACCTACCATAAGTTAGTCGATGAGTTGGCCGTAATTAGACCATAACGATCCAACTTACATAAAGAGTATAGCGGAATGAGCATGGGCCAGATGCCCCTCGGGAAAGTTAGGTTGATATTTTTACCATGACATCAGCTTCTCAAGAGAAACATATTTTTTTTACCCTCAATTGGTAAGCCCTTATTGGCATCATCTCAACCTGATGGTAAGTAATGATGATGCCAAAGATGGAAGCGGGCTTACCAAGATTTCCCAACGCAATGGGGAACTGGCTATCTTATATTCATGCTGGAACACATCAATGCTGTTAACATTGATGTTTTGCGGCAAGAGTTAGATAAGATGGTGGTAGCTAGCCAGGCGGGCTCAGAAAATGCCCTACCACCAACCAAACCGAGTCTACAAAGTTGGACCCCGCCGGGAATCGAACCCGCGACCTCCTGCAAAGTGAAGCGAGCGGCAAGCCACTACGCTACGGAGGCGGTTAATTTCCCTAACTAAGCTATCAAACCTCTGCGCTAGTTTTTGAAATAAAAAGAGTTTATCGATTTAAAAAAAAAAAAAATTATCTCTTACATCATATTTTTTTTTGTGATTTTTTGCAAACCCTAGATATACCAAAGATGTATTATACAAGATAATTTTAAGTCTTCGCAGTGATTTAAATATCAAAATATCGCAAATTAAACATTTTGAAAAATAAAAATGTCTCGAATTTTAAAGAACACCACCACGATTTTTTTATATATAAATAACCCTAACTCTAACTATGTTCTATAACATATATTTTTTAGGGTAGGGTAGAAAAGTGTTAGAAAAAATATTATTACTATCCATATAATTAATGTTAGAGCAGCGACGCAAGTAATACTGCTCTGATTTTTAACCTAATCATAACCTAATACAGTTCACTCTATTCATTCGAGTAACCACTACGTATATGCAATGTCACCCTATAACACTACTTTTTCTTTGCCTTTAAATATTTGTTATAAATAAATCCTCCTTTAAAAAATATGAATGAGTTGGTAATAGGGTTGCCATCTGTCCGGCTTTTCCTGGATTTTTACTAGTGTAATCGTAAAGGGCGTCCGGGGCCACCCGTCCGGGTGGGGTTCCCAAAAAGGACGCCTTTTGTGTCCGGAGGACACCCTATTAATTATTTTTTTGTTCAATAAATTAAAAGAAATACCACATCCACCAACGCACACATTTTTGTCGTGTAGTCGGGTATGGGATTAATTGACGATATCGTGATCATGGCTGAGACCTTGGATTACCTAAGCGCAATGCTCGATGGACTCAGTAGAGTCTCCTAACGGCACGAGTGCATTGATCCGACACAGTAAGAACCGACAGATGATGACGTCACAGTCCGATCCAGTCGCTGTAGGTACATTTTGTATGAGCGCGGGTGCACTCATCCGACACTTACAGTCTTACCGGACTTATATTATAACTTATAGAACGGATCTTATTTTATCGGCTCTTACTAGTCGCTGTACATTTTCTATGAACGCTGCTGCACTCATCCGACACTAACATTCTTACCGGACGAAACGAAGTGTTGTGCATCATTTATCGACATGTTATTGATTTACATATATTAATATGATAATGTTTAATAGGTAAGTACCTACAGTAATCAATATACATTTATAGAATATTCAAATGCATAGGTATGTATGTGTGGATATATTATGGTATTTTGTATATATAATTTAAGAAAAAGCATCTACTTAGATATAAAATACTTTAGATTTTCAATTTTTGGTATTTACAATTTACATGTTGAGTTTCTGTAACCACCCAAGTGCTTTAATGTAAAAATGTGCATTTTCAATAAAAAATACAACGTATATTTTTAATTGTTGTACCTACAGAAATTAACATATACTTTTAGAATATGCAATTTCATATCATGATATGGTATTTTTAATATGGTAGGTTTTATGATATAATCGCCATTTAAGATGTATTAATTAAAACACTTGGTTACCTACCCATACTTTTACTTTTACGCTGTATTTATAACAATAACGCCAATAATTGGCGTTGGCTAAAAGCCGGGCACATTTTCTATAGTACTGCGCACAACACTATTCAGAAACAATGACGCGACGATATGGCTCGAGTAGTGGAATTATTGTTATGGCTCTTATTTTATCGGACCAGTGCACCCGCGTAAATCCTATAGTTTTTAAGAGGACCGACAGGTGGGCGTGGCTTGGCTGTCGGCTCTTATTTTATCGTCTCAGTGCACACGCAGCGTAACAAGTGGGTCTTAAAATGAACATGGACAAGACGAAAATTATGTCAGACGTCAGTTTTACACCCACTCCTCTGAAGGTTGAAGACTCTTTACTCGAAGTTGTTGACGAATATGTATACCTGGGACAAACAGTCCAGCTAGGTAGGTCCAACTTCGAGAAAGAGATCAATCGTCGAATCCAACTCGGCTTGGCAGCGTTCGGGAAGCTCCGCAACATCTTCACGTCCAAAATACCGCAGTGTCTCAAGACTAAGGTATTTGACTAGTGTGTGTTGCCAGTGGAGTGATGACATATTATGGAACCGAGACATGGTCGCTTACTATGGGTCTCATAAGAAGTCTCAAGGTCACCCAACGTGCTATGCTTGGTGTTTCCCTACGTGATCGAATCAGAACTGAGGAGATACGTAGGAGAACTAAAGTTACCTCACAGAATCGCTAAACTTAAGTGGCAGTGGGCGGGGCACATAGCTCGTAGAACAGATGGCCGTTGGGGCAATAAAGTTCTCAAATGGCGACCGCGCACCGGAAGACGCAGTGTAGGCAGGCCTCCGACTCGATGGACCGACCTGGTCAAGGTTGCGGGAAGCCGCTGGATGCGAGTAGCACAGGACCGGTCGGTGTGGAAATCCTTGGGAGAGGCAAGGGTTTCCCCACCTACCGGTCCTGTGCCAGCCATCCTGTTCTACGAGCTATGTGCCCCGCCTACTGCCACTTAAGTTTAGCGATTCTGTGAGGTTACTTTAGTTCTCCTATGTATCTCCTCATTTCTGATTCGATTCTGATTCTTTATCCAGCAGTGGACGTGTTTCGGCTGATGATGATGATGATGATGACCGCGCGCCTACTAAAGGGGCAGGGTATCAATTGTACACGGGCTCTACATAGGCTAGAGCCGCCTCTGATGAAAGGTGCTGTTATTTTGCTGAAGAACTGACTGACCGATACATAACGACAGACATTAACTAACTTTTGACAACAGACATGAACATAAAATGACAGACTTTTGCATTGACTGTAACACCAGACAAGGCTGTATGGGGGGTTGGTTGCCGGGACTTGTACCGAGCACACGTCTGTTAAGTTAATTTTACAATTATTACCGTTTTAGAATAGTTTCAACGTTATTTTTGTGATGGAGAAATAGCTGTGATCCCGATTTGAGATAAGCGATAATAAGAAGAGGATTAACTCAGGAGACAGCTCCGTTTTCCGAGTTCCAGCAGCAAACCACCACGTGGAGCGTCTTTAAGTGCCCATCACCCTTAGAGCCGTCACTTTCACTTGACATTGGCGTTTCGCCATTTTTTTTTTATTGAAGATTCTCCCATTTTTCACTAGACATTGGCAAAATCACGCTCGGAATGAGATGTGGAATGCCAAATAGAAAAATAGAATAGAAGGCTGTATGGCTATAGAAGCCTTTACAGGAAAGAATATTTTAAAAAAAAAACGACGAGACGAATGACAGCTGATTGTTTTGTGAAGTGTTTGATGGTGCAAACGTTGTAATGTAAATTATTCGTTAAAAACACGAAATAGACTTTGTTCATCAATAAAAATTGAATTACATTGTTTGCAATATGTTTTGCTGTCTCAAGAGCTGCTTAAATGGATTTTCAATAGCACCAAGTGTTCCGATTAGGATCAAAGAAAATCCTATACAACTGGATACGTTGCACATGGGTAAAACATTCTTTCCTTATTAATTAACAAGATAATTAGATTTTTTTAAATATTAGCTCCTAAAAAAGTCGTTAGAGCTTTAGTAACGATACTTTTAGGATAATTTTCAAGCTGCACTTGTAAGAATACAATTTTATGCGTGGGTGGTTTCGATCGGCGTCCCGTATTCGGTATTTTATGGTGTTGGCTAGTAGGTATTCCATCAGTGCTTTGTGTGAAGTCTTTCCAAATTATAGACTCACTTCATAAGCTTAGTATAGCTAACTTTCACAGTTGGTTCAGAGTGTTACCTTCTCCATTCGGAAAGCCCTAATATTTTTTATAACTATTCCAGAGAAATTTAAATGTGTTTTTTATAGATTTCAGGTGCATTTACATTTATCTCTAAATGCACTAATTTAAAAAATATTTATATAATGTTCCAGGACACGAGGTGGTGGTAGTTAAAGGGGGACAGCGGGTATGCGGGTCCGGGTGCGTGCTTGCTAACGCACCGCTGGTTCAGAACAAATCGTACTTCGAGGTGAAACTGCAGCAAGGAGGAGTGTGGGCTGTCGGGGTGGCCACCAGAGACACAGATCTTAATAAAGTTCATGGTAATATAATATGAAACTTCAATATTTACCTTTGTCCTCAAAAAAATAGTCACTTTAATGAATAAAAAGGTTTTGGCCTGTGTTTGCTACGATTTCCGCAACAACTCGTCACACTGACAAGGTTAGTATTTTTTTTATGGCAGAGGTGGCAAACGAGCATACAGATCACCTGATGGTAAGCGATTACCGCCGCCCATAGACACCCGCAACACCAGAGGAGTCACAAGTGCGTTTCATGTCATAACATTAATTTTTTTTTCTTTAATTTGTCATCTTTTGTTCAGTTTCATTAACATTCAAAAGTAGTATTATTTTAGGTCATTGCATCTGGGTCACATGACCATAATATGACTATGACATAAATGCCACGACATACTTGGCACACCTTCCTGTTGAATGTTGCATTATTGTTTTATATTGTTATTCAAAACTGGTGCTAGGATTTTGTATTATTAGTTTGGTAGTATTTTGGGAATGTCATAATTTAGATGTTAAAGTAGAGGAGCTAGGGGAGCATTCTCGTGAGCAGACTGACGTCCACTGCTGGACAAAGGCTTCTCCCAAGGATTTTCACACCGACCAGTCCTGTGCATAGAGGAGCATAGCATAATTTTATATAAATTATGAGTCGTTAAACTCCTTTTTATTTAAAAGAGATGACATGACAACTAATTAAGAAGGAAACAAATATGTTTCTCGATAGGTTTTATAGAAATGAAATGTTGTGAATTCTAGGTGGAGTAGACAAGGAGTCGTGGTGTTTAAACAGCGATGGCACAGTGCGGCACGCGAATGTCGAGCTCTATCACCTGTCGCCGCCCCCTCCTGACTCCGCCACAGCAGACCTGCTGCTCTCAGGGTCCCTGGAGCGCGCCCCGGACACCCAGGACAAGCCTGACGACAAGACAGAGGCGGAAACTCCCTCAGTCATGCCGGTAGATGGCGACACGATCGGCGTCGCGTATGATCATTGCGAGTTAAACTTCTTTCTAAACGGCAAGAATATGGAAATTCCCGTTAGAAATATTAAGGGCACAGTTTATCCAGCACTGTATGGTAAGTTCACTTAATAGCATTTAAGAATACAATTGGTCACAGCCTTTATTGTCCGTACTGGTGGAGCATGGGTCACTTCCCATATTTGGGGAGGTTAAGCCTTACTATACACACTGGGGCCAAGTCCGGATTGTTGGAGTTTATGGGGCTAGTGGCCAACCCAAGTTTCAAAACTTTTCAACCCACCTATAGAAGCCTCAGATATGGCTTAAAGGCTGCTATCCAGTGATAGCAACTGGCACCAATGGCTTAACGTGCCTTGCGAAGCACAGAAACGGTCGAGGTAAATGCTACTAACATTCAGACACATTCAAGTCATGACGTATGTCGTTAGTCAGTTAACCTGTGAGACCGACATGCCCAAGCAAGCCGCACTGAGCCACGATCCTTCAAAAACTACTTTAAAAATTAAAAAAATATCAACATATGCTTGGACTTAAGATGGAAAACTTATAAACATTTTGAGCGAAAAAACCAACACTCTCTGTTACCTAGTCAATTATGAAAACACTTAAAAAATGTTTTACTTTCCAGTGGATGATGGTGCAATTCTCGACGTGATTCTCGACAAGTTCCTATACCCGCCGCCGCCGGGCCACCAGCGCATTATGCTTGAGCAGTCGCTGCTGTAACCCCTCAGAGAATCCCGGTAATACTTTGGACAGTTTGGGAACGACATAATATCACTATTTTTAAACAAGCCTAATCGCTTAAATGTGCTTGTGCTAATCTGTACTCGACTGCAGCCAGCTATACTTGAGGAATACAAGTGTGGTGAGGGACAGTTCGTAGATTTATGATTTTGGCTGAATGTGCGTGATGATAGTCAATATTGTACGTTCTGTGGTTAAAGTGAGTACGCGAATCCGTGAACCGCCTCTTTTGTGATGATATGAGTCATGAGTGTTGCTGATGTGTGCAAGTTTTATTTACTGAAAATGAAAGAATACATGTTTATTGGTTATATAACTAAGGAAGGACCAAGTAATTTACATAACTACATTCCAGTCCACAGTAAGAAATACCAATTTAAAGACCTATTTTATAAATTGCAATCAACACGATAAGCACAGTCTTAAGGTGTGCACTGTGTATGGTTGAGGCCAACCTCTGTCACGGGGCTACCTGCGTCTAACGGAACGCCACTCGAGAACCTTTCTATTCTATCGCCATCGCTTTTTGTTTGAAGTTTTCATTTATTTCATTTTGACAAAAGTTATGTTTAAATTTTGTAAAAATACCCATTATCAAATAATATCTCAAAAATTCTATGGTCTCAATATCTTCTAGTATCATTTGTGAACTATAAAGAAGTTTTAAAATTGTGGACTGGAGAGTATGCAAAAGGCATATTACAATAATAACAACAACATTTCAATTTTTTTTACCCCAAAATTTTATGAATGTTTTATGTAAAATTTGCAATAATAAAAATGCACATTTTTAGGGTTCCGTAGCCAAATGGCAAAAAACGGAACCCTTATGGATTCGTCATGTCTGTCTGTCTGTCTGTCTGTCTGTCTGTCCGTCCGTTTGTCACAGCCACTTTTTTTCCGAAACTATAAGAACTATACTGTTGAAACTTGGTAAGTAGATGTATTTTGTGAACCGCATTAAGATTTTCACACAAAAAAAGAAAAAAAAAAAAATTTGGGTGCTCCCCATACTTAGAACTGAAACTCAAAATTTTTTTTTTCTTCAAACCCATACGTGTGGGGTATCTATGGATAGGTCTTCAAAAATTATATTGAGGTTTCTAATATCATTTTCTTCTAAACTGAATAGTTTGCGCGAGAGACACTTCCAAAGTTGTAAAATGTGTGTCCCCCCCCCCCGTAACTTCTAAAATAAGAGAATGATAAAACTAAAAAATATATATGATGTACATTACCATGCAAACTTCCACCGAAAATTGGTTTGAACGATATCTAGTAAGTAGTTTTTTTTTAATACGTCATAAATCGTAAACCGCAATTAACCTTTCATTCAAGTTACAACGAACTACAAAAACTTTTATATTATGTTACTTGCTGCTACGGAACCCTTCATGGGCGAGTCCGACTCGCACTTGGCCGCTTTTTTAATAGTCTTTGAGAAATATGTAATTATTAAAAAAAATGGGTTCAATATTATTATTATCTTTTCTCCGTGAAACATATGTGAAAGTTGGGGTTCAAAAATTTTTAAATGTCGTCATTGAACAGTGATTATGTAGTGATAACTGAACATGGCTTTTGAAGTTGATTGCAATTAAAATCTTTTTGAGAAACCCAAATACATTTAGAGCGTATATTTCGACGCAACGTATTCGCAAAACGTTTTTATTGCTACCTTTTAAAGCATTCGAAATTAAAATTGACAAAATTTCCGATGTATAACACACCAATTTTGAGCGTTTTAAGTAGTACAGGTAAATGTTAAACACCTACATATTTTCATTTTGCTCCATGAAGGTTTTTAAATTTAAAGCCGTATAAAGATAACATGTATTTGTGAACTGGGTAACAAATTGACAATGAGGAGTTATTTTTATGTGCCTTAGAACAATAATGGAGTAAAAATACATAGTTATTAAAAAAATGTTTTATTATTCTGTATAAAACATAAAAAATTGGGGGTTAACATATTTGAAATATTGTCAGTTCCAGGTCCTCATTTAAGAATGAAAACAGTCGTATTAATCAAGAATACATTGATATCATAATAAATAATAAATTAATGGAGTTATTTATTGATGTTTTGTAAGTGTACTATCATTGTCTATATTATATGTATCTGTTAAATATACCATAACTACAGATTTATGTAGAATGTAAAAAGTAATATCTTTTTTGCTATACAGTGTATTTAGTTGGAAAGAAAAAACATTTCTGTAGATGACGGTTTTCGTACAAGTAAAAAGCATCATAAAGTAGGGACATAATAATTATTTATGTACGGTATCCAAAGCATGATAAAAATCACAAAAAAGTGATTGATTTAGCTGAGACATTGTTACACGTTCTCTCTCTCGTCGCATCGTAGTCGACTGTCTGTGTTAAATGGTCACTTTATAACGACTAGATAGGTAGAAAGCCAATTAAAAGTATTTTTTTATGAATGTAATATAATATGAATTTCAATAGAGTTTAAAGTGTATACTTAGACCAATGTCATTTTATCAGTCTCAGAGACGTGAATATGTGAAAAATGGTCTTGGAATTATCGGGCCCTTCCACACTGGCGATCTGATGTGCGACTTCTCGGTGGGATGAGATCGTGGCGAGCACGCTGCGCTATCATTGCGATTTTTAATACATCCGGATAACGCCGCGTACTTGCTGCGGTATCCAAGCGTGCTCGCTTTGCGCTCGCTGTGAGAAGAGAAATTGACCATCAAAATATTATAGATAATAATCCAACATGACGAACTGCATTTTGCATTAAGTCCAATTCTTTTAGCAGGATTCAAGTATCTTTGAATCCATTGATTGCAAAGACGGATTCAGAAGGAGGAAAAAGTGTTCGTAGATCCATCAATGGAGCCATCCAAGGGATCCAAATAGACAGAGGGAAATCCTCAGTGTGGAAGGGCCCATAACTGAAAAAATGTGTATAGGCGGATAAATAACAATAGTCTGTAAAATTACTACACTAATTCTCAAACGTATCACATTTTGGAGCAGTATGTGTATTATCAATAAATTGAAACAAGGGCATGTACTTTATTAATTTTGACTTAAAAGATACCATAAATATTAATGTGTATTTTACCTAACACAAGTGTTTAAAGGATTGAATATTGTAATCTAAACTAAATTGTATAAATTTTAGTGTATTTACTACTTTTTTAAATTATGACTAGTTCTTTGTTGAAAAGACTGAACGGATTTGAGTGAATTATCACATGGATGGGTGTACGTATACGAGATTTCTTTATTTGCGTATGTTTACACATAACAAAAAATAAGTTCGTTACACCCTTTTCAGTTCTGTGTACGAATATCTTACATAAAGGATCTTTCTGAAATACATGGAAGACAATAACAGTTAGCTTCTACTCGTGAATATGAACAACTTTCTCCCAGAAATCTGTATGAATTAAGTATTATACCTTGGGGAAAGTTGTTCAGATTTATCCCTGGCCCTACATATCCTGTATAGAAGTTAACCGTGGTATAGCCTGTATCTATGAAAAAGTGTAATTTCAGAGTATTGTCTATATTGTTGTGCAACTATTCATAACATGTTAAAAAATTTGCTGGTACTATTTAAACTGGGGCTTCTACTCATGAAACTGAACAGCTTTCACAAAGAAACCCAAACAATTTTTCGCGAATTGACTATGGGCGCTTGGGAAAAAATGTTCAGTTTCACTAGTTCTAAGCCCCAATGTAAGTAGTACCAGCTAATTTGTTAACGCCTTGTATAATATTTTATTAAGGACGTGACAGATATGTAAATATACAGTGTGAGTCATGAATAATTTGACGTCATTTTATTAACATGTAAGTAATTAACTTAATAATATTTATTTAATAAGTGAATGGCGACAGGAAAACGATTTGGAAAGTAATAAACATTTCATGAAGCAACTGAAAATATTTTATTTATAGGACTTTTCAGTTTACTTTTAAGGTGCAAGTCTCGGAATTGTACCTTAAAGGTACAATTCCGAGACGGGCGACAACCGCAGGCCACACTGCGGCCGGCCGCTGCGGTCCGACCGCATGTCGCTGCCGCCGCCATTCCAAGCGCGACTGCACTTCAGTCAGCTTTTATACCCTGTCGTTTCCGTACCTTCGCGCGAGTCAGAATATCGGACGTGTTTAACAATAATTTACTATGTCATTTGTTAGAGGAGGAAGATGACGACGAATTGTTGTTATTATATGCAAAAAAAGAAAATAAACGTGTGTAACCGCTCTGCGGTCGGCCGCACTACTGGTCCTGAGACTTGCGGTCGCTTGCGGACGGCGACACGTCGCCGCGCTCGGAATCACTTTCATAGAGATTCATAGAAACCAGTAGTGTAACTTGCGGTCGATAAATGAAGTCTGTCGCCTGTCGCCTGCGGTCGGCGACTTGCAGCCGGTCTCGGACTTGCACCTTTATCATTATCACTGTAGCAAAAACGAAATCGATAAACATCGAAGCAGAGACAGTTTTTTTCTATGATCGTAGTAAGAAATACTAAGGTTTCATTCGAGCCGCTCACCCTAGGCAAGCAAGATATCTTGTATATCGTACCATAAGAGTGAATCTCTCCCTCTAGAATAAAAAGTTTTCAGTAGTTTTTGCTGGAAATTCCCATTGCAAGTTACACAGTGTAAAACTATTTCAGAGGGCATTGAGATTCATTCAAGTCTTGTCTCTGCCATTACCATACAACGGTTACAACAGCTTTGTTAAATGTATGAATGGTCGACAAAAATGAATGAATTACCTACGCAAAGCCAGGCGCCTGTGACCGGTTGTCGGCCTTAGCCGACTGTGGCGCTCAAAGGGTGTAATTGATAGTTTGAATATTATTTATTTTGAGCTTAACTCAAAACTTCGAAAACTCAATAGCACATTGGCCAGGATGAAGACGAGATCTGGTTCAATGGATAAACTCATAAAACTGAAAAACTCCCAAGGAACGTAAGATAATTAAACAATAAGAAGTGGAATCCTCATACAAATAGATCACTCGACTAAACTTTGGATTGGAGATTCTTTTCTTTTAAGTTTATCATATTATTATATTCTATGAGGCTATTCACGATTTTGAGTGTATATTTTCTACAGTAAAGAATTGTAGACTAATAAACTATACCGTGTATCTGTTTATGTTAAAAGGAAGAACATACTTATTAGAGTTTGTGTCCCGGGACTTCGACTTGTCTCGATCTCGAGACTTTTAGCTCGAGACATTAGAAACATCGAGACATGAATTGAAATACGCGAGATAATCCAGTCAATAAAGGAGTTGTACAGTGCGTGGGCAGGGACCTAAGCGTTTTCTTCAGAAACGTGTTCAGTGTGCTGAGGAAATGAACATACTAAAAATCCCCGCCTCTAGGGGGTTAGCCCTCACTTCGGCTCACCCCCTAGAGGGGACACAAAGGTATTTTGGTGCGTCTAAACACGGTGCGTCGTATAGATTTTTAAAAATGCACTAAATGAAAGTTCATAAAATTTTCTACAACTTTTATTCTATACACTTTTTTCGTATTCGCAACCGTTTTCGAGCTACACGCTCCGGAAAAGTAAATATTTTCGAAAAAAATATTTTTACTAAATATTTCTTCATATCGTCTAAACTATTATCTACATGTATTTATTATACATATGCCAATAACGTTTTTAACCTCTTAGGCCATGAGGGTCCTGGCAAGCTCTTCATGGCATCTTCAGTCTCAGTGGTCAGTGGTTCTTGCTGAAGGGGCTCAACGTCCTCTTCATCGTCGTCCCGTTAATAGACATCCGGCGCCGCCGTTGAGTCATTTTCCTTGTCAGTGGAGGCACGCCGTAGAACAGTTCAGCATTGCTTTCCGGCATTCACATTTGCCATTACCACAATCCTTGGTGCAGCGGCAAAAAAACATGTTCAGTAGGACCTCTGGTACTGGTGAATCTTCTGTTTTTATGGGCACCAGGGTGTCTCCTACATGTTGTCACCCCCACTCTTGAGGAGGCAGCTTATTCCCGAGCTACTTCTGCACTTAGTGGTAGGTGCGCCGGAAATGATGTTTAACTGCACATTCAGCCGGTGGGAGGGAGCTGATGTCAGGCCTAATATGTGCCACTGACCCCTTGAACAACTGGAAGCGGTACTGGTTCAAGGAAGTCAGTGTTGCTGGTTAGTGAGAACCTACTTCTTATCGATTGCAATTTATTTTAATTGTTACTTAAGCGATGAAAAATGATAACATTTCTATCAAAGTATCTTTAAGAGAAAGAATATTTTGTTTATGTTTTTAATTTCTAGTTGCGTAGAATTACGACTAAAAGAAGTTTGTTGAGTTTAAAAACTGTGTAAATAAAAAAAAATCCTGAAAAACGTCAAAATTAATCGTTTACTTTATGTCTGGAATGTCTCGAAAGTCCCGGGAAATTTAGCTCGAGACGTCTCGAGTCCCGGGACTTGACAAACTCTAATACTTATTAAGCACAAGGCTAATAATATGGAATATTAGGCGTTCGTCACCAAGCAGTTGTGCTCCTGACCTGACCCCAAAATTATCAGTCTGTATTATAGTTGTATTTGCAAGAACAGTCCCAATAAAATCGCCGCGTTCATTGCAATCCGAAATAGAATCGACCTATATGTCCGCAGTTCCCTATGACTGTCTAGTTTCGAAGCAAAAACTGCATATTGGAAACCGAGACCGCAATATTGTGCAGATGCTACCGGGCGTCGACAAAAATTCGCACGCTTTTTTTACTAATATAAAGGTTCACAAAAGAAAACATGACTAGTAAAGTTGGCAACAATTTGGGCGAACAAGAAAATATACAACTAGAGAAAATAAAACATTTGCAAACTCACGGAACGCATAATATTTTTATTTGGCTCTACCAACGGTTGTTTGGAGGAAGTTGTTCACTTCCATTAAAAGTATTTACTTTTCTCATTTCCTTGGCTATAAGTTAATAAATAAATATCCCAGGACAAATAGTTTTAATACATTCATATTAAAATATAATATGCCCAGACACAGAATAAATTAATCTGCTCATCACAGAAATGTTTGCTCGGGGTGGGAATCAAACCCAAGTATAACAATCAGGAGCGCTAACCACTGACCCCCTGAATCAATCACAGCAGGTAAGTAAATGTTTATGGTGTATATTAAGCAACGTATAATCTAACTTGCAATTCTATCTACCTATGTCATGTTAGAAAGAACGAAAGAAAACACGTTTATTTACTCCGCAGTACAAACAGCAGTAAAACATAGCACAACAGAATAAACATACATAAATTGACTAAAGTAACACCAAGATAAAAGTGGTACGATATTTTATAAACGATGTACCAATTTGTAGATTTAGGTACTTCTATCCTTTAAACTAAAGAACTTTAGTTCTTTCTACGATTTTGCTCAAATTGCAACTTCCCATATAAAAAGTCCATAAGAAAAAACGAACAGCAATTTTAAGTTTTGCTTCGATTTAAATAGGAAGCCTATATTAGTTACTGTATCCTTATTTTGGTAAAAAATATTGTTTACAAAGTAAATGTACTTATACATGTAAAATTATTTGATGATGCAGGATGTAATAAAATAAGTGAGGGAACAATTCATACTAAAAAAGAAAGCTCTATACAATCTATGAGGGCCAATAAAGAGAATAAATTATAGTGATAAAATCAACCCTGGATCTAGATTTCACCATGTGTATGCTAACTTAAGGGACAGAAAATGTAGTCTTCATCTCGACTTTATTTTGATTTTTTTTTTAACTTTATTTGTACAACTGCAGACACACACACACACACACACACACACACACACACAAAACAATAACAAAATAAAAATAAAAACTGAACAACAAAGAAAAATAAGATGATGGATGCATAACTAAACTAAAAAACTAACAAAGGAGCGTGTGCTGCAGCGGTGCAGATAGGCCATAGCTCAGCAGAAAATTTGCTCAGGAACAACCTAAGCAAATTGCTGGTTTTCTGCTACAACCTTTAAGGAGGAAGCGTGGAAAGAGCTGCCAACAAACCACTGTAGTGTGTATAAGTTGTGATATGTATAAATAAATATATAAAAAGTGTTGTAAAATGTTTTGTGTAAATATAAGTGAGTAACTGTGTGTAATTGTGCCTAGTGTTACCACTACCTAAGCAAACCTTGCTGGAATTCCCAGCATCTGCTTTTCAAGCATAATTGCTTTTAATGTAGTTTTAAAAGTAAATTTACATTTTAGTTGCCTGATTGGGGGTGGTACATTGTTCCAGCACTTGGTTGCGTGGTAGCGGAAACTTCCAGTGAAAGCCGTTTGTTCTGTGTTGATGTACAGCAAGCGCTGGACGGATAGATCTGGGATCACGTTCAAAAAATTGAGTAAATTTGGGAAATTTTAATTTAGCAAAGAGATAGTCCGGACTTTTAAAATAGTATACATCGAACATCAATGAGGCAAGATGCAATATGACTCCGTCGCGTCGTGACTCGTGGTACTTATTTTGCTTCATAATCTGCGCAAGCATTTTCTAATCTTTGAATCACTTTTTTATTCTAAGAAGCAGAAGTCGACAAGTAGCTACTATAATGATATACCATAGTCATAATATAAGATGTAGGACATTTAAAACATTATTTACTTTTTTTGACTAATTTTGTGGATAATGTATGAAACATGACTTTGCCTCTTGGTTCTCAAATTTCGATTAAACTAGAGAGCAATTTTTGCTGACTTTCCGCCGAGTATACGAGAAAAAAGTTGCCGACTTCCTAGCTGGCTATGCTATAGTTATCAGTTTATACATTATTCTATAGTTTCATTTTATAACAAGGCGTATTCTACTAATACCTAAATATAAATTAAACTCAGCGGATTAGATAGAGCCGATTAAATGTTGATATTATTTTCCTCCCCTCAGATATGTACAACATGTTTTAATGCTAAAGAAAATTATTATATTTATTTTTGTTTTAAATAAGAATAATATTTTATGGATAACGAACCCTAAAACTTTTAAATAAGTAGGTACGGTACGAGTATACTTGTTGTCTGTTAGATAAATTAAAATATCAAATAATGAACCACAACGGCCGAAACAGGCCGAGAAGTAATCAGTCCACCCAGTCCAGTCCAGTGAGTCCAGTCCAGTCTAGTAAAGTAGACGCTGCGATGATGTACAGACGTGCACTGTGTGTTTTCATTGTTATATTTATAGAAGTTTATGTGCAAGCGCAGGATGACGTGGATTCTCGGCTAGTGAATACAACGAATGGTCCTGTGCGAGGATACCGAGATCCCGACCATGATATATTTGTTTTCTACAGTATACCTTACGCGACCGAACCTACAGGGGTTAATAAATTCAAGGTAATATGACTTACTTATAACAAGCTCTACATACTAATAGCATTCCCAGTCCCCAGCTAACCAAACACTCGGTACGTATTATCTGTGATCTGTGTTCTGTGATAGTATGCTTAAATTGTGCCACACGGCCCACATGATAAGAAGAAGAAGACGATCGACCCACCGAAACCAAAAAAGCCAGTTTGACCACGCCACACCGGCGCGCGGCGCGGCATTTTAAATGCAATAACTCCCAAACACTTTATGATTATTCGAGGTAGGTAGGTAACTTACTGAAACACTTTCTGTTTCTTACAATATACCTATACGCATCCAGCAGCCTGTTTAGTGATAATATCTATAAAGAATAGTGACATCCAATAAGACCGATGACCTTTTTGCGTCCTGTTTTGATAGCTACTGTAGCTATAGACTGGGACGCCGGCCGGTTTATCTGTATAGTGTATCGTTTTTGGGCCGCGGCGGAGTAGGTAGTAAAATTTAGTATGAATTAACGAATGTCGGAAATATTTTATGACCGTATTCTATTTTGGCCTTACAAGTTTATTTAGAATCTCCTGACGAGTAACGATAATCCTATGGCATTGTCGTCATACCTAATTTAATTACTTATTTAGCTAGCTCCTGGAAATATTTATGGCTCGTATTATCCTATTTATACTTCCACTAAACGAGTTGTAAGTTTATTAGGTAAGTACTTAGGTTAGGTACAATAATATCCATAAATCTGCTAAAATTACTTAGTCGTTTGTCAACACAATATTCGTTTATGTACCTTCAGTATAGTACCAGTAGTAGTCGGGTAGCAATACTAGCGTCTAACGACGTCACGTCACTAGAATACGAAATCATGAGATTTTTTTTAATTTCTAGGCGCCTATGCCAGCACCAACATGGACTCAACCGTTAGAAGCCTATGACAGAGGAATAATTTGTCCACAAGTCAAACTGATGGATATTGATGACAAAAATATGATAGACGATTGTCTTATAGCAAACGTTTACGTCCCGGACACAGATGATGCTGAGACCAAGCTGCCAGTGGTTGTCTACGTTCACGGCGGAGCCTATCAAGCCGGCTACGGCGATTTGATCTCTCCAAAAAGAATTGTACGAAGCAAAAAGATCATAGCCGTCACGTTCAATTATAGACTTGGAATCCACGGATTTCTTTGCTTAGGAACGCAAGACGTACCAGGAAATGCGGGAATGAAGGACCAAGTGGCGCTGCTGCGTTGGGTGAACAAGAACATAGCAAGCTTTGGAGGCAATCCCGATGAAGTCACCATTGCAGGGTACAGTGCCGGCGGCTCCGCTGTCGATTTGCTGATGCTGTCAAAAATGGCAAGCGGTTTGTTCAATAAGGTAATTCCAGAAAGCGGCTCCAATCTTGCCGTATGGTCCGTTCAAGTTGATCCTATTGAAAATGCTAAAGCTTATGCGAGAACACTGAATTTTACAGATGTGGATGAAATCTACTCACTTGAACAATTTTATAAGACTGCATCATTATCGATGTTGACACGGGAAGCATTTCTGGAGAGACCTGATTCCACATTCGTATTTACACCTTGTATTGAACAAGATACAGGAACCGAAGTGTTCTTAGATGACTCACCCGTCAATATTTTAAAATCAGGCAATTACAACAAAATTCCGATTCTATACGGATTTGCAAACATGGAAGGCATATTCCGTGTTCAAGTGGGGTATGAGGAATTTCGCTACGAAATGAACAACAAATTCTCAGACTTTCTACCCGCTGATTTGCAATTTGAAAGTGAGAAGGAAAGAGAAGAGATTGCAAGACAGGTAAAAGAGTTTTATTTTGACGATGAACCAATAGGTGATCATACAATTACAGGATACATCGACTATTTCACAGATGTTATGTTTGCATACCCGGTGTTAAGAGCCGTCAATCTCCACGTGGAAGCAGGTCATGACAAGATATTTCTGTACGAATATGCATTCGTAGATGAAGCCTATCTGGATACTGATGAAGGTGTCTTGGGTAAAGTGAGAGGCGCTAATCACATTGCGCAAACCACAGCTGTTCTTGACCAGAAAACCATGAAGGGTAACGAAGAAGAGTTTCTTACTGAGTCTTATAAGAAAATGAAGTCCATTATGAGGGAACTATGGCTTAACTTCATAACGAGCGGGTGAGTTTACATTTATTGGCAAACTGAAAATTTAACATATTTTTTTAATGAAAAACATTCTTTTGTTACAAAGGGTACCTAATTACGATATACGGTAACTGTAGGTGCCAAGCGGGATTATTATCGGATTATTACTACGAAGACGATACTGGAAATAGAAATAGCACTACAAAGCATCATTAACCCATATCGATAATAGTTTTTTTTTTTGCTCTTTCTTTGGAATTATCTACGTAGTGATTTGGATTTTCATTACAAGTATATTTTTTTATTAAAAAGTTCGTTATTGATATGTCAACTACTATATTATTTAACGACAGAGTCATTTATCACATTCTCAGAATCATCACATTTTTGACATTTGATAAAAAGTAACTCAGATGACTAGCGGATTATAACTGGTTATCTTATATTCGTGTCAGGTAGACTTAGACATGCCCTTCTTACCAAACTAATAAACCATGACCGTTACTTCCCCTGGCCCATCGCTCAAAGAGGCTTCAGACCTGAAAAAACCTTTACCAATGATTTCTTATTTTGACACTCACAACATTCGTACAGTTTTTTGTGAGGAATGATTGACAAAAGAGTGTGGGCCAGACGGCGTAACGCTTGAAAACTTGTTTTCGCTTTTTTTGATCATTTGGCATTCCTCCGAGCAATTTATTTTATTGCAATAATTTCTTTGTTGTCAGCGCACCTGTGCCCCCGGAGTCAGCGCTGCCCGCGTGGCCGCCGACGGGCCGGGACGGGGACCCGCACATGTCCCTGAACAGCACGCTGCACCTGCGCGGCCCGCTGCTGCAGAGCCGCGCGCGCTTCTGGCACGCCATCTACGAGAAGCACTACCGCGCGCCAGCGCCGCCGCCAGTGCACCCGCCGCGACCGCGCTATGAACTTTGAAATAAATAATTGTTTAACTTTAAACGAACGGTTCCTAATGTGCCAAAGTTAAAATTATTTAGTACTTAATATATACTAGTATAGGTAGTAACAGTAATAAATTAAGCTGAAAATTTAAAGTGGGGCCTTCTTTTCTGCTTAAAAAAGTAATCAACTTTCCCTAAGAAACCAATAGTTATGCAAATTTGGCCGTTTAGCTGATCTATCGATTTATTAGAAAAGTCTTTTTTTCGTGAACTTTAGGAAAATTCCTTGAGGAAAATGCTACAGTTTCATTAGCAGAAACCCTTTATTTAACATTTTTAGCTGATTTTATTAGTCTTTATAGGAGGTTATTGTTTTGAAGATGGATATGAGCATATAGGGTCCTTATGAAATACCTGAAAACATTTAAACCACGGCTTTTACTCATGAAACTGAATAACTTTCCCTAAGGAACCTATACTCAATTCGCAAAAAAATTTTGGAGTCCTCATACTAATTAATCACGGAACCACCAATTTTCTATGGGAAGTCCAAATTTTTTTTGCGAATTGAGTATAGGTTCCTTGGGGAAAGTTGTTCAGATTTATGAGTAGCCGTGGTTAATTTTTTTTCAGGTATTTTAGAAGGACCTTATATACAGGCTGTATTCGGGTCCAATGTGACAACTTTTATTCTACCACTTTTTAATAAATTATTAAAAAAATTGGACTCTCCATATAAAAATGGTTAATCCGATGATAAAATTTTATGGAGAGTTCAAAAAGTTTTTAAAAATTATTATAAAAGTAACAGAATAAAAGTCGCATTTATCTCACATAATAGCCTGATTTATATCCGTCGTTAAATAAATCACTTGTATATTAAGAGTTTATTTTTAGTTAAAAGTTTTAGAATAATAAATAATAATAAATCGTGTCTTGTTTTAATCAAAAACTAATTAGGGCACTTACTATTAAATACTCGTCTATTTTGCTTAGCTTACCCCAAGGGTGCAGTTTGGGACAAACTTTATTAATTACAATTTTAATAGTACTTAAATATTTATTATTTTCTCTTTACATGTATTTCTGATGAGCTCTTTTCCAGTGGTTACTAGCGAACTAGTATCATTAGATGGCACAATAGTTGGTTGTTACCCAAGGGTAGAAAGTGAACAATGTCACACTATTTCGCGCAGACAAACTCTCCTGACATTTGCACACTAAGTTTCACTACGGTTTTACTTCATCTACAAAGGAAATAAATAAATGTATCTTCCTCACATCCTACTCAACAAAATTATAGGACATTTTACGGTTTAAGATATACGGTATAAGATATTTCTCAAAAATAATTACAAATTCACTTAACTTGAGAAATACAATATAAGTGCTTAAAACTATATTTATTATATCGTGAGCGTCGAAAGGACAGTAGAGAAAACTATTATGTACATCATAAACAAATAATCTGTCGGTACATTGGAATATACATCTGCTCCATTACATGACTTGTTTTATGAAAGCAATTGATAGGAACAATTTTCCGCCTTGGAATCGATGTTTACAGTATACCTAATATCTGGCTAGGAATATTGTGCGTATATTTTTGCTATGTGCGGCTGTCATTTACCACAAATCAAAATATGTCCTTATAAAAACGTAAAACTTGCGTTTAGCAAGATAAGTGGAATAACGTTTTGTAGCTGCTGCTAACGTTTTGTAGTTCACTTATTTGCATGAGCTAACAATGTTCCTTCTGTTTATATCCTTGAGCCTTGATATTTTTAAGTTAGGTAATATTCCTTAAACTCGGGCCCAGTCTAGACCCTATACAGAATGAAATTGAAATCGCGGACTATAACTGCGGTTTCTGCTCATGAGTTTGAATTTTTTTCTCTAAGGGACTGAAGTGAAACGCTTCGTCCATGTAAAAGATATCAACGAGCATTATGCAGTACTTGTTGATGTCTTTTGTATGAAGATATGGAAAACCACTCTTCTTCTTATCGTATGGCACTATTTAACCGAACTATCACAAAGGATAGGTCACGTGCATCACCTACGGTCACGTGTAGGGCATTTAGATTTACTCCTAGGAGGGCCGGAATTGTGAACCGCATGAATTTGTTCGGTATAATAAGTAAATAAATTTTGAATTTTTTATCATAGTCAGTACAGGTATTTACATAATCCAGAATAGTATGATTATACTGGGTGTTAAAAAAGTGTGTTAGAAATTTTAATGGGTTGCTCACAGGAAAAATATTGAAAAAATCAGATTTGCAATTTTTTTCTCTTTCCCAAACAAATTTTTGATTCACTATTCATATTTAGTATGGGAAACTGAAAAAAATTATTGAAGAGCGGTTTTTTTTAATATTTTTACTGTATTCTATAAGTAGTTACGTGATTCTGAGTAACGCCTTTGTACGAGCCCCAGCTTAGTTGACGGCTTTGACTCAGTACATTCAAAGGTGAAGTTTGCAGGATGTTAGTTGAAGTTAAAAGTTTAAGTTAAAACACGACGTTTATTTTATAAAATTACAACACAGTTTTAAAGTTTACTTCCGATTCCGTTGAGTGTTAATTGCAAACTTAATACATACAAAAAATATATTGATTAGCTGTACTTAAATTTATTAACGATGACGCGCGATATGTTACATAAACAAAATGTGCGGTCTTTGAACCGTACACCCTTAAAATTTCAAACGCACTTTTTAACACCTGCATATAGTAGACCAATAACAGTTATACTAAGACTTTAAAAAAGTACATTACGGTTTGTAAGATAGTGTTTAAATAAAGGACTACTCGTGGTCTTCGGTTGGTTCTGTCTTGTATGACAAGACACTGATATAAAAACTCTAAAATACCTTAAAATTCTAAAATACCTGAAAAAAAATTACAGTGGCTTCTACTCATGAAACTGAACAACTTTTCCTAAGAAACCTATACAAAAATTAAAAAAAAAATTTGGACTCTACTCACTAATAGATCAACCGAAGTCTGAAACGCCAATTTTGTATGGGAAATCCAACAAAAACATTGCGATTTACCTAGTTCCTTGGGGAAAGTTGTTCAGTTTCATGATTAGAAGCCACAGTAAAAAAAACTGGTACATTAGAAGCACTCCATATATATATCCAGAATTTCAGATACACAGCAAACAAATTAGCTCATCACAAAAATGTATGCCCTGGGTGGGAATCGATCCCACGGTTCTCGGATTAGTAGTCAGGAGTGCTAACCACTGAGCCACTGAGTCAGCAAGTTTAACTATACGAGTATGTATGCATAAACGGTACGATTCATATGTAATTACTAATCAGCATATTTATTTCAAAAGGTAAAGGTAAGGTTTGGTAAACTAATGTTTTAGGCAAATATAACCGCAATAACCACCTATTTCATACACAATAAATAAAGAATGATGGCGAGATGCTATGTATTTTGGGACCCAGTCTTTTCATCAGCGTGCTTTAATGATACATTGTATTTCTGGAATATTGCATTAGATTAGATTAGATTAGATTAGATTCATTTATTTCACATTATCAATTTCAAATTACAATAATAGCTTATTAAAAATGTCAAAGTATAATGTGATCGTCAAAATAATTGAAATTAAACATTGAATAGTTATTAATATAAAATTCAATGTCAATGTTAAAAAATAATAATAATAATCACACAATGGATAAATACAAAATAAAAAATAAAAATGTCACTATGACACAATGGTAAAGATCAGGAGAAATTAAAATATTTTATTAATATATTCATTTACTGAATAAAATTCATTATCCAACATTACATAACAAATAACAAAAAAGTTAATTGTGTGTTTATTGCACAAGTTGGGAGAACTTTAAATAAATAATGGAAATAATTTCGTAACTGAATGGGTCGTCTTTGATTTTTTTTTATTTGGTGGGTCCCAGTTCGCCATACTTTTTTCATTTCAACGGTACCTGCGAGTACTTAGCTAGGGACTTCACGCATAGATTATTATTATTAATAGGTTAGTTATTAGCTTTGTGTTCAGAATGTTAGCAGATAAGTAAGTACAATACATAATATTAAATACCTGAACCTGTGTATAAAGAAGTTACAAACAATGTGTCTAGTTTGAATAGCGGACGAGGTCTTCCACCTCAGTATAGATAGAGCTAGACCACTTGGAAGGCTTCTAAATAGGATTTTCACGGCGATTCTTCAAGGAGACAACACATAAACTTGCAATTTGAGCCATTCTCCCTCCCAATACGTACCTGCATTAGATTCACAAAGGGTTATTTATAAATACATAACCTGAAACAGCTTTATGTCGCAATTCTACCCTTGAAATAGATCAACTTTTACAATTTCGTTAAAATCTAAGCAATAGATGGGATGGGATGTGGCAAGTTTGTGTGAAATCGAACTTTTTAGCTATTTGGCTTTAGATATGAAATTATGGAAGAGATTGGAGTAAGGCAGGGATGAGACCCAGACTGGCCAAGAGTGAATCGGTGGGACCACGAGTAAACAGTCAATGACTCGTCGACCCACCAGTGGGTCAATGCGGTGGGACCACGAGTCGGGAGCGGGAAATATATTATTCAAATACGATCCCAAGTTAACAGGAATAATAGGCAGAACAAAAAGCAACTAATCGCCATCTTATACAGAGTACTCTTTGTCGTTAGCAATTTTTATCATATGTATAGTTATGGCATGTTTTAGTCTAATTTTATAGTAGCTACTACATACTTATATGCAATGTGTACAATACTAAGCGGAGCGGGTTTCGTTGCTTTAGTGGAATAGCTTCATCTCATGGCTGTTTGGTATTTCGACCATTGCTGCAGCGCCGCGCCGGAGATGCCGATGGTGAAGGCACGCGGAACATCGCACTCACACTTTACGAGCCGCCTGCCATTACGGCCAAGCTCGAGTTGTACTAAACATGCGTCTAATTACGTACTTGCGTTCGTTGGCGAAACTAAACCGAGCCAAATTGCAGCACAACATACCATTTTCAGCAGCAATAACCTAGTTTACCTAGTGCTGCAGCTTTCTTCCGCACTGCACGTCCGTTTTATTGGTACTGTGGTTAACTGAAATTGGGCCAAAGATCTGCATCTGGCTGGACTCGAATTTGTTTTGTTGATTGTGCCTATAAAGTTGTGTAGTGTATAATTCCAAAATATAAAAGACATTTGTATGCATAAAACGTAAAAAATACGTTTGTCGTTCCCATGGCGCAAATGCAAATCCTTAAGGAGCAAATGAGCGGTGGATGGATACCGCGTTCCGACTTGCTAATCGCGTCTCTAGACTCGCCCGGTGCGTCCCACTCTCGCACCTATGCTCGCACGCATCTCCGGCCGGACGCATCATTTGTCCTGCTTGACTCCTGTCACATTGTTCCGTGGTTTATGATGAGGCCGGCAGCGTGTTGAGATTGTGTATGAAATGAACGCGTTATATGATGTCTAGAGATGAATACAGATAAAGGTTTATTTTAAACACAATTTATCAACGAAATTATATCACCTGTTTACGGTTTTTGATCAGAATTTTATAAAGCTTTTTTTCAAATAGGAAGGCTAATGGATGAAAATTTTTAAAGAAGGAAATTAAGCATATAGTCCTGAGGACACCACTATCGGATTCTAAATACGGTGATATTTTATTTGTTTGTATAACTAAGCCCCTAAATGTAATGGAAGAAGAAATCCGCACTCGTTCTTACATATTTCTAAAGTGTATTGATGGGGCGGTCGGTGGGCCTTCTCTGATGGCTGTCAATTTTGCAATTAGTATTTCTCCTCAGAACCATACACTGTTAGTAGGAAAAGACCATGTTTAAAGTTTAAGGACTTTAGTCTTGTTAGGAACATAATTAAAGACTTTTTTGAAAGGAATAACAACTATAACTAAACTGTCAATGTCTTGACGTATTATTTAAAATGTACCGACTCACTGTTACCCCCTGCCCCTGCCACTTTTAATAATAGCAATTATTTTTTATCTGCATATTATAAGGAGGGTTGCCTGGTCGGCTCATTATCACGAGCGATATAATAGTGACCATAATGGCGTGTAGTGGTTAGTGCTCACTGTAAGCAATTAAAACGTGCATTAAAGCGCTATAAATATTGTAATTGATGGTCCTCGAAGCCGCCACGACACCTCAATTACCTTGGCCATAAAGGGACGAATACCTACGTGACGAGCTTGCGTCACGCAGCCGCAGGCACCAATTTATCCTAACTTTATTAAACAGGGAGTCGGTTTACTAACGATAACTAAGTATTTGAAATATAATTTAAACTGTAAATGTATCTTATGACAATTTCGGTATCAATATCGAGGCGGATGAACAGGAATTCAAGCTAACAGCATCTCTCACTACAAAATTAATCGATCCGCTTTGGCAGGCGGTAGCAATGAAATGAACATACGCATACACTCGAAAAACATTACACTTCGCAATAGGATAAAATAAAAGTAAAATAATAAGTAGTTATTTGTTCAACAAGTGAGCAAAGTTAGGTATTTCTTTTTGCTACGAGTGCTGACTTTAAATCACGAACTAGCGAAGTAGTCTAGAATTGAAATTCTAATATAGACTACTGAGCACAGTGAGTGATTTAAAGGCACGAGACATAAAAATATCATAACTTGCTCTCGCGTGTAACATACAACTTTTCACCTCTACTAGCGAGAAAGCTATGTAGGTTATAGGTAAAAAACGTAGTGCCTATGAGTTAAATCGAGAGGCCAAAACGAGTTTCTGAACGAACCATCGCCCATATTTTTTCAGTACCACCGAGCAAAAGGTGGTGTTCGAAATTCGAATCACTCTTTCTCACGCTCGCTCGAAGCAAAAAGCGTTTTTGCTGCAAGTTTTTAGACGCCGAATCTATTTATGGTAGGTTCTGAGTTTCGGGAATTATTTCTTTACTCTTGTCAAAATCACATCAATAAAAGATAAAGAGATCAATATTTTGTCACGTTACGCATATAAGACTACCTGGAGCATTTCTTAGTCAACCTGCCGTTAGCTGCCAGCGTTCAAAGCCTACGCTTCTAAGCCAACAACCAACAACCACCGTTGCAGTTGCAATCTCGTAAGTGTGAAAGGAAAGGGTAACTATAAAAAGGTTGCTGTCAAAACTCTACTGATTGTTACCCGCTCAAAGTTGTACATGTTAAATGACGTATTCCCTTTCGAAAGCGAGCGATCTTATCGACTGCCATGGCTGCAATACGTCGTACTGCTACCGAGTTCCGAAAGTGCTCATGGCGGGAGTCATAAAGTTTTACTACCTACGTAAAAACTTCCTGGACTCAAGGTGGAGGTGCCGCCGCTGACATGAAAAATTGCTGGTCGAACGTGAAATGCATATTTCATT
Source organism: Coleophora deauratella (assembly GCA_958295455.1). Taxonomy (NCBI): domain Eukaryota; kingdom Metazoa; phylum Arthropoda; class Insecta; order Lepidoptera; family Coleophoridae; genus Coleophora; species Coleophora deauratella. Next base: position 6,801,399 of record OY282390.1, on the reverse strand, counting down.
TACCTTTAACAATTTCGTATCCGGTTACCGGTTACCAAGGAGGACTTTAAGTTCTTAGTGGTAAATTAGCCAAAGTAGATAAGATTCTTATTAAATCAAGTGCAAGCAACCAATCTTACTCGTATAACTATCTTGTAAGGTAATAATTCACCCACCATTTCAGCATCTGCAGCCAGCACTTATAGTGATCTCCATAAACAGCAGACACCTCAAAAGAACACACAGGTAGTACAGTCAGCGGCAGCGAGCGTCAAAATGATCGGAGTGCGCAGGGTGACCAACATTACCTATCTGATGGAAAGAAATTCAGTTGTAATACGCAACTTCATAAGAACTTAGTTTTGGTCCGAGCTAATTGTAGTCCGGGAATTGGCCTCATGATTTTGTGGGTATCGGAACTGATCGAAGCGGATCGAAGAACTATATTAAAATAATCGACAACTGAAAGCGTTAAAAAACCGACTTCAAACGCGTAACATACGGGTCAAACTGAGAACCTCCTTTTTTTGAAGTCTGATAAAAAACCTTCTCCTAAATGTAACAAATACTTTTCTGAAAACCGCATTACAATCGGTTCATCCAAACGCGAGATAATCGCGGAGAAACATACTAGTGGTGTAACGAATGTCATTTTTTAGGCATTCGCGAATACGAATGCGGATGCGAATGTCTGCTGCCGACATTCGCGAATGCGAAGGTTTTAAATCTGGCGCCACTTGTCTATGGCTAAAATTTGATTGATGATGAGTGGCTCGCGCTCGCGCGCACTCATAGTCCAAGTCCGGAATTTGCCAAGTTTATCCGAGAAAAGCCGATCGGCCTTTTGTTTACAATATAAATCAACAGATCGAGGACTTTTTGGCGGGAACTCGCGGCAAGAGTTTGTCATTTTTGTTTTATTATCCGAAAAAATAGATATCGTGGTTTTTAATGCATAATGATAGTGTATTGTTCAATAAAGTGCCATTTAAGTGTCTAATATGTAGGATAATGAAATAAAAGTGTGTAGACTGTGTTTCGAGTGCTCTCAAGAAGTCCATGAAATCTTCATCAAAAGTGCTATCATTTTGTTGAAGAATAGAGAAAAAGTTAAAGACGACAGAAATTGATAAATGAGAACTCAAATGAAATAGAAAAATATTTAGAGAAGAGCAAACTACGTAAGAATAGGCTGTATGGCCAGAGAAGCCTTTGCCTTTTCCTTGCAAAAGCAGGAAAGAACCAAACAAAAAAAAAAATCAACAGATCGACACTGAAGACTGATTAATATGGTAAAGAGAAGAATTCTTTTTTAAAGCTAATATGTTTGAAGTTGAATTTTTTTCCTGTGTTTATTCAAATAAAACGATAAAAAATTAATTTCCATTGTTTTTACTTATTCCTAACCTGTCTTTTTTCGGAGGTTCATATTCGCATAAATTTTGCGAATGCGAATACCAAACAATTTGCGAATATTCGCGAATGCAAATATTCGTTACACCCCTAAAACATACATACATATGGTTCATTCCAATCAAAAAAAAGCAAAACGTAAACAAACTTACTATGGAACTGACACATGTCAATGTCATCTGCATACTATGTTTGTTTACCTTTTGCTTTTTTTGATTGGAATGAACTATACAGGTCAAACTGAGAACATCCTTTTTTTTGAAGTCGGTTAAAAACTTTGCCCTTCTCTTTGGAAGTTGGATAAAAATATCGTACCTATTACATTCTACCGATCTTTGTCATCCATTTGTGGCATAAACACTTCATGACACTACTTATAGGAGCTACTATTAAAATGTATACAGGTGTTAAAAAAATGCGTTTGAAATTTTAAGGGGTCACTCAGAATCAAGTATAGAATACAGGAAACATATTGGAAAAATCCGCTTTTCATTTTTTTTCAGATTCCATACTAAATCTGAATAGTGAATCCAGAATTTGTATGGAAAACTGAAAAAAGTAGATCGGATTCTTTCAATATTTTTCCTGTATTCTCTTACTTGATTCTGAGTAACTCCTTAAAATCTCAACCGCACTTTTTTACAGTATATGTAGATATTTGTATTGTATACGATACCTCAAGAAAAATCTGAAAGAAAGAAAATCTTTATGTCCACCAGATAGTGTAGTGGTTTTCTTTCAATATTTTCGGTGACAGTCATATAAAAGACATCAACGAGGTATGCAGTTCTCGTTGATGTCTTTTATGTGAACGAGATATCTAACTCTATCTATAAACGTAATGAATATCTATGTATTTAATAAATATGACCGAAATTCAAAACAGTTAATTAATTAAGGTTAAGTTAAAATGTAAGATTACAACATTTACAACATAACTCTACACAAGCTATCGAAACTATGGGGCCGCAAGTTTCTTTAAAGCCACCTATAAATTATTTAATTTGTTCTTACATAGAGAATTAATTAAAAATATTTTTAGTTGCGTGTTTGAGTTATCAACAGTTCCTTAGTAGGTATTACAGCAGTGTCGGTGGGTAATCATAAGTAACAGCCTCTGCGATGAACTTTCCACTTCCATCCCATTAAGGAAGCAAAAGCGTTGTTGTTATCTGAGTTACCAATATAAACACCTGCTCAAATTTATCGTCGATTGCCGTACGCACCAATAATAATAAATAAACACAAATATTGGGCTGACAATAAGTGCCTTCCGCCTCTTTATCGTTGCTTCTTATGCTTAGGGTTTCACCACACGACGCGATGTTAAAGTATTGATCGGCATCAGGGATATATTAAGGCTAACTTTAATGTGTTTTTCTTAAATATATTACGCAGTTACTTTATAAGTAAATTCATTTATAAACTGTTTTATAAAGCAGTACACGCATTATTTAAAACGAAGTTGATACTATACATAGTGGCCGTGATTTATCAAGAAATAAATTAAATTTAACCTTATAGGTGTTTGATACGATATCAAAATAATTTCATATTTCTATGGCAGCTACAGCAGTAGGCAGCTAAAGAACAAACTGCCAAGATTCTAAACGCATCGAGTGACAAAACCCTGACAAAGAACACATAATATGTACCTACAAACATAATATTTGTTATTTTAATCATTCTGTAATCGGTGAGAATGTACATCGATTGGTTGATCGGTAAGTAATAAATAGCCCTGCCGAGGGAGATACCGATGCCCATTTTATTAGATGGAAGCTGCGATAACGACAGCTTATAACATATTAATATGTTTCCATCGATGTTTATTGGCCATTGAATAAAAGCGTTACATTCCTAATCAACTATCGTTTTATTCTTTAGTATTTTGTATTCTTTAGTGTTTATACACAGCATCAAACATATTTGGTTAAATATTGTTATTTTCACAAAAGGGGTGTGTGTTTGAATGTTTAGATAAAACAGTTTTTGAGCAATAATTAATAGCGCCTCTTTATTATGCAAAATAACTCTCATTCTTACTCTTACTTTATAATTTGGATAATATTGCAAAATTATATTAATAGCTAAACGATAAGCACATGTATCTCAAGTAAATAGATAAAATAAAAACCTGGTAAACGGCTCGCATACAAACTTCATTGATTCAGAACAAAGTACAAGCGAGCGCTCGTGAAAGATACATGTTAAAGATACATATTACTATTATAAATACTTAAAGGCATTTGAAATGTTAATTAGCGCCAATGCATCAAGTTATGAAAGATTCTCCTTTCACCTCATTCAGTTCGTCCTTTTCTGTTGCGTAAACTCCGGATTCAAAAGCCATTCGCATCAATATGCATGGCATACAAATATCAGCACATTGGTACAATCGGCATGGGCACTGTCCCTTTCAACGAGTTTGCAGCGCGTATCCGGCGGCGGATAGATGCAAAGTGATTCTACTATCCCGTTCCCGACGCTTTACAAAGCGAGGCGAAGACCCTCATTTGAATAACCTACATGTAGAATAAAATAGTACTATAGAGCACAAAGTACGAGCGCTCGTGAAAGATACATGTTTCACGCCCTATTGGTGGGCTTTGCTGGGCTATGCTCGTCATTGCTCGCTATTACCACATGCTGGGGCATGAACCGCGCCCGCTCTAAACAATACCCTTTTGTTTTCCGTTCTGCAGACCGTTGCATGTTAGATTAATGGCTGACCCGTTCGGAAGCGACCGTAAATTATATTTTACAAAATACCAACCTTTTTCATAATTTACAGCGACATAAACAGCTGTGCCGTGTACAAAGGAAATTGAACGCGCCGCGCCGCGTAAAAGGGTTAGTAACTTCTGTAACGTAACGGGAATGAGAGGTTTCTGTCCGTTATCAGTGAAACAATGGACTGTTGTGCTTCAGGCCCGCATAATAACTATAAATTGGACTCGAAGATAAGTAGCACTGAAGATAAGAGCACAATAGCAATTACAAGACGCGAAACGGAGACGCGAGACAAAGCGCGGGTTCTCAATCGCAACTTGGACTTATGAAGAGGTTTTTGGTGACATGATGAAAGGCTTCGCGATCTCTTTGTAAAACTTCTAACGCATATCAGTGTCATGCCATGCCAAGACGACAAGACAAATGTTAAGGTACTTGTGAGGCTGAGTTGATCTATATTCAATACTGAAAAAAGATTAGACGAACAATAGAATTTCTGAGAAAGGGTTTCCTATAATTCTAACACAAATGTTCTGCGTATTGAATAGTATTCAGTAGTCTTAAGGAAATAATAAAAAACTTTACAAAAGGTACAGTAGTAGATATTGTACTTTCAAAAAAATGAAGATATAAGTTGTAAACTAATAAGGAAGAGAAATGTTTTGGATAAATAATATTCTCAACACCTAAAGGTGCCTTACTAGCACTTAAAGTTCCTAGTTAAAGTACCGATTTCGCTTTTAAACACGTTACTCCTGAAGTGCCAATAATAAGGTAATCTACCTATTTAAAACAATGAATCGTTTTAAGGTTTATTCGTATCAGTAGATATAGTATACCTACCTAAGCCTGAAGGTTGTACAGAACTTTCTGAACGGAAAAGTTTATCTTGATTCGATTTAAGCTCGTCCTTTCGTAGCCTGGAGCTAACCATAGATAAACAAGTTGAGATCCAAGTACTTGCTTATTTGATTTGAATTGAATCACAACATCGGTAAAATATCAACAATAAGGATGCATTACCTAATAAATATAGAGAGTACATATTACGTTTATTCAATAATAGGTATTTTATACAAACATATACAATGGTTATACCTGTAGCTATCATTTATTAGACGGGTATCCAAAAATGTTTCTTTTCCGCTGATCGAGAGCGATAGAATTATTGTGGCAGAGATCGTTTATAAGCGTTGAAAATTCTCGAAAATGGTCTCTAAAATTCCTAAAAAAGTTGTCGAAAACATTGGGCGGCGCGATTTCCCGGAAAGGAATTTCTAAAAGCGTAGAGGAAGGTCCGCTGTCAGGGGGACTCCTGAGGGTATTGAGGATTAAGCTGTATCGTGTTCGACTGGACTGGATTTTTGGTGAACTTTTTACTGTTTCAGTACGTACTCGTTTTCTAGTATTTTTATTTCATTATTGTTCATATGTTTTCTCGAAACATGGGTTCATATAATATAGTAAATCAACATACCTTTATTTATCTACCACAAGTAGGTCCTTGGTTTCCTTGGTAGTACCTAGAGAATAAATAAAGATCTGAGAGCATCCCAAATTCCATGCGGACAAAGTAGCGAGCATTAGATAGTAAAAAATAATAGCTCCACCACGCACGCTCCAATACCCTGCCGCCGTCTCTGCTCTTGGTGCATATCCGTGGTGAATCCAAATGGGTCCTATCAGGGACCGAACCACAGACCGATCCGAACTACTAGGAAACGATTGTTTTATTATGCGACTCGTGATGCAATCGCTTTAGACGAAGAAACAAATATAATTTAAATGTTTTTAGTCGTGTTTGCCATACTTGTGTTAAAAAGGTAAGTACGTCTTGATTAATAATTGTATACATAGGCAAGTTTAGTGTGATTTTATTATACGATATAATCTCCTTTTTAACCAAATTTCCCAAAAGGAGGGCAGTTAGTATGTTTCTTTGTCTGATTTCTTAGCATAAACGACTCGATGGAGTTTGATCGCGAAGTGTATGTAGTTAGATTCGTCTTAATCTTCTGCGTATCATTCCTAGACTAGGCTATATTTTTTTGGAATACTCAAAATAATGTATAACATGCAAAGCTATGGAAAATACACTCACTTGCCTGTGCTATAGGCAAGCGCAGATACTTGCTTCGGTTTTGACTGCGGCTGTAATGTAACATTTCCATAACATTGCAGATGGACTAGGTAGATCGCTTTGCATGCATTGCCCCACATTTACGAACGTCATGCATGTACTGAACTGCTGTGCGTTGAGATACGCTTTGGTTGACCTCTTGGGTTAGCTCCATTGTGGCTCCATTAGACGGTTAGTAGGTCAGGAAGAGAAGGGTGATTCTGTAAATCGGTCAGTGCAACTTATCTAATTATGTTGTTTAATGACCCGTAAACAATGGAAATGTAGTTAGTTTGTCAACTTGTATTTTTTGCAAAGTATTAAAAAAACAGTGGCAAGTGCAAGTCGGACTCGTACACTACCAGTAGCGTAGAGCACCGCACACCGTATTTACTTTTTAAATTACTACTAACGGAGTAAAACTAAAATCTGTCGATGGAACTCTTTAGCCGGATATTATCTGAATTTGGTCTATGGTTTTTAAATAAATAAATAAATATCCGGGACAAATCACACGGTCATCTGGCCCCAAACTAGGATTCTCTGTATTATGGGAACCAGATACTGATATACATATACATATACATTTATACATAAATATATAGTTACAATACACCCAGACACAGAGCAAACAAATCTGCTCATCACAGAAATGTTTGCCCTGGGTGGGGATCGAACCCACGACTCTCGGATCAGTAGTCAGGGGCGTTAACCACTGAGCTACCGAGTCTGACAAAAGTAAGGGCGTCAGTGGTTTTCAGTTACGCCTAGCAGGCATTTCTCGTTAATGTCTGCTTAGATATTCCACTTCGTCTATGCTAATAAAGATAAACGTAGTAAAATTAATTAAATTAATAAATACTTTAATTCCTTCTTTTATATTTGTTATACATATGTATATTTATGAGAATTTTAATTAGTTTGGTTACCTAGTATGATTAAGAAGATAGAGCCCTGAGACAATCTGCAAGACAATCAGCAGACGGAGTGCGATGTAAAAATGACACAGAATTTTAACTTACCACTCTTTCTGCTTAAGTATATTGCCATTACTTATCAAATCACATAGCTAGGATGATTCAAATAACATTTAATCAGTAGCCAATCACCTAAGTCCATTGCCTTACGCAATAGGGTGCAACGAACGCCCACTACACTTCCCAGCCCCGTACAGACGGATGCGGCCTAATGACATAAATGCAAATTCGACCATTTGAGCTTCCTGCACACTCTACACCGGCACCGGTAACGTGCCGATCGCTCGCTCCATAAACTATAGGGCTTTTCTAAATACGAGAAAACCCTTGAATCTAAACAAGGTACTTTCCCCGAGAAACTCGCACTTTATTTGCAAGAAATTTTGGACACCCATCCATACACTCCTTGCGAATCAAATAATCAATTAGAACGAGAAACCCATTTTTGCGTGAATATTGGGAAATATTTCTTTATATTAAGGGTTATTTCGCTCGCTTCTCACGCCTTTTTCCGTCAGCATACGTTCCACAAAGTATAACGTATACATAATTAAATTTACTCCACACTAAATTGGCAACCACACTACGAGCGTTTTTGTGCGTGATTCTGACTCTTAATTGCCTTAGCTTTTCCCGCCATAATATATATTTCCAGATACTTCTCCAATTAAGCAGACCCGTAATGTAATTCCGCCGCTCCAGTTTCATATTTTCGTGGTTTACTACCTATAAACGTGAGTGTTTATTGCTATGGGGGAGTAAAAATAAAAAAATTAAATGGTTTCTCTTGTTTTTATTACTCAGTGTTCGTCAAAACAATTTAATGTACTTACTATATTTTGGTTCAGTCGGGAACTTAAAAACTATATACTAGATTTGGTACAACGCATATGCACCAGGGCGTGCTATGTTACAATGTTATATTTAACTAACTGTTCTTCCCTAACTTATGACAAGTTCCGTGTGTATTGTATGGCTAACTGGTTTCATGGCTCATGCACCCCTCTCTATTTACGCTAAGCCAACTTGTTTTAACACTATGATCATGTCAACATTTATGGCACGTGCCAAAATTCGAGTTAGAATTTAATCAAATCAATGTCAAGTAGGTAACAAGTAATTGAAACTGATATGGCTTCAGCCGAATGCGGTCGTAATGTAAACGAACGCAATGCTGTTATGGTGAACTATAAATTGACATGGCGGTTTTCATTTTCAGATGAACGGTCACACACGTGAATGTCGCGATTCTGGGGGTGATAGACACCGACTGAAACTCGGAAAACGGTGCTTTCTCTAGAGTTAATACTCTTTTTACATGCTTCATAGGAATCAGCTATTTCCCACCACAAAAATAAGGTTGTAACCTTTCTAAAATGAAAATCATCGTAAAACTAACAGCAACGCGTTCGATACAAAGACGGCAACAATCCGATCGACATTGCGGTTAAATTCATTGTTTACGAGCAGCGATAAAATCACACACGAGCTGTCAAACCACGTTTTGACAAAGCCATGACTGAGTGTAAATTAGAGGTGTAGTAACAGGTATTCATGTTTTACTGGGTTTGGGAAAGCAAAATAAACGGATGAATTACTGCAAAATTTAGGGTGCAATCGGATTTCTATATCACAGAACTTAGCATTGCTACACGTAGAAAATAAAGACTACAACATGCATACTTAAAAGTAAATAATATTTCAATTCATCTTGTTAACATTGTGTCACACTTTTGACCACCTTTTGACCGTAACCGTGGCGTGTGTGATATATAGCATAAAAAAGTAGTAATCCCAAGGTACAGCTGAAGTTATTCATGGTGTTTTTAAAGGTGCTGAAAATATTTAAACTATGGCTTCTACTCATAAAATTAAACAATATTTCCTAAAAAACACTCAATTCGCAAAACTTTTTTTTATTTCTATCACAAATCTCTTAGTACGGGAAGTTAAAAAAACGCGAATTTAACAAGAGCTTCTTGGGGAAAGTTGTTCTGTGTAAGTATATTTAATAACATCCTTCAATTTAAAGTTTAAAGCAACTCAAAAGTAATTTAAATTTGTCTTTTTTAGCCAATACAGCTACCTACCATACATCAAATCGATAAAAATAACTTTTATCTTACTGACTAAATATAGGTTAAATTAATGCAACTAAAAGCAGAAACTACTTATTGTTATTGTCGAGAGCCGTGGACAGGCTACATTAGCTAGTTTTATAAACAACATTCGTTTTCAAAACAAATTTGATGATGGATGGCAAATAAGAATGAACAGATAAAATGCTAAATTGAACCAGAAAACAAACAACGAAATTTAAACATGCCCAAATACAAGTAAGTGTTCTTCGTTATAACATACTTTAAAAATTAAGGATTTATTCAGCTTTTGCACAACCTAACAGCTACTCGATATTAATGTATATATGACACAACCATTGACTTTCTTCGAAATCTTCCCGTCCCAAAAACGTTACGCTGCAAATATCCGAGGAATGTAACAAAAAATATTGAAATACTTTACCTGCTTGTACGTAGACCATAAATTACAGGAGGTATTCCGAACATTCAGAGTTGGATGTTTTAATTTGTCGGGCTGAGCGTAGGGAATACTTGAAATACACAAAGCCTTCCTCAACTTCAGAAATAAGTATAGGAGTTTTCAACCCACGAAAAACAGTACATCAATTCTCGTATGAAGCCTGGTCAATTTAAAAGAAATAAATAATAGTATATTTTTTAACCATAGTAAAAATGTTCAATGAAAATCATAGCCTTAAATTAGCATTCAGATGGACAAAAATAAAATTAATCAAGTGAAGAAAGATATACATTTAAACTAAACATAGATCACTAGAAACACTCTCCAATATCTTAAAAATGCAAAATCCGTCTCCAAATCTTTATAAATGTTATATCTAAGAACCTAAATAATATATATTCTATAGTTGCCCAAATTAACCAGAGATCGCATAGCAGTTCGCATGGAATATATTGTAGATACATATAGTAACGGATTCTCTTATAGAAACACACCTAATAGTTTAAGAAAAATAACAACAACTGGGAAGAAAAGATCAGTACTCTCTTGTCCACCGTACTCGTAAAAATACTCATGATTATATTAAACAATTATTATAAACATATAAAACATACATGCTGAGTATAATTAATGTTCTGTACATAACTAAAAATACACTTAATTACTAACAATCAATCTTTGCCTACAAATAATATTTAATTGTTGCTTGTTTAATACTTATTTTATAAAACAAAAATACGTATTTTTGATCTTTGGTTAACTATGATGAGAATTAGTTTTTATGCATTTATGTACAACAAACCATACAAATTATATTTCGAATGAACACGTCAGCACTAAAATTAAATTAGGTAAATAAAGCCTTGCTTATAGCTCGAAAAAACTACCATTTATAAGTATACTGTATTTACCTACGTATTTTTATATAAATTTTCTGAAGTCAAGTGCAGGTTGCAGATAGTTCATCGTTTTATTAAAACATTGGTATGCTTTTATTATTATTGTTATATACTATACTATATTTATCTGAACCCGTGCTTGCCTTCGAGCGCCTCACCGGGAACTTTATTTTAATTTCATTATTTTAACATTTGTTTTTGGACACCTAAATGTAACTAGCTATTTATTAAAATTGCTATGTACACGATACTCTTATTTGACCAGTGAATCGCATCGCACATCCAACTAGAAAAGCTAACACTAAAAAAATAATTTTATTTTTAAAAGCCACCATCCTATTCAAGAATAATAAAATTTTGAGCAAGTTTTTACAACTATGACCAACTTTGCCTTCACAACGCACGATTCACCGTTCAAACTTTTTTAAATACATTATTATAGTCTATTAATATTCTATGCTTCGTTGGGTTCATCCTGGATGCTGTACCTACCCTGTTTCTATCAAACTTCAACATTCAATTATATCAACAACATGCTAATAATAACTATACAGATTTATGGGATGGGCTAAGTAGTATAGTAACATCTAAATTTATTTGTTCAGTTCACTACCAAATTAAGCTGCCAATAACGTTTCAATTAAAAAAGTCGATAATTAAGTTCGGGTAGCGTATACATAGCTGTTAACTTGAAATAACGCATTCGTACAAACAAACCTATTATTCTGACCGTTAATGTCATGTTAGGAGCTTTTATTGTTGTTCATGTAATCTCCCCACCGCCGTACAGGGAGCGATAAACTTTACTGCTTTTGTAGGACAAAAAGTTTTATCTTTCTTAGCAGCTAGGTTTTGTACCTACTTTCAACATAACAGATACAAAAAAAGCTGCGACTAAAACAAATGCTTTAAGATGATTGAACTGCTTTAAATATTGCAGAATTGTATATTAAATGCCGCTTACACCTTTATTGGTTTGTATGGTCACATGTTAACATGTCTGATCAAATCATTTGCATAGTGCAGAAAGCCAGGCAGTGACCTTAGCGTCTTGTTTGCAACTCATATAACTCGCGTACATTCCCTTGTAAAACAACATTATAAAGCCACCTATAAGGTAACAACAGTATCCAATTATTGACTAGGTGTACGCACTAGTTGGTGACGTTGACTCTCGAGAGCGCTAGATGGCGCTACTTGCCGCGGTATTTCTCTGTGGTGGCGTCTTCCAGGTTGCTGTCCCAGTCGAACTCGGTGACGCCGGTGCGGGACACCTCGCCGAGATGCCTCCACCGGTACTCGAAGTCGGAATCGCGTTTTTTTAACGCTTCGAATCTGTATACGGATTTGGCTTACGTTACTTTTGTATCGGTAAAGGTTAAGTTATAACAGTGTTACCATTTAAAATTTGTTTGTTATTATAATATACTTATTTTATTTTGTTTCCATAATCAAACCAAAAGGCACCATAGACAGGCAAAACTCGTCTTGAAATGGCAACCCTATCCAGGACTGACCTTTTAAACATGAGGTTCTTAGCGAACTCGTAGAGCTCCATATCGAGCGAGTTGAGCCGCTTGATCCGCGCGACTTGCGTGGGCGACAGCGCCGCCAGCGTTGCGCCGGAGACGGTAGCGTTGTGCTGCGTGAATGGCACCGCGAACCGCAGGTTGAATGTCTCTTCGAAAACGTACTGCGATATCTGCAACAAGATTCAGGTGAGGAAACGGATCCAATGAAAAATGCGGGTCTCTTCATACAAGTTGATGAGCTATTTGAAAAATTATGTATGGAGTCCTTTTCGCGTTTTGATAAAAATCGTAGAACCAAAGTCGTTCAGTATGAGAAGCCTCAGTCAACAGCTGATACGGCTATTTTCACACAACCTGTATAAAACGTTTACATTACCACACGAAAGTCTTGTCGATAATGAAAGACTTTTACAAAGATGTATTAGCCATGTTCTCCCGGTAAAACAAAGCCGCTTTATTTGGTGCGGAGGAGTCACGAGAGCAAGCATAAGTAACAAGTACTTATAAGAAACTGGCGAAACGTGCAATGATTCGATTCCACGTATGGTAGTAAGTTATGTGTTGGATTGGATGTCGTTGCCCGCTTTCGTTATCGGGTACCACACGGTTACGATCCACGCTTTAGGTTTTAAAACAGGTTAAATTTAAAATATGTATTATGTACTTTAAAACAGAACCATAACAAACTCGATTTTGTCTAGACAAGGAAAATGGAGACCTACAAGTAGTGCTTAACAATACGAACGTCCGATATTTTGTGCGAATAGATGGGTTTTGCAACAATCTGAATGAAACTCCGAACCCATTCTCTAACTTTTTCAATCTTCGGTCAATCGTCTGGGATCGAATTTACTGAAGTTTCCTTCTCACCCCTTGTCTAAGCCTGAAAGTTACGTTACACTGGGTTCGCGCAATTTTTCTTAACTTTGGAGTGGTTCGCGAAGTTTGCGTCGGGTTGGGGATTTAGAAAAGTAAAGCTACGTATTTAGAAAGAACAAAGATTTTTGGAGTGTGCGATGTTTTTCTGTGTAACGAAATGACACAATTAGGTCTAAAGTTGGGGCCATTTCTGGCTGTTATGCCTGTAAATACATTAAGCTCATGCTGCCTGCGCGTCGGGCGGGGGCTAACTCACTTAGCGGTCCGCCTGGAAACGCCTTTGGGTACACTATGAGATTTACTACACTTTAGCTAGTTTGTCTCGAGAGAAATATGGACTCGGCGAACATTACCCTATTATTATGTGCTTCTGTATGAAAGTTGCTTGCTATAATTTATGATACTAATGGGCGTGGTGATGTGAAAGGAAAGCCGTAACGTAAAGGTAGTTAACTAACCAGAAACTAATTGTTATTTTTTTTAACATTTCATGGGCAAACGGAGCAATCCGCGAATCAAATCATCGCTTTATCAATGTTACATCAGCACATTTAATTTTAGCCCCACGTCACATAAAGTAACCTCTTCATTGGAAGCAGGCAGTATCAATAAATATGCATGGAGTGGAGATAATAAAGAACCCTCACATGCCCTTATCCTGCTGACTCGGCACCTGCACCGTCGTCGTCGGCTAGCACACGGTGGACGTGTGCTGACAAATGAACATGTAGATATGCGCCCATTTAACAACTCCAGACTCCAGTGCAAATAATGGCCTTGCTTATCGCACAAGGGTCAATGTATGGCTCGACGTTGGACTTAAAGAGTTACTTATCTTACTTGCACTTTTGCGAAACCTTTACCTTTTAAGCGCTTTAAGATTGTTAGCACACGTAACCATTAATATTTTATTGCAGAAGAAGTATTTGCTTCAGTTAAAGCTTACGTAAGTTGGTAGAGCGCTCAATTTTATTGTCACTTTTCATGACTCTTGCGTAATACGAGACAAAGCTATTAATTTAATAATGTTCATGGTCTGTACTGGATTTTATGGTTTGCTATTTATGCGAATTAACATCGCAACAATGTAACCTATCTGTTGTAAATATGTCTGAATTTATTTGTTTTGTTATGGACGACCGATGTTTGTTAATTTTATTAATAGCCTACTCAGTAAAATTTGATATAGCATTTGATCTCAAAAGCCTCAAGCATCATCACTTTTGCCGTGCCCCTCTCAAGACTCAAGACTTTATCACTTAATGAAAACTGCGTGAAATGGCTAGACGGGGCGTTTGTCGATAGAGCTACCAGGATCAATATCCCGCATGTCTAACACATCCAATTTATTGTCCCACGTGACCACTAAATCCGCATTCGCCCCTCAACCGTCTCATTACACAGGGCGTTTGTTACAAGTTGTTGCCAAATATGAAACCAAAGTTATAAAAAGTTCGTCTTATACAAACGGTTGTTTTGGGTAATTTTAATTTGTTGTTCACTCGTATCCAATTTACAAACATAAGTAGAACTTCTAAGGTACGACATATAATTATTGAGAATTGAGATTATGTTAATAATATAATAACCACATACGAGTACGTCAGCTAATATTTAGATTAGCCGTGCACAATAATCCGAGCTTGCTTACGATATGACAGTGTGTCAATAATACACAGCTATATAATATATGTATAATATGGGCGTATAAACAACGTATCTTCGAAATCCCTCGGTTAATGTATAAACGTCTCATGAGATAACACACAGTTGATTAACATGTCAAATTAGATTGTGTTTAGTAACAAATCACATGTAACAAAAGCAATATGAAAAGCTGGTCTTAAAAGCTATAAGTCAGCACTCACGTGCTTTTAATTACTCGTAAGATTATGTCAGTCACTTATTAACAATATCAACATCTACTCACCTTCTGATACTCAGTAAGTCCAAAATACGCCATAGCAGCGAGGTTCCTCTTAGCAGAAGCGAGCAGCACCCTATCGGAATCGGCGCTCCGATGCTTCAAGGTACCGTTGTAACAGCCCACTAACGCCAAGTCAGCCAGCATCCTGGTTTGCCGGTTGTTGGCCAAGTTCCAAGGGCAAGAGGAGAACTCTTCAAGCGTAACACCGCGCCACGACTCGCCGGTGTAGCAAGGGGGCACTTCCGCAGCTGTACAGAAGAACACGAGAGTAAGTTCCTAAACTTCGTGGAGAGAAGAGAAGAGAGTAAGAGAGACGTATTATTTAGAATGTTGCTTCTACGATCTCAGTTAGGAGTAGAAATTAAACTGATGAAATGAAATGAAATAATATTTATTCGAAGTAGGTATCTCTGTACACTTTTCGAACGTCATATTTTTTCTACCTAATACGAAGTTCCTACCACTCGGAACTCGTATACCCAACGTTTCGGGAAGTGTTTGCGGGGAGAGAAGAAACGTCGGGCCCTAAAGAAACTCCCTCCAACACATTTTTTAAAATAAAATTCTTATATGCTATTACATAATTCAGGTAAACAACAAAGGTATAGTTAGCTTAGTTGCATACTATTACAAACGAATGTGAAAGGATCAACAAAAACATACAAGTACAATGTGCAAACAGGTAATTATTGAGACCAAACACCAATGACAAGAGCAGGCCAGTTCACACGGACAGCACCCGATCACGAGTATAACGCGGGAGTCAGCCATCGCTCCCCTCAACCATATTTGAGGGAAGGGAACGATCCGGCTCCCGATACGCCACCATCCGCACGAACATTTAAGCGAGCATGCACCGCTCCGGTCAATGGGAAAATATATTAATTAATGAATCTTCAATCCTTCTAATATAGGTACAATTCTTGTTCTAATATAGGTTGTTGTAATATAGGTACAAGTCTCAAAGAAAGCGCGAACAAGAAAAAATTAGACAACAATAAAATCCACAGTTTCCGAGGTTATTTGATTAGTCTCGACTGCCGACAGAAATAGATATAGCCTCTTTTGTGCCAGTATTTCCAGAGCTCGGTTCATTAACCAAGCGGATGAGGCAGCTATATTATAACAATTATAAGCAAGCTGGTACGTTAATTCGCTACTAATTATCTTTGGACTACAATGTTTCGGGGAATGTTGCCGTTAACTATTCCAGTGGGATGTATTAAAGCGATGGCATCACACCAGATAGCTTTCACCCTAGTCTTTAATGAGTGAAATCATAAAATACGAAGCATATTTATTTGGAAATTCTCCAAACATTTCCAAACATGTTATGAGATCCAAGTCTAAACTATGGAATGGAAGACATAGTTTAGTTGTTTGCAAGTCCTTAAGCTGCCGCTGTTGGGAACAACCAGTTATCACAAACTATTAAGTGCACTTACAAGACCTTCGAAAACAAACTTTAAGGTTTTATGTTTCTCAAAATTATCTAAAACAGGGCACTATGAATTAATTCTGCAGGAAATCTTTTTTTCATTATAAATTAAACAGCACGCTTGCTGTTTCAAGTAAGGTAAGGTAAGGTAAAGTTTCAAGGAACCTTTTTTTCTAAAACAACGATATTTTAATTAACGGAGAATCGATCGATTGGTTCTTTTAACAGTTCTTTCATTTCTTTTTTTTTTTGCAATTTATAAAATCAAAACTTAGATGACCTGACCTACTAGAAAAAAATATTCAAAAACTTTAGACACTAAAAAGGCATTCCACCCGTCCACCAACACACAAGGACAGCCAAGGATCCGTCACAGATTGGGTGATCGGCGGGATCAGCAATAAATCCCACCCTCGCTCAGCGGATCAGAAGGCGTCCGCATAGATATTGACTACCTTTTTATTCTTCCTTCCATGCATTTTATTTGGAGACGTTTGGTAGTTTAATTGATTCCAGGGAATCCTTGAAGCGTTGTTTTGAAAAACGAGTTTTATTTACTTATTGTTTAATTTTCAATTAAAGACAAATAATAGTTATCTTTCACAAATATCTACTTTTAATCGTATTCACAGAATACTGGAAGAAACCACGCAGATGCTTCACAATGGCTTCAGATCTATTGTAAAATTTATGTATTCTCAGACGTATTCATCTTTTTTCAATGTCAGAGATCTTTACACTAAAACTTCAAAGGCGAATAAATATGAAGATTTTAGCAACCAATGATAACAGTTATTACCTTCCTTACCCCTAAACTAATACAGCCTGAGTTCCTGACACGAGTTTACGTCCAGCGGAAGCAACGCCAAATGAATTAAGTTGTTCAAAGCCGGTCGGGCTCACGCTGACTGGCTTTGTCAAGCTAACCAGCTTTAAACTTCATACTTAGTGTTGTGTTGTGTTATCGATAAAGTCCACAGATTCTGTATCTAGGGTCTTGAAAGTCGTTACTGATAAGAGCTTCTATTCATGAAACTGAACAACCTCTTACAAAATAGGTTTGGAACTTTCCATACAAAGTTCCGTGATTGGACTACAATTTATTTAAAAAAAAATACTTTTTTGACTCTGTTTGTGTAAAACGATAGATCCCGATCAAAATCTTAACTTTTTGAAGGCATGACAATCCTTTCTTTGTAAAATGGACCCAAATAAAACCTCGTCAATTTTAAAAGTCTTCGGGTTTACTGAAAATACCTTTACATATTTTGGTTTAGTGTGATTACCTGAAGCCGTTCGCCCTTGGCACCAGTGTCGCGAGCCCTTCCACGTGGCCCCACGCTTCACGTGCCGGTACTCCGAGAGGAACCTGAGGGAAAATTACATTCGATTAGTATACTTCTGTGGCCACCTCATCAGAGGGGACTTTGTTATTTAATAAAACCACATTCAGGTTGTCGAGACTATGTGAGAGCCAACGTGAGGGCCCAACTATGAAGTGAGGAGGTAGCTCTATACAAAATGTTCTATGGTTTGGGCCTTCCACTAGTAACATAGAGCAGATGTTAATGAAAATCCAAAAAGAAAATAATGCACTATTTGTCATATTTTCTTTTTTACTTTTGTACTCTTTTATTTGCTTTTTATAGATAATGAATAAAGAAGACTGATTAAACGAGACGTTAAAACTGTTTTATAAGATAACGGAGTTTTCGAGTTAGTGGCAATTAACGCTAACTCGTTAATTGAAAGATCTTTGTTTTAACTAAAGATCTTAACTACTTTTGAATAAAGAGGCTAGTAAGATTAAGGCAATTTCTTCTTATTTTTCCGAAGAGACTGAGAACTAAAGGCAACGGAATTTCTTATAAAACGTCAGATGTCAGTTTTGTGTTGATCATAGAGATCTTAATAATCGTGTTGATTGATCCCATTAAAGTCAAGCAACTTCTGATTCATGGGAAATATCAGTGTCTTAAGTATGTAGTCATTGAGATGATTTTTTTTCCAGAACTAATCGTAAATTTTTTTCGTATGCTGTATACAAGCAGAGTACATAATGACAAGTATTCATGAAACTTGCGTTTGTAGCCAATAACGCGCTCTCCTTCAAAGTTCAAACTGTATGTACTAGTATTGTAATTGGATATCATATCCGTCGAAAGCACACATCAACATCAGGTTACATGTCAAAATCAATCTTCATAGAGATAGTGAAGATTAATTTAATTCAAGAATAGTATTTGATAGGGCCGGATATGATCTATTAAATAGAGATTCATTTACGGCTGTAAACGGCATTTTTATTAGTGGATTTATTATCCTTTAAATAGGCTTGATAAAATTTTGATAAGCCAAATACCGGATAAGGAAAATTATCTAAACATCGAGAAACTTTTGATTTCATCTTATGATATGTACACAGTAAGTAAGTAAAGACTTTATAGCTTTTAAACAAGGTATGTACATACAATGCGATCTTAGTAAATTTTATATAGAATCACTTGCTTAGCCATAAATATAGCATGCAAATGATATTACAGTGAATGTGGGTAGACAGTTTATGTAGTTGACTTTAGAAGTCTTGTGACTTAAAAATTCATCAATAGAGTAAAACGTGTTTTGAAGAAACCATTCGTGTAAGCACTTCTTAAATCTATTAAAAGGAAGATCTTTTATTGATCGTGATATTTTATTATAGATTACGTGACCCATCCAGTAGCATTTTTTCTTATAATAGGTTTTCGTAGGGATATC